>JAGFMF010011429.1:500999-566881 GCA_019455555.1 Galemys pyrenaicus
CCCCTCCCTGGCCGGCAGCAGGGATCGAACTCGTGCTGCAGTGGCTGCGGTTTGCTTCATAGTGCGTTGCTTAACCTACTGCGCCACCAGGGAGGCCCCCCTGATTACTTTTTGCAGTTACCCTAGTTTGCTTTTTCATGCCCCTCAGTAATCCCATCTGCTACTCTGGCCTTCTCTCCCAAAACGCCCCAGCTTCCTAATCTTGCCTGACCAACTTCTGGCATCCCCAGGTGGTGAACAGCCCAAATGCCACGGTGCCAGAGAAGGCATTGCTGTTGACTGGGCTGCAGCTCCGGAACGCCAAGTGGGACACGCATGCTGGGGCCTTGCAGGATGGTCCCTCCAGAAAGCACAACCCTCTGCCTCTGGTCAGTGTCAGTGTCCAGACCCAGGGCGCCAGTGACCTGCCATCCCCTGGTGGCCTGGCTGTGTATTCCTGTCCCGTGTACATGGAGGGGCCCCTGGGCACCACGAGGCTACACAGCAGAAACATCGTGATGCACCTGCCTCTGCCCACCAAGCTCAGCCCCGCCATCTGTGTCCAACGGAGAGTCCATGTGTGTAGCCCACCCCTGTCCTGAGGCCCAGTCAAAATAAACTCGGAGTGATTCAGGAAAGATTTCTGATTTGGGCAGAGCAGTATGGGGGTACGCTGTGGGGCGATGGGCCTGGTGTTAGTTACGTGTCCAAGAGGCTAGGCAGGTCAGGAACAGCTAATACACAGACTCCTGGTGGCTTGTCTAACTCTCTGTGGTGATCTCAGTAGGGAAAACATGAAAACCTAAAATGCAGACTGCAGAGATGCTTATCTGGAATCCCAGAAAGGGTGGAATCCCAATGCCCACAAACATGAGTCAGACCCCACACACCACTTAAACCAGTGATTGGACCCTCCGGCTCCCTCCCCACTCCATGAGTCAGCAGTTGCAGAGAAGTTCTGCCCAAAATACAAGGTACTGAACGTCAGCCAGAGAAAGCTAAGACAGACAGACGGATATCTCCCAAAGTACCAGAGGTTGGAAAAGTGTAGGTTCTGTACCTTTAAAACACTTGAAAAAATCACAATCTGGAAAGACAGAAAATGGGCAGACAGAAAAATATAACACATGGTAACTTGAATCTTCAAGGGAGTATGTCATCACGCAGAGGAACAAAAATCCAAAATCCAACCACAAAGACATGGAAGAGCTTTTCTTCCTATCAGACACAAAGTTCAAGGTTGCTATGATAAATCCAAAGAAATGGAAGAAAACACTGAGCAAAGATATAACAGAAAACTCAGCAATATATAAAGTCAGTGAACAGAAAATAGAAACTGAAGCTTTAAATAAGAAATGCAGGCTGTAAAAACATCAAGAAAAGATAAAATTCTAGAGAAATCTATGGAAGCAGAATAGACAGAATGGACAATTGAATCAGTGATCTTGAAGATGATAATGTGGAAGAATTCAGGTAGAAGAAAGAGGAGCATGAATTACCCAACTCCATTTAGAAAAGCAGTATAAGAATAGTGGATATTTCAGAAGGGGAAGAGAGAAAGAAGGGACCAGAGAACTTGATATTCAAAAGGTCATAGAGGAACACTTCCCAAACTGGGGGAGAAACTACCGAAGTTCAGGAAACTAAAAGCACATCTACTTACCTGAATATAGTGACACCCACACCGAGATTACACATGTGTTTTTAAGAAAACTCTTCACAGTTTTTTTTTTTTTTTTTTTGGTGGTCGCAAGGCTTTGGATAATCTTAGAATCCTTAATTAGGGGAATTACTGTGTTGTTCTAATTAGACACATTGTGTACTAAACAGGTAATAGATGCAATTCATTCAGTCAGTCATTGAATTATTTATTAAATGTCTAAAGTTTGTGAAGTACAGTACTTAGATCCTGGGGATACAGTAAAGTATAAAACACATCAAGGCCCTGCTCTGTCAGAATTTACATTGCAGTATTAAGAATTACACAATAACCATATAAATAATTTATTATGAAATTACAAGGTGGCAATAAGTTTCCAGAAGAAAAAATAAGCACAGAAGGAGGTAGGGAGCACTGGCTACTGATGAAAGAGTTGTAGGTCCATAAAGAACATGAACAGAACTCAAAAACATTGTGCTGAGGAAAGAGTTATAACAAAATATCTTTGGTTTACTCGTGAGCCTAGATGCAAAATCCCAATACAAAATAGTATCAAAGTGATTTCAGCACCACATAAAAAGGATTAACTAAGTTGATTTTATTCCCAAAATTCAAGATTGACTTCACATGGGGAACCAAATCTATTACTTGCTACATTCACAGGCTTTTAATATATGATTATCTCAATTCAGAAGAGTTTAACACAATTCAAAATTCAGTTCATAATAAAAATAAACTGCAAACAGCAGAAAATGTATGCAATGACTGTGAAAATTTAAAAGGTCTCATTTGCAATTTTTAAAAAAAATAGTAAATGTCTAGGAAATCTAACAAAAGGTGTGTTAAAAACTTTACGTTAAATCTATAAAACATTGACAAGTAAATGGGGCATATAGGCCTCAGAATTGGGAGACTCAATATTGTACATCTATCAATCTTGCCCCAAGTTGATCTAGCATAAGAAAATCTCATCAGGGTATATGGGGGACTGTACAGTCATGGAAATGCAAAGGGCTAACAATGGTCCTTACTGGAGAATGAAAGACTTGCTAGACCACATATTGGAAAGCTACTGTAATTAAAAGTGAGGTGTTGGTGCAAAGACAGACATACTACCAAGGGATGCATTAGGATGCCCAGAAACAGGCCCACACATACACAAGAAAACAGGGAAAGATGGTACTGTGAACCAGTAAGAAATTTTTTTAATAGTTTTGCTAGACAGAAATAAAATCAAATTTGGCTCCCAAGCACACATGGACATCAGTTGCATATGCGCTGTATAAATAATCATGAGAGGCAAAATGGTAATACCTCCAGGAGATAATTTGTTAGAATACAAATTTGGGAGTAGGAATGATTCCATGGATAGCATAAATAGGCATAGACAGTCTTAACCAGAAAGGACCACTGATAACCTAGGCAATGTTAAAATCAAGAACTCATTAATGCACACCCATTAGAGAGTGAAATGGCAACCACAGAATGGAGAGGAGGTATGCAACCAAAAGTATGAAAGGACAGAGACAACGCTGCCATTTCTGGGGCTGAAGCATTTGGTGTCAGGGGGTAACTGGCCTCGTTCCCTTTTCTTGCCTAGTCATTATTAAAGCATGTGGAGATGGTGTTTCATTAACTTGCATCCCTGAGTGCCAACCTCTAGCAATAGAAAATTTTGTCAGATTAAGCTATTACTATTTTGAGTTTTTATTGTTTCTGTTTTCTATGCAAAAATATGTCATCACTTTTCTGACAACCCAGTATTTCCTGCAGCACGAACCAAGCAACTCAAGTGCATTTCAACAACTGAATCAATCAATAAACTCTGGCTTATTCACAGAATGGGACATTTTTACAATAATAAAAAAATGAAATTCAATCACAACAACATGGGTAAATCCCATAAACTTAACATTGAATAAAAGGCAGGCACATGGAAATAACACACCACTTAGCTATGGATGTCTACCTAATAGTACTATTAAAAAAAAAAAACAAGGAAATTAATGTCACAAAAGACAGGAAGGCAGTAACTGGAGCTGAAGCAAGAAAGTTGCTAATATCTGGATGTGGACAGCATTCTGTTTCTTAATCTGGGTTATGATTACATGGGTATTGACCTTGTGATAAACCACTGAGCTGCACATTTTTGTCCTGTTTACTTTTCTGAATGTGTTCAATTAAAAAGAATTCTTTAAAAATTCCTAGTTGCTATAACAACAAGTCTTCAAGTATAGAACTCACTTCTCCCTCGCACGAAGTCTAAAACTAAAATTCCTCATTGGTGGTAGCTCTCCTCTAAGTGATGTCCAGGGATCTAGGCTCCATCTTCAATGTATGGCCTTCAGAATTATAAGCTTACATGCATCAAGTTGGTCAAAGTGGACATAAGACTGGGGGGTGGCAGGGAACTATGCACAAGAAAACTTCAGGACCCAAGTCTGGAAGTAACACACGCTAGCTCAACTACCAGCCAACCATGTAGATTTAATCATATGGCCACATTCACATATAAGAGAAGGAGGGAAAAAGGTCCAGCTGATTTCTCAGGAAGAAAATGCACATGAGGTACAGCCAACAAATTTCTGCCACAACATCCAAAAGACCAACACCACTGTTTATTTTGCCAAAGATATATATGTACCTGGGGAGATAAAAGAGGAGCAGTGTGAATCAGGAGTAAACTCAACAAGATAACAACAGGAACAGTCCTTCTATGGCACCCTGAGTTTAGGAAGGTTGACTCAATGCTCAGCATCAAGTTATGAACCAACAAGACTGACAAGAAGCGAGGAGCAGAGTGCCAGCAGTGCACCCCAGCCCGCCGGCTCTGTGGCATGGCCTTGGTTTTTGCAGACATCTATCCTCCCTTGGTTCCTGTCTGTTATCTAAGCTGCTCTTCCTGACCTTCTCTTTAAGCAGCTTATTTTAGCCAAACTGATACTGTCACAGATTTTACATTTGGGCTTAGTCATTACAATAGGCATCCTTATTTTGTCCTCGCCTTCAGTGCAAATGGGTTTCCAAGGCTAGATGTAGGAACAGGAAGCCTAAGTCTAGATAAACCTGCTTTCCCCAGCAGCAGTAGACAAGCGGCAGAAGCGGACCCTAACCTCCCAAATGAGCACATCTAATTGATGGAATTTATTTTGTACCCAGAACCCTCTCTACATCAATAATTCATTGAATAAATCTACATTTTCATGTTAATAAAGAAAAGCTAAAAAACCCCTCTCTATAAGGATTTTAATTTCTCCAGGAAGCAAAGGTTTTGAGGTGACCCGGTGAATGGGTATTAATTTTTTAATTACCTCAGTCTTCCAACACTGTAATCAATCCTCTGCTTAATTAAATGCCCTCTACTTGAAATCCTTGGTTTGGTTTCTGTTTTCCTGAGCTGGCCCTGATTGCATGGGTTTTAAAAACACAGGTGAGGGGAAGAAAGTGAAAAATAAGGTTTGTTGATAATGCTCTATATAAAGCCCACACATATATACATACAAAAGTACTTTACACTTCACAAGGATACTTGAATAAAATGCTAAATGAGTTTTTCAGTTACCTAAAATGTTTAGACAATCTGGCAAAACTGAAAATGATGGGTAACAGGTTAACACTCTGAATAAAGGTGTAAGATAAATCCACATACCATTTACTCTAAGATAGTAAAGTTGCTACAGGCACTAACTCACTTCCTACTGCAAATGAAACTAGGAAGACTCACTGATGGGAATTTTATTTTTCATTTATAATATATTTTTTATTAGATTTATTTAATTGTATTTGACATCATTTGTAGTCCCCAGGGAGTTCCCACCACCATTTCACCCACGCACCATCACCTCAGTCCCTTGTGTTCTGTATGCCCTCATTCCCATCTTTGCCCTCCCCTCCCTCCTCCTCCATGAAATCTTTGGTTTATCTTTGACCTTTTGATATTGTTGAGTTTGTTTGTTTTGGTTGTAATTGCCCATTTCCTTGAGCTTACTCTTCTTTTTTTGTTTTCTTTTTTGTTCTTTCACATTCCTCTTAAAAGTGAAGCCATCCAATATTTTTCTCTTGCCTTCTGACTTGTTTCACTGAGTACAATTCCTTCTAGCTCCATCCATATTTCTATAAATGGCCCTAGTTTATCATTTTTGATTGCTGAATAGTATTCCATTGTGTATATGTACCGCATCTTCTTGATCCAGTTATCTACTTTTGGGCATTTGGGTTGTTTTTCCAGGTCTTATCAATTATAAATAGTGCTGTAATAAACATGGGGGTACAGGTACTCTTGGATCGGTGTTTTTCTGTCCTTAGGTAGATCCCTAGGAGTGGGATTTCCGGGTCATATGGTACATCTAGTAGACTGAGGAACCTCCATAAAGCCTTCTATAGTGGTTGCATTAACTTGCATTGATGGGAATTTTAAATAGAGAAAACTCCTCCTTGAAAGGTAAGGAAAAATGCTATGCTGTTTCCTCTCTCCTAAAACAAGTGAGAAGGGCTCCAGCAGAACTACTCATAACCATTTTGTGTTCCCAGGAGACGAAGAGATGTTACCTTCATTTAGGCTTACATTTTTTAGCCGGTGGCTTGCTACTCTCAGAAACTTATAAACCCACTTCCTTGTGATCGCTGGGGAGAACACAGCCAGAATCACTTGTGGGAGTTTGGAGCCCTGTGAACAAAGACTGGCTCGTACTTGTCATCTGGAGAAGACAGAATCAGACTGGCTGGGACAGGGCAAGGGGAGAGGAGTAGTGGCCCGTGCCTTCACTGTTGGGCAGGACAAGCGTGTGAGTTCCTAATGAGCTTTGTTGGGACTCCTCCCTGGCTGGCTGCCATGATGAGGGACTTTAGCATTAGAAGGCTGTGAATACTGTCAGGGATAGGATTTGAGGAACTGTGGGGGAGTGTGGATTGTATATCACAACCAAAGCATTACTGGCATAAGTCCTTACCAGGGGCTCCAACGCCCCTCAATACAGCCCACAAGAGTAAACAGTGTCTAACGTACTAGAACAACTGATGGAAACTAAACTAAACAGAAGTATATGCCCTCTGTCACCCCAATTCTGGAAGTGACTTAGGAAGTAAAGTATAAGTGAAAGAAACAGACCATGCTTCCCACTATGCCAAGCTGAAAGGAAGAAAGAATTCTGAATTGGATGAGTTGCTGAAATATGAGAGGTGGAAAAGACAATATATTTTAGATTAGTCTCAGTCATGTTAAAGAGAGTAATGGGACACATTTGCACCAGCATATCAAAAATGTAGAACCTCTGAAGGCAAAAAGATAGGGGATCTCACAGCCCCAGACGTTTAACAGTAAATAAGTTGTCTCTGATTAATCAAAAACACATCATCTTCTGACCTTGAGAATCAAGAGGTCAAGAGTATCAGAGATGCAACCATGAACATCCTTGAGTTCCTGGAAATGCCAATCGCCACCTTTTTTTGGTCACAAAGTACAACTGATAAAATGAGTTCTTCAACCTCCTTATATAAGCTTTTTTTTTTTTCAGTTAAAATTCAAGTTCATAGGACAAGTGAGAAGTGTTGACTGGCACCTGGTAAGATAACTGTTTGAAGCACCCTTAGGGAAACAAAAAAGGCCCTGTGATCCAGAGTAAGGTGGACCGCCACTGAAGGTTGACTCTCTGCCCACCACCACACAATTGACTCCTTTCACCACTCCCACCCTGTATACCTGAAAAAAGTTGAAGGAAAAAAAAAAAGTAAGGCAGATGGGGAGCCCAGAAAAGATAGATTCGCAAGAGTATATGATGCTAACTGCTGTTAACACTACCCAGACTCACTAACTTAATCCAACAGTTTATTTCTTGAACAATGTGAATGTTCTTGGTCAAGCAGCTTTCCTCCAAGCAATGACTTAGATACCCAGACTTCCTGTATACTGACTCCATCACCTTCTGAATTTGTGCTTCAAGGTTACTCTGGAAGGTAGAGAAGGTGGGAAAACACAGAGTAGGCTCATCCGCTCTTAACTGACTTGGTCTGGTAGTGAAATATCACTTCTGTTTACTTTCCAAGGATGAGGCCAACTCAGCCAGCCCAGCCTTGATACAAGGAGCTGGGAAATGCAATGTTAACTGTTTGTTCAGGAAAAAGAATATTTTGGCCAGCATCTAGGCAGTTTTTTTCACAGATGTTGGTGTGGAGGTCTGTAAGATGAGAATGAGTTTTTCAAGGAAAGGGCTTTAGGAAGGTGGAGCCACACAAAGACCCAGAAGTAGAATCTGCTTGAAATGCTAGAGGAATGAAAAGAAAGTCTGTGTGGCTGGAGTTTCCTGAGGAAGGAGTGTGTTAGGACGCAGTTGGAGAGGGGGGCCTTGGCGAGTTCACACAGGGCCTGGGAATGAATTTGTCTTTTGTTTTCAGAGCAATGAGAATCCACTGAAGGATTTTAAACAGAGAAGTGAAATATCTGATTTACATTTTAAAAAGATTCTTCGCTTTGTGGAAAATGAATTGCTTTGCGGGCAGAAGTGGAAGCAATTATACCAGTAAAGAAGTTCGTGGTTACTGCAGTAGTTGAATATCTGAGGTCCAGGGCGCCAATCTACGAAGTCACCTGGGAAGGACAACCTGAGGATAAAAAGCTCTAATTATGGGTCTCTGTCTGGGAGAAGCTGTAAAGGGCTTTGTGCAATTATGTCAATGGTGGAGAGTTTGGAGCTGAGCTGTTTCTGCCAAGATCATGTTGTTTTTCTTTTGGAACTGTGCTCCCTTAGGACCGTGTTACAGAAAGCTGGAACACACCAGCATCTGCGGAGGCAATAAACCTCTAAAAGGGATGCTGAATAAGCAGGAGGCATTGATCGTTATCCAAACTCAACTTTATTCTTGTCTCTCACCAACCTCCTAACTCTTTTAACATTTAGGTATACTTTGCCTGCAGCAGAGAGAAGCTGCCGAAAATCTGTGCTATTTCAGGTCATTCTTAGTTTATAATCTTGTGATTTATAAGATTAAGATACAAACATAGTCTCATGTTTAATCCTGTATCACAATAAATAATCTACATCTGTTGTAGCTTTAAATCTTTCCCCCTCCCAGCTGTGTCGTTAGGGAGCACTAGGGCAGAGGGAACGATCTGTAAGCTCTCTGCTGTTCTCATCTCATCTCCACCCAGTAGCTTGCTGATGGCTCTGGGTCAAGTACAGAGAAGTAAGGGAATAAAGCAGCTTTTGCTTGACTGGGTGGTTCTGTGCCCCTTGGGCCTGGCAAGTATTTAAAGAGAATGCCCACTGTTCCCTTTTCTGTAGTTGCCTCAACCCCAAGGGATGCAGCTTTATTTCGGGTGGTCTCCAGAAACTCCCTCCTCAGCTCAAAAGGCACCCTCCCAGCTTCTTCGAACTATGGTCTCCTTTGCTTCTTTAAATGGTCCTACTGCAAAATTCTCCTCCCTTCACCATTTCCCTCTCTCTCTCCTGCAGGGGACCAGGATACACACATGCATCACCTGCCAGGGCAAATTCTGGGAGAGTAGGCCCATGCAAAAGGAACAGCATTCCTCTAGCTCCACCACCGGATCAGAGAGCCCTGCCTGCCCTGACCCAGCTCCAGGGCAGGAGTCAGACTTCGGGCTTATCATTCCCTGCTGTAGGAACAAAAACCTCGGGTTTCCTGAATGATCCCAGTGGAGTCCCCACGTAGACCTGACCTGGGCCCACTGAAAGGCAGAAATAAGACAGACCCTTCTGTCAATGAATAGTCCCGAACTTCCCCTCCTCGCCATCCAAACATGGCCTCAGCCAGCTGTTATTTATAAACAGAGCTCCAGCTCCCTTATCACCTCCTTCCGTGGACAGCTCAGAATCTTTCAAGAAACTACACATCCTATGAAATGAACCTTCTGAAAGGTTTATCTTGAGCTACCCCAAAATTATCCTCAGTCAGCAGTCATTCTTTACTCTTCTATTTCCAACCCTGCCCAGGGAAGGTCTTTGGAGAACAATAGGCTTTAAACACGTAACAGCCCTGGTGACAGTTTATTGATTACCTCCTATGTCCCCAGGCCTGGCTATAAATTTCCTCAGTCAATCCACACAACAATCCCAGGAGAATGAAATCCTACCATTTTCCAAGTGATGACTGTGACATTTAAGTAGAAGGTCAGGACTTGAACACAGATCTATCTGATTTCAGAATCTCTACTCTAGGCCATACATACAATAGGGCCCCAGAGGACAATGGGTGTCAGAAGTGGTTTAGGCCATATGGTTCCAAAGATGAAGCTGGAGAAAGCCCAAACTGTCGAGCCGGGATGCTGGTGGCTACCAGCTGCCCCAGAGCCAAGAAGTAGCAGCTGCCTGTCTGGAAGCTGAGAGTACAGAAGCTATGCGTGAGCAGAGGGAACTGGTGTACCAGATGGAAGATCAGAAAAGGAGTGTGTACTTGCCAGGAAAGAAAGCCTGTGAGACTCTAGAGAGATGGAAAGAGAAGACAAACCCTGAGAAGCCTTGATTTCCAATTCATTTTGTTTCCATGACACTCGAGGGTATCCACAATTCCCAGATACCCCTGTGTTTTCATAATAAACTCTTACTTTGGCTACCCCAAACCAAGAAGCCTTCAGTAGGTTAAGGTTGAGCCAGGGGTTTTATCACACTCTGTCCTTGGGTGGTGGAAGGGTGGTTCAGGTCCTGGCTCACACCTGCTGAGATACAGTCTTCAGAGTTCTGAGCCTTGAATCTGACACTTGCTGTTCTTCACAAGTGGGGTCCAGAGGTCACCTGCGCTTGTAGAGACATGGCTGAAGCTTCAGGCCTGAGAGTTGAGCCTTGGGCCCTACCCGAGGGGGCCCAGTCTTTTGAAAGTCAAATAAGAAGAAGTGGCTGTTGGTCAGGTCCTAGGGGCAGAAAAGACCCAGTGAGCTCCAAATCCTCATCCCAACTCTATCCATATCCCACCCTGCTCAGAAAACCTATGGCTCTCCCATGAGCTGTGCCTTCAAAGAGGAAGTATCTGTGCCTATGCCTATGATCTGCTGAACACTATCACCCTGAAAAGAACCACACATGAGACAAAAATAGGGGACCCTCACCTTGAAGATGACCTTGAAGCCCAGTTTGGTCACAGCCCCCAGAAAGGTCCGAATATCTTCAAAGCGGCTGCTGACCTCAGCCACTTTCAGAAGACCCCTAAGAAGGACAGAAAGTTGCGTGTAAATGCACAGACACATACACGTGGACATACACATGCATCTGTTTTCCGGGGGCCCCTACCCTGGCTTCAGCACTCGATTTGCCTCCTCGAGGAAGTCCCTGATGTTAGTTCCCATAAGTGAAAGGCAGAATACAGCCACATCCACAGACTCATCCTCCAGAGGCACCTGTGGAGGGAGGAAAGTTGTATGAATCACAGAGTACAGGTAAAGAAGGCCGGCACTGAATACAGGGTTTTGGACACCAGGCTGGTGGGTGGAAGGGAACATCAGTGATCAGCACATGATGTTGGGGCTGGAGCACAGATCAGATTTACCTGAGCCATGTCACACACAGTAACTCTGGGGTCCAGAGAGGCCAAGTCAAAGCAGTGCACAGGATTCCGGATACTTGAAGCGAGGCGGCAGTCCCCACAGCCAAAGTCAGCTACCACCAGGGATGCAGGCCTGGGAATAGAAGGGAGGGATCACCTACTGCTCTGGTCCGAGCCTGTGGCTAACCCACACTGCTTCCCACAGCACCCAACCCCATTCACCGCTGGCGAAGATCCTTGGCAATGCGGTCTACAGGCTGCAGTGGCCACTTCTTGACTTGGCTCTGGAAGCCACGGTGATAGATGAGAAAGGCCTCAGGGTCTTCCTGGAAGAGGCGCTGTGCAGCACTGCTGGGCCCCGAATACAGCTGTTCATTAAGGTAGCGGAACCGGGCGCCATCCAGCCTCTGTGTCATGCGGGCTCGCAGAGCCCCTGCCCGGGCCTCACGGCTGTCTGGGCTGGGAACGGGAGGCACCTCTGTCTCCTCTGTGGGGGCTGTGGCTGGAGCCTGATCTGGTGGCTGAGGTGGCCGGAACTTATTCTTGTTTCTCCGCTTGTTCTTCTGTCGGTTTCGCCACTGCTTGCGACTCAAGGTATGGGGGTGCTCGGGGGAAGTGGTCCCAGAGTTTGATTTGGATGGGTCCTTTGTAATGCCATTCTTCTCAGCTTTGGGTCCTGCAGGGAGGAAGATGGGAAGGCATGTTTAGGGCAAGACACCCTAAATTCAAAAGCTGGGCAAGTTATTCTAGCCATACCCCATAGTTGAGGTAAAGACTGTGGCCTGAGGGACTCCAGTTCTTACTGCCTAATCCCCAAACCTAACAGTAGTCACATGCAGGCTCAGTTGATTGCCCCCTTCCCTGTACCCCAGTTACAAATACCCATCTCCCAGTACCTGTTTGGTTAATATGGTCCAGGGGCTGGGCTGGGTTTGAAGGGAGCTGCTTCTGGCATTTCCTCTTTCTTTTATCTTCAGTAGAGTCAGCGCCAAGAAGAGTACCTTTGCGACACTTCTTTCTTTCCACTTCCTTTTCCTCTGAGTCTCTGCCAGGTGGGTGCTGTTTTTGACGTTTCTTCTTCCTTTTCTCCTCTACTTCAGTAGAAGCACTGGCAAAAGAGGCTTTTTTCAGACGTTTCTTCTTCCTCTCCACTTTCTCTTCCTCCTCAGAGTCACTGCCAGGCAGGCTGGGGGGATGCTGGGGAAGAGATGCTGCTTCCAGGGCCCGTAATGTGGCCAAGAGCTGGCGGCGTTTGGAACCCTGGGGAAAAACAAGGGATGTGACCAAGGAGAATGGGGCCTGGAGAATAAGAATGGAGATGAGAACCTGATTCTGCCACTGGCATCTAGATCATTCCCAGTCAACCTAACGTTATAGCTTGAGTGAAGCCCACCAGGGTCTAAAGAACTTCCAAGTCACCATCCCAACTTCTGGGAGGCTGGAGGACAAAGAAACCAGTCACCCCACTTTCTTCACTGTATAGATGAGAAAACCGCATTCCTCAGGAGAATGTGCTAAGGCCAAGCAATAGGACCTTCACCAGAAACCATGAGTTCTAACTCTTAATATCAAGCTTTTGCTTGCAACTAATTGATTGCTTTCTATAAGAGGTAGGAAGAAAGGAGGCTTTGGAAAACAAGACGACAGAATCACAACTGTGTGTTTATGATGCTTATAGCTCTAGTGTAGAGAAGTGAAAGGGGCAATCTGCACTTAGGGAGCCCAGTGGCCTAGACTGCAGCAAAGAATTGAGGGGGTGAAGAGAAGGGAATAAAATAGACAGGTTCCATGGGTGGAGGCTGGAGTCTGGCTGAACGTAGGAAGAACCTGAGATATTACAGCAGTCCCCAACTGTCTGGGAGGACTGGGGCTGAAGTCCTACTGGGTGATCCTATGCCAGGCACTTACCGTGGAAGTCTTTGGTATCCTCCCCTCCCCGCACTGCCTTGAGAGGTAGTACTGACAACTTTCACTGCCATTCCCTTTTGTGCTCTCCAATCCAGTCTCCACACAACAATCAATGACCTTTTCAAGATTCAAATCTCAAGAAGTCATTTCCTTGCTAAAACCACTTCCCTGGCTTCTACCTTTAAAATATGCAAAGCTCCAATCTACCTCTCCAGCTTCAATGGCATTCCGTCTCTTCATCCAGCCACACAGGTTATTCTGTGCGTGTGTGACCCTAGCGGGGCATCTCTCTCCCCAGAAACTTTGTAAGTGCTTTACCGATTGAAAAAAAAAAAAAAAAAAAGCACGTTTTTCCCCCCCGTCCCTCTTTCACTTCACGAACTTCAACTTAGCAACTTAATATCAATGCCGCCCTCATTTTCTTTTGGAAGTTCCGGATCTTCAGTTGCCGACGTCTTCCTACCCCCCAATACCCGCGCGCCCCCGTACCCCTGGGGCGACACTCACCTTGGTTTGTGAAGCCGCTGTGGGCCGAGGCCGTGAAGATACAGGCTCAAGGGCCGCGACTACCGGGGCCTCGTCGCCCCACTCCGGCTCCTCAAACATGCGGGTGGGGAGGGTGAGGTCGCGGGGTCCGCTCGCCTCTCCACGTGCAAATAGTTTCTCCTGTAAACTGCCTGCGCCTAGCAGCTAAAGAAAAAAAAAAGCCGGAGACCAAAGAGTTTCAACCAGGCGGCTAGAGCGGCCGGCGCGGCACGCGCTCTCAGGACCATCGAGTTCAGACACCGCTGGCTAGAAGAGCTCTGAGGAGGGAGGGGGAGAGCGAAGGAGGCCCGCGGGGCCCGAGAGGTCCAGGGGCGGGGCCGGGCGGCGGGCGCGGCCGGACGGGAGTTCCCGGGAGAAAGCGCCCGCAGCCCGAGTCCCGGTGAGTGCAGGAGCACCCGTGCCCGCCCCAAAACTCGCGCCCTGCCAGCCCGTCACTCCTCGCCTGAGTTCCGGGTAGGGAACAAGCCCCCTTCTCCCCCGCGAAAGACCCCGTCACCTCCTTTAGGCAATAGAGCTTTCCCCTCCCCCCGGCTCTGTTCGCGGTAGGGACTCCTAGCCTGCGCCCTGACATTCCTTCGGGAGATACGCCCCTCCTAGCCACCCCGCCTTTCCCGCGCGCCCCGGGGACACAATCGGGGGTCATGCTGCTGCCGGGAATTCCTTCCTAGAGCTCCACCAGCGTGGGCCGCGCCTTCCAGACTTCCACCCACAGCAGAAACACTTTCGACTGTAGGGGACAACACTTGGGTCTCATCTCTCCTCCCTGTATCCCTCCACAGTCCCCAGGCTTCCTCAATCTGGGGGCCTCAGTGCCGGGGCGCTACTATGGACGACATTTTCACTCAGTGCCGGGAAGGCAACGCGGTTGCCGTTCGCCTGTGGCTGGACAACACGGAGAACGACCTCAACCAGGGGTGAGCTGAGCCGGCGGGTCGGGGAGAAGGGCCGAGACGTGCTCCTCTGCGATGTGCAGCGCTCACGTTTGGTGGAGCTGCCGATTACCGTCCAGTGTGATGAGTGCTGCGCACAGCCTGTGGGGGGCAGAGGGTCTCCACGGTGGAAGTTATGTTTGAGCTTAACTCTTAACTGCTGAATAAGTTTCACATGCAGAGGCTGCACGAAGCTTTCTAGCCTCGGTAAACTTTAGCACAGGCAAAAACTAGCAGTCAAGGTAGACAGTGGAGAATGCCTGGAAATTCTCCAGAGTTCCATATGGTCTGAAGGTAGGAGACCTCAGTGGGCTTTTGTGGACTGAAATACTGGGTGCAAGTGGAGAAAGCAAGAGCCCAAACTGGAAAGGTCTGCAAGGATCAGCCAGGTCATGCAGGGATATTTAAGCAATAGACACACACCTAAGAACAAGTGTGTAAAGTCATGAGATTTTTCCATGTCAAGTGTCATCTCCTGTGCTTTGTTGAAGAACAGGTGGTGATGTAGGGAGGCAATTGCCAAGTCTATCCTAGAAGTGATGGCATGAAGTAGAATGGAGGCAGGTGAAAAAGAAAAGAAGTGATCAGAATCCAGAATTTTAGGGAGTGAAGAACTGCTGAGACTTGGTATGGGACGTGAGGAAGGCCAATTTCTAGCTTGCTCAGGGGTCAATAATGCTTCCTTTTACTGAATGGATGTCAGATGATGAGTTCCAATTTGGACATGTGAAAATGACAAGACAGTGAGATGGAAATGTTGAGGTTATTGGTTATGCAGGTTTGGATTTCAGGAGAGAAACTTGGAGATACTATAGTTTATAGAGGATACCTGAAGGCAGCGGTGTTGAGGACAGTGCCGCAGAAGAGTGGAAGACAAAGAGGCAGGGGGACAAAATAAAAGGAGCAAGTGGAGTTTGAAGGAGAAAGGGGAAAATACATAGTAAAGCACAGAGATGTGAACATCTCAGTGAAGGGGATGAGCCAACAGTAGTGTAGGCAGGTGAGAGATCAAAGAACTTTAACCACTGAATTTACAATTAACTGTTCACCTGATTCCTGGGGGGACTGTTTAAGAGGAAAACAGGTGAAGAAACGGAACCACACTGGGTTCTTTCATTTAAAGAACTATATTGAACACTTCCTGTGCTGGGCACTAGAGGCCTGGAATCAGACAGAATGCCTGTACTCCAGGCAACCAACTGTGGCAGAGTGAATGGATAGTGAGGAAATAGAGAAAGTGACTATAGACAAGATATTTTAAAGTTGGCTGAAGACAGGAAGGCAAGAAAAACAGTAGTGATGTTGAATTAAGGTGATAGTTTATTTTTTTAAGGTTGGGAGAGTTTAGTATTTAAGAGGATATATGGTCCCCTTGGCCCAGACTTTGCTGTTCTCATTAGGCTCTACACTATTGCTCCTTCATAATTTGCAGTTATGTTAAATTTTTCATTCTTCAAAATGTGCTCTGATAAAGACACTGAGCACTGTTACTGTTGTTAGTGGGGCCACAGACCTAGGTGTAGTTGTCCAGTGGGCTTTAAATGTATAAAGACTTCCCTACCAAAAGGTGAAGGGGTGGCATTAGGGAAACTGGAAGGCTTTGATGCCTTTTGAGGGGATAAGCTTTGGGAGACTAGTATGCCAAATGGGGGTCAGTAGGCTGAATATAAAGTGGTGAGTTCTCTGCACGCTTCTTTGGGATAAGTCCAGGCCCTAGGCCCCCAGGTGGCAGGCAGCCTGCTGGTAGAAGGCAGGCACTAACTTTTGCCCTTAGGCGGGTCTGCTCTGGTGCCACATACTGTGATGCTGGCCAATTAGGGCACAAATTGAAGAGTTGGGAGGCAAAACTGAGTGGTTAGAGGAGGGATACCCACCTCTTGGAAAGTGTTTGGCTCTCTGTGAGCCCATGAGGGCAGCAGCTGAAGGAAATCATTAGGAAAGGCCACACCCCCACTGTCATTTGCTGATTGGGGGGATCTGGGTGGCTGGCTTTGGCGAGACCCCTGATTATTGCCAGGCCCCGCCTAGAGCCCCCACACGGGAAGTGACCACAGCACTAAGGCATCCGGAGGCAGCTAGCAGAGACAGTGGACCGCCCCTTGCTCCACCCCTCAGAGCTGCAGTTTAGGACTTGAGGGAATTTCCTTTTATGGCCCCAGGCTGTCAGGCAGGCCCAGCTCCCATCCAGTTGTTTGGGGTTTTGTATACTTTTTACTTTATAAAATGGAAAAGAAACGAAGTAGTTGCACCTCCCCCTCTTCCCCCGCCCCCCCACCCCCAAGAAGCCATTCTCATTTTCTGTGCCCAGGATTGTTCTGAGGAATCCCGTTTTTATGTGGTGCTTTATTATCTGCCTCATCAGTAATGACTTACCAAAAGCATTTCTCCATTTCATTATAAACCTTTCCAAAACATTTTAATTCCATTCCATTTTTAGATCTTAATTTCGCTATTAGAGCCAAACAATAAGCTTATTTTCTCTTCCATGAGTTGTGACCTTTCTTCTCCAAGACACCAACATCCCCCCAACATTTATTTAACACCTGTCAATTTATTCTCTCTAGAAGCTTACAGTCTAATAACATTAACAAATTTTTACGATCCAGAATGACAAGCACTATAGTGTGTGTGAGGGGGCGGGGTGGTGTACAGCATGCTGTGGAAAACAAAGGACGGATGCCACAAAAGGGGCTCGGGAAACCAGATGACAGTGCTACCATTTAATGAGAAGGTATGCCAGGAAGAAAGGCTGCTGGGAGGTGGTGGCCAAGACATGCATCATCTGAACACATTGGGATTTCATGTGGTGGTCATTAGTTGGGTTTGAAGGCTAGGGGTAGGTCTGATTTGGACAGCTTTGGGAGTTGCTGGCCTGGGTGAGAATCAAATTCTTAGATTCCCAGGAAGAGTTTCCCAGGAAGAGTAAACAGACTATCAGCTTTCCCTATATCAAAGCCTTTATCCCCATCAATGACCACTGCCCCTTTTTCAAAGGGACGATCATGGCTTTTCTCCCTTGCACTGGGCATGTCGAGAGGGCCGCTCTGCTGTGGTTGAAATGCTGATCATGCGGGGGGCACGAATCAATGTGATGAATCGTGGGGATGACACGCCTCTGCACCTGGCAGCCAGTCATGGACACCGTGATATTGTACAGAAGGTATGTGTGACCCCTCCCCCCACTGTGTGCATGCCTAGAGATGAGGCATAATAAACACCTAATATGCCCCCCACACCTGTTTCCTGACTACCTTCTGCCTCATGTTTGGCCATGGGACCAGTTGCTGCAGTACAAAGCTGACATCAATGCAGTGAATGAACATGGGAATGTGCCCCTACACTATGCCTGCTTTTGGGGCCAAGATCAAGTAGCAGAGGTAAGTACTCAGGCTTGGAACCCTGGGGTAGGTGAGCAGTAGTCTGAGTCCTTGGTATTGCTGAGCTATGACACTCACAGGACTCTACTGCATGTGCATTCATGGCTGGCTGTGAATGCCATGGAAGTAGCAACAGCCTTCATCACAACCACTTTTTCACTGCAGGACCTGGTGGCTAATGGGGCGCTTGTTAGCATTTGTAACAAGTATGGAGAGATGCCCGTGGACAAAGCCAAGGCACCCCTCAGAGAACTTCTCCGAGGTCTGTCCCCCAACCCTCGCTATTTTGTCTGATGAACTCTCCTTCTCTCCCTACTCCCTGCCACACAGCTTAGAGGCACGACTGTTTGTTTTTCTTCCCCAGAGCGGGCAGAGAAGTTGGGCCAAAGTCTCAATCGTATTCCTTACAAGGACACATTCTGGAAGGGGACCACCCGCACTCGGCCCCGTGAGTCAGTCATGAGAAGAAGGGTGGTAATAGGGGATAATCCTAGGCCCCTGGGACTGGGTTAGGGGAAGCTGGGTTCCTGACCTGCTCACACTCTCAGGAAATGGGACTCTGAACAAACACTCCGGCATTGACTTCAAACAGATCAACTTCTTGGGGAAGCTCAACGAGAATCACTCCGGAGAGGTGACCCCTACCCTTTATCTCCTTCCCTCCCCACACCCATAATACCTGGTGTGCACCTGTTTTAAATTTCTCCTCCAGTTATTGGACAAGAAAGCAGTGACCTTAGTTAAAAGCTTAACCCTTACCTGTCCCTCAGCTGTGGAAGGGCCGCTGGCAAGGCAATGATATCATTGCGAAGGTGCTGAAGGTTCGAGACTGGAGCACAAGAAAGAGCAGGGACTTCAATGAGGAATGTCCCCGGCTCAGGTGGGGCAAAGCCTAAACTGGAAGCTGTTGTTTCCAAGGATCCCTGACTAGCACCCAGACCTTTATGCCGAGTCAGCCAGGGATACTGTCTCCCCTTTCCAGGATTTTCTCGCATCCGAACGTGCTCCCAGTGCTAGGTGCCTGCCAGTCTCCACCTGCTCCTCACCCAGTCCTCATCACGCATTGGATGCCATATGGATCCCTGTATAATGTACTACATGAAGGCACCAGTGAGTAGGGGAATACCAGATTTCACTGTGTTGGGGTTAGGGGAGTTGATGGGAAGGTGGCATGACTTTGTCTCCTTCCTTAGATTTTGTTGTTGACCAGAGCCAAGCTGTGAAGTTTGCATTGGACATGGCAAGGGGCATGGCCTTTCTACACACCCTAGAGCCTCTCATCCCACGGCATGCACTCAACAGCCGTAGTGTAATGGTGAGATCACATCGTTCCTAGCCCAGGTCCTTGAAAGCCCTAACTAGAATAGGACTTACCTCCTTCCACTTACTATCTTCTCTTTCTCAGATTGATGAGGACATGACTGCCCGAATCAGCATGGCTGACGTCAAGTTCTCCTTCCAATGCCCTGGGCGCATGTATGCACCTGCCTGGGTCGCCCCTGAAGGTATGTGAGGGCATCATGTTGGAAGGTAGAGAAAGTCCAGTTCAGTAGCAATGGAAGAGACAAGATAGGCAGCAGGAATAAATGAGTCCCATCCCTCCAGCTCTGCAGAAGAAGCCTGAAGACACAAACAGACGCTCGGCAGACATGTGGAGTTTTGCAGTGCTTCTGTGGGAGCTAGTGACGAGGGAGGTACCCTTTGCTGACCTCTCCAACATGGAGATTGGAATGAAGGTGAGAGCACAACTGTACACTGTGTTGTGGGGAATGGTGATGGTGGTGACAAATGTAGTGGGACTAGGCTTTTGCCGCATCTGTTTAAATATAAATATACTAAATATATAGTAATCCAGTCCTGAGGCCTAAAGGACTCTCCCAACATGAGACCACCTTGTTATTCCTTCTGTTTACAGGTGGCGCTGGAAGGCCTTCGGCCTACTATTCCACCAGGCATTTCCCCCCACGTGTGTAAACTTATGAAGATCTGCATGAATGAAGATCCTGCTAAGCGACCCAAGTTTGATATGATCGTGCCTATCCTGGAGAAAATGCAGGACAAGTAGGGCTGAAAGGTCCTGTGTAAACTCCAGAGGTGTCAGGACACAGGGGAGTATGCCTCCCCAAAGCAGCAGGCCTCTGGTTGCCTTCCCTGCCTCCAGTCATGGTACTACCCCAATAATGGGGCTCATCCCTTGCCCCCATCCCTACCACTGTGGCCCCAAAAGGGGCTGGGCTCAGAGCTTTGTCACTTGCCACACGGTGTCTCCCAGCATGGGAGAGATCAGCCCTGCCTGTCACAATAAAGTTTATTATGAAAACAGGCTGGTGTGAGGACAAGGGAACAAACAAGTACATTTAGGTTGGGTGGCTCAGGTGAAGTAGTGCGGCTTCTTCACATTGATGCCATACTCGCTGAGGGCAGGGGTCAAGTCCTCCATGGTTAGAGTATACTTGCGGTCCTGAGGGAAGAGGGAAGAGGACTGGCTGAGCACAGGTATTCCAGACTTCAATCCCAGCTGGGTGACCCTGAGTAGGTCTTTCACCTCCCCTAAGACTTAGTTTCCCCAAAGGGATTTCAGGATAAATTAAGCCTCCACTGCTGTGGGAAGTAATTATTGATTCAAATAACCTCCCCTCACACCTTGCTTTTGCTTCGGGAGCTGCCAGAGGCTGTGCCCTTCATTTTGCAGTGCTGTAGGGCATCGTTGGCAATATCTGAGATGAATTTCTGGGCAGCTAGAGAGATGAGCCGAATTCTAGAGAGAAAAAACTATTATGAGAGAGACATGGACAACAAACTCAATACAAGTACCCAAAACTAACCTAGCCAGAGTTTACTCACATGCGTGGGTCAGAGGCCTCAAAGCCAGCACGGTTCAGGTAGTAGCCAGTCACTGCATCTGGGATCTAAGAAACCAATTAGACAACTGTCAATATGAGCCCCTGTACACTACTGAGCTAACAGAGTAGGGAAATGGAAGACCGGCCTGGCTATCAGGAAGCTCACAATTTGGGAGGGCAGAGGGAATAAATCACAAGAGCTGGTAGGGGAGTAATACAAGACGCTGGAGATCCGGGTGTGTTGGTGCGCCAATTGCCTTGTTCAGGAGGAAAGCCCACCGTAGGCGTGTAATCCTCCAGCTGCATCAGGAAGTCCACCAGAGGCGTGCTGGACACCACCGGCTTCACGTCCCCGTTGGCCGCGCTTGGCAATACGTAAACCCCATTAGACATGGCCCCCTCTGGGGGCGCCACGCCGCCCGCCGACACGGGAGCTGGAGGAGAAACAACTAACTGAGGCACGGCGGTGCGAGGCGCAGGGCCCCAGTTAGGTCTGCCTTGACCCCTCTGCCCCCACCCGCCGCCGGGCCCGGGCCCGTGCAGCTGCCCTCACCCTCACCCGTCCCGGCCCTCACCCGCCCCACGCCGCTCGGCCGGCTCCCCAGCCCGTGCCGCCACGGGTCCCGTGCCCCCTGCCGCGGCTCCAGCCCCAGGCCCCCCTGCTGTCCCCGCGGGGCTGGCCTTGTTCTCCGCAGCAGTGCCGGCGGGCAGCGCGGCGGGGGCCGAGACCGCGGGCGCCGGGCCCGGGGCCGAGGCGGCGGAGGCCGGCGCCGCCTCGGGGTCCGCGCCGGAGCCGCTGCAGCTCATCGGGCCGGTGGGAGAGGCGGCGAACAGAGCCGCTTCCGCTTCCGCTCACGCCACGCACACACCGGGTGACGTCACACGCGCCGCGGCTCGCCCCGCCCACGTCAAGTTCACGCCTTATCTGGCCACCTCGTCTACCGCCTCTCCAGTCCTCTAGTCGCCTGTTTGGCGGGTATCAATAAATGACTTAGAGCGGAGGTTTGGACCTCAGCCTTGGAGACCCGCATGGGTCGCGGACATTACACCTCTCACCCCGCCACACTGTCGGGAGGTTACCCCGAGATCGGAATCCCGGTGTGTCGAGGACTCTTCTACCGCACCGGGGCTCCTCTTTGAGCCCTGGTTTTGACGACCCATCGACCCTGGACACCCCTGGACCTCGCGAAGCCTGCCAGAACACATCCTTTCTAGTTACCTTATTTCACCTTTTAAGTGTTCGTGGTGGCGCTGGAAAGTCCCCTCCCGGCCAGCTGCCCGAAGTGAGGGCATCAGGATTGCGCACGTAGAGCTGCGGTAGCAGGGGCCAGAGGTGTTTCAGCCTGGCAAAAACTTGTGCAAGAGAGTGAGCCGAAGGGTGGGGTTGTCAATACATTAAACGTTTATTTTTATTTATATTTGCCAATCTTGAGCTAGGGTCTGGAAATACAAAGTCATGTAGGTGGAAGTTCTAGTCCTCTAGGCACAGATGGTCTTGGAAAGGGAGGTAAACGTAATTTCAATACTCGATGGGAGTTACAATGCTAGAGGTAGACAGTGTGCAGTGGAAAGGGGGAAGAGAACTAACATCTGTTGCCTACTTCTGTGTGTCAGGTACTCTCATCAACTTTATTCCACGTAATTACTCTCTGATTTTTATGAGAGGCAGGTATTTAAGAGATGAGGAGAAGACTCAGAGAGATTTAATTGCTTTCCCAAGACTCTCTCCTAGTCTTTATCAGAAACCAAAGTCAAACGTGTTTGGTTTCAAAAATCTAGTTTTCTGCAGTACCAAAATCAACTAACTTTAGGGAACCAAAAGATTCATAGAGAAGGTGACTTCTGAGTTATATACTAGAACACCAGAAATCACTGGGCAAAGGGGAACCAGGGTGAGTGTTACGGAGACAGAATATCTTGAGTTAAAAAAAAAGTGTGGGGAGGGAGCTGAACAATAAGGAAGGATAAATTATTTGTTAATCAACAAATAGCAAGCAAGGGATCAGGTTTGTGAGGCAGGAGAGAAAGCTTGAACTTTATCCCAGTAATATTAGGAGTCTTAATCATGTCAGTTACTTGATGGGATTCTGAAAGATGGTTTGGGAAAGGGTAGGAAATAAGGACACTGTAAGAGCCTCCTACATTTCAGAGGAAAGATAGTACAGCTCTATGCTAATGTGGTAGCAGTGGAGATGGAGAGAAGCAGATGAGTTCTAGATTATATTTCAGAAATACCGTTGTCAGGACTTGTGGGTTGACAGATATTTAAGAGAGAGAACCAGTAGGACTGGTAAGTTTACTGAAGGTGGTGGTTGGGAGAGGTGAAGAAATGGTGTGTCTAGAATGACACTTAGGTTTCTGTCTTGGTTGGAAGAAGTATTCTGGGAAGTATCATTTACCAACCAAGTAAACCCAAAAAAAGAACTGGGGTTTGGAAGGAGGGAAAAGTGTTGCGTATCATACATCTTGTGAAGAGTCCGATACAGTGAGATGGTGATGGCTGTAGATGCCAGTGATTGGTTTGTTCCAGGGCACAATGTTCCAGGGGTAGACTGAGAAATGAAAAAGACGAAGGGTGGAGCAACGAAATATATCACCATTCAATGCAAACAGAAAGAGGAGAAAGGGGTTTTGGCAAGAAAAGGAGAAATTAAGCCTTAGAGCACAGAGTTCATAGAGCAAAGACTGAGAAATGAACACTGGGCAAAACAGCAGGGAGACCATTTTTTCTCAGTGTCAGGGGATGGAGATGTAAAACAGCAAGAGCAGAGGTATCATTGCAACAAATTGAGGAACAAACAAGTGAAAGATTATACACAGACAGTGCAGGAAATCAGGAAAACCTGGTTAAAAAGACAAGCAGTGGGGTAGAGGGCAGGGAGAGACTCCTGAATAGTGCTAGTTATATAACTGCAGAGGAACATGAGGCAGTAGCAGGGAGACCTGAGTGTGCTTGTGCAGGGTAGGGCTGGGAGTAAAGTTAAGCTCACAGCATTTCAGGGTAGGGAGATAAACTGTCCGCAGCAGCCAGCAGTTGGGGTTCAGCAGGGCTTCCAACAGTGCAGAATAAGTGGCCCAGCCGCAGCTGGGACAGGGGCCAGGCCCACTTCCCTGGCAGGAAAGGGTCAAGGGTTGATCAGTGTCTTCAGCAGAGCTGGGAAGTTGGGAGTTCCCCAGCCTGTCACAGGATCCCAGCCAGGGCCAGAGCAGAAACCTTCACCCTGCACTTCTTCATTCAAACAGGACTCATGGCAGCCATGGGTTACCTAGGGAGAAAGTGGGCTCAGACCTGGGGCTGTTTGTATCAGTAGTAGCAGGGTACACCCCCTTACCCTATGTTCATATCCTAGAGGCCATCCCACGCCATCAGAACTGCCCTCAAGTTCATATTAGCATTCTGTACTCATGAAAATGTCCACACCCCTCCCTACTATACTCACATCAAAGAGTCCTGCCCCACGCTGCTTGTAGAGTCTTGGGTTGAGGAAGCCAAGAGGGGGGTGGCCGCTGAGGATTCTGTGTTCATTTATCAGGGATAGGAGTCCCCCAAACACTGGAGTAGAGGCCTGCAAGGGTGAGAGTGCACATATTGGTTAGGGGTCCAAAATAATTGGGTTTTGGGGGAGAGGTGTTTGATGGGATCAGGGGTCTCTGAAGAGTCGGGGGTTTGGGGTGAAAGGTCTTGGGGGTAAAGGGTGAGGGTAGTTCCTGAGTGGCAGTTTGAGTCAGGTTGGTTCTCACCGAGGTACCAGACACCCATGGAATGGGCACGTTGTTGCTGACCACCCAGTAGCCGTCAGACAGTGCGGCCACGTCTGGGTAGGCACGACCCGTGGCATTGAAGTAACTGGATGGTGGCAAGTGGGGACTGGAGTTCAGGTATTGGGTTACAGCTTCCTCCTGAAAGGTATTGTGAAGAGAGTATTGGTCTGTGATCTTCCCAGCAGTCTTCTGCACTAGGGATTCAGCCCACTTCAGCCATGCAAACATAGATGTACCTGATACGAAGGCTGTGGAAACACGTTGCTGAAGCCACCGCCACTGATATAGTCAACAACTTCATTTGTGACTCGGAAAGGATTCTGGAAGGATGTGCCTCCCACTGTGGTGACATAGGGACTGAGGACAGAAAATAGCACTCAGATTATAGGGGAATGCATGGAAACCTCAGGAATATGTGGGGAGGAGTGAGTATGGCCTGGGTTTTGCTGGAAGGGCTGGACTCTGTGGAAGCCTTGGGGATGAATAGGAGCCCTCACCGCATGGCCAGACTTTTCTCTACAGAGCACCCATCAAGTCTTCCACGAAAGTGCATGGGCACTGAGGAAGAGGAATTGGGAGCTGTGTCCTACTCAAGGGACGTGGGGCCTGACCTATGGGAAGAGCAGAGTGTAGAAACCAGGGTAGGTACAGCTGAGAGCTGAGCCACCTGGCAGACCTGATGGCTTCGAGGCAAAGTTTCCAGAGCCTGAAGATACAGATGAAAGGTTGGTGGTCACAGGTAAGGGGTCAGCTGGGGCGCTTACCTGGAGGCAGGGAAGCTGGGACGGAACTGGTGTCTTCCAGAAACAGACCAACACCCAGCCCCACTGTCACCTAGAAGGGAGACCAAGTGTAGCATTCAGATGAACTGATCAGAGCTTGGTGTGGATTTAGCCGTCAAAGAGGGAAGTCAAGTCTCAGTCCGGCTGTGAGAATTCAGAGTTTAGAGGTCAAGTCAGTGGTCCCTACTGAGTTCTAAGTCAGAGGTCAGGTTCAGGGGCCTCTATGAAGCAGCAGCGGGGTGGGGGTGGGCGAGGGTTGGGTGGTCAGCCAGGTTGCCTGGTTGAGCGGGGAGTCTAAATTTAACAGTAGAAGTCACCTGAGGCAAAGAGCAGGGTAAGACCGCGAGCCGCAGCCTTCATGAACTCAGTGTTGACCCGCTGCATGTAGGCGGTGCTGAGGGAGTCCTCGTCGTCGCCGTAGCTCACGGTGTGCACGTATGGCAGGGCCGACTGGTTACTGAGCAGCAGGAGCCACTGCAGGAAGGGCTCCTGCGACTCATGCCGGCCTGGGAAGTGGGGCACAAGGGCCATCATTTAAGGGTCGTCAGGCTCTCCTAGCTCAGGCGAGCCCGTGAGGGAGCAGGATCAACAGTCACTCTACCCTCTCTCCCCACCAGTCCCGTCGGCAGTACCGGGGTTGCTGTAGACCCAGGTGGAGATGTTGGCGCCAGTGCTCATCAGGTACTCCACATCCAGACTGGCCTCGATCCCGGCCCGGCCTCGGCCCTGCTTCCCCACCACATGGGCTACTGAGGCCTGGTGCGCAAATTTTCCTCCAAAGAGGCGCATGAACTCAGCCAGGTCGGAGTTATGGAAGTACTGCTCCAGGAACTGGGGAGGGAGGGGAGTAGATCTCAGGGGCCAAGCTGCAGCCCCAAGGGCAGGGCAGGGGATCCATCCCGGATTGTAGGACAGGGGATGAAAGCCCAGGGGTTAGAGTCAGAGTGAACCCCAGACTGGCAAGGTACCTCAGGGAGGTGATAAGGACCCTGAGGGGCTCTGATGGCTCACCTGAGCACAGGCCTGGCTGTTGTTGGTGGTGCCAGAGCCCACATCTTGGGCTGTCAAGTTGTATCGCTCACGGATCACGGACGGGGTCACCCCCAGGTGCAGGCCAACAGCCTCTGCCACCTGTGGCTTAGGACGTTGCCTCAGGGATGATGTGGGAGGAAAGCGGTGCAACCCCCCAACTGTGGGGTTGGGAGGAGAAACTTTTATACTCCAACCCTCATTTTACTTCCCCAAACCCCCACGGCATCTAACTTCTCGGTCCCTGGCTCCACCTGCTCCCACCCCACCAACCCCACTGTGTGTTACCAAAGTCCACATGCGGGGCCAAGGCCTTCGGGAGCTGGTAGGGGTGTGGGGACCTTACAACATGGGTCTCTGCAGGTCCCCCCACATAGCGATGAAACTCAGCCCCAGAGAGCAGCAGCTCTGCCTGTCTGGAGGTCAGAGATCAGAGAAGAGAGGTCAGAAAGCGTGGCCCAGCGCTGAGTTGGCTGCACACCACCGGGCAGTTAGTGGTCTCCCCGTGCGTTAGTTCTGCCCCGAAAGCCCTCTGCAAGCTCTCAGCTCCCTCCCATTGGGTGACTTGTCCCCCTGATGGGATAACTGGTTCCCTCCATGGAACAATTATTCCCTCTCACCGGACACTGAGCCAGCAAATCAGGAAGTCTTGTGTAATCACTGAGTGACAGTTCCGGGCTCCAGCCGCCAAGAGCCATTTCTGGACGGTGCGGAGGGTCAGTGTTGATGGCTGCACCAGTTCAGCTACATCCTCTAGGGTTAGGTACTTCCCTGCAAGGGTTGAAGAGAGGCTCTTGCCTTCATTCATTGCTTTTCATTGCTTTTCACTGCGGTTGCCCCTTTTGAACCTCAAACGGGAGACACTGAGATTTCCCAGGAAGACTAGTGCAGGGTCTTGAGGGATGAGTAGGAACTTGCTAGCAAAATGGTGGGCTGTGTGTGTGCAGGCTTTGTTTGGGGGCCAGAACAAGAGAGACAGAATACCATGGCCAGGAATATGGATTTATTCTAAAGGCTAGTAGGTTGCAAGTGCTGTATTACAGCATGCATTGCCATGCTTGTGAAAAACAAATGAGGTTAGTAAATTAAAATTTCCATTTTAATTTTATTGCCAATAAATATTTTCAAAACTTTCAGAGCCAATTATAAGATAACATCTAATTTAACTCAAACCTTCACACTTGTTGATTTTAAGCTTAACATGATGCCAAGTCGCTATCTTTGCATGAAGCCTTGTACCCCACTGCTCACCTACTGGGTGAATCAGAGACTGCTACACACACACACACACACACACACACACACCCTCCTTCCCAACCATATAGGACTTCAAGAAGGATACAGCCCAGTTTGACTGTTGGAGCAAAATGATGACTGTTTTAGAGCACAGTGGAAAATATAATGTGGAGTAGGGTGGAGGGAAGAGACTGCAGACCAGTTGGGCAGTGGTTAGCAGTCTGGGTGAGAAAATGAACTGAGTTAATTAGTCTGAGTTATGAGGAAGTAGGTATGGTGAGAATTGAACTGTAATAAGGGCTATTTCACAAGTGGAACTGCTAGCTTCGGCATCTGAAGGAGGAGGAAATGATAGTGGATTTGAGGAATTATACCTCCCCATTTGTTTAGTGGCTAGTAAAAAGTGGTGGCAAAAAATAAATGACTAAATCAAGACGATGTGATATATATAAATATATATTTTATACACACACACAGTGGAATACTATTCAGCAATCAAAAAGATAAGCTCATGCCATTTGCAGCAACATGGATAGAGCTAGAAGGGATTCTGCTCAGTGAAATAAGTCAGAAGGAAAAAGAAAAATATAGGATGGTTTAACTTATAGGAATATGGGGGAACAAAATAAGGGATCAGGGGGAAAATAATAATAATAAATAAATAAATTAACAGGCAACTATAAAACAGAGACATTCTGCAGGGGATGGGGAAGGAGAGGGATCAAAACAGGGGTGTGAAGAGCACAAAGGACTATAGTGATAGTGCATGGGTGAATTGGTGGGAATTTTATGGGGACTATGCCTGAGAGGAGAAAGCAAACTGTACAAAAATGAACGATGATGTTAAATATAAATAAATTAAATAAATAATTTTTAAAAATAAATATAAAAAATAAAACGTGGAGGCACAATATGAATCACTAGGTTTGTGCTCTTAACCACATGAACTTGCAGTTCTAGTCTGATGAATACAGATGGAAAGTTTGGGAGAAAAGAATGTCAGTTAATTTTGGATAACTTCGTTCCAGTTTAATGTTTTACAGAAACTCTTCAATGAGTCCCTGCCATCTTCCGCCCTGTAACGCCCCTTCCATAGGCATGACCCTCACATGAGGTACACCACCCCATGCTTAGCCAGCTCTTTGGCCTCTACGCACCCCAAATTCCACCCCAGTCCCAACAAGCACCGTAGCGAGGAGAAACAGGATCCGAAACAGCCAGCACCAGCTCAGAGAGTCTCTCCAGGTTCTGCTGTCTCAGGGCAAAGGTCAGACTCAGTTCTTCCTCAGGGTCCGCACGGCCCAGGGACACCCATCCTGGGGGTAGCCTGCAGGGCCAGGGGTCAGGCACATGGTTGTTAGCGAGGTGGGGGGGGGGAGGGGAAAACTAGCCACGGTTAAGGGCTGAGACCTTGGGGAGGATCCCAGAGCATATATGGCTCAGAGGGTAGATGGCAGGGGGCTGAGTCTGAGAACCTGCGGCTGAGACTATGGAGTGGGTACTAGGAGCTGGTAGGGGGTGAGCGGGGCTACGACCAGGTCTGGGGGGCAGAATGGCACAGGGAAGGGGGCATCAGTACTAAGTCAACTCACGTCCGCTGCTGGTCTGGTTCCGGGCTGTAGCTGCTTTTGACGGCAACAGTGAGGGCAAGGACCCCTAGGAGGCTGCAGGGGTACAGGCGGGTTTCAGAGGAGCTGGAATGTCACTGTGTTCCCACCCTCTCATGTGTACCCCCTCTAAAGTGCTCCCCTTTTCCCAGGGTCCCCTAATTTCTCACCAGACTCGGAGTTCCATTCCACCTTTCTGCAGATCGGCTATCACGTGATAGATCACATGAGCCCTGTATTTCACCAGCACCCCCGCAGCCCGCAAACTGGTGACGTACTGGCTCCTCCCTCAAAAGGGCGGGCCCGAATGCTGGGTTGCTGGTAGGGCTGCAGCTTGGGTTCACTCTGTGGCTTGTCTAGCACTGGGTAAGCCCAGGCTCCCGAAACAGAGTTCAGCCAGGTCACCACCGGTTGGAGGGGAGCGCTTAAGAAGTTGCTTTGGAGAGCCGCAGCCCGCAGATCCCTCTCTTTCCAGCCATTTGGTATCACGAAGTCACTATCTCTCAGAGCCGACGTGTCTTCATTTAGAATATATAAAGTGCTCTCCCTGTCAGGGCTCAGTGAACATTTCCAGGGATAAAGCAGACAGTGGCTCAGCAGGGAACCTGATGTGGCAAAGGCTCCACAAATATAAGCCTGTTACAATGGAGTTAGTGGCCCCGGACACAAACAGATAAACCACTTCGCTGCTCTGCATCTATCCCAGTTCCTTTAAGTCTCAGACTTAGAGCTGGTCGCCCCAGAGAGTTCTAATCAATCCCTCTCTAGGTCATTGTCACCAGCAAGTCCCCTGCAGTCTGCCTTCTCCTGTCCTCCCACCTTGTCACAGGGAAAGGTCAGCTTCAAGGAGAGCTGCTAGTCAGCCTCACTCAGCTTGTTTCCCAGTAGCCCGGGTGCTGCTATGCTCCCCACCCTCTGTGACTGCTCAGGTGCCCACAAGGTGTCAGCCATCCTCCCATCACCCCACGATTCATATCATCCCCACAGAACTGAGCCACACACTGGATACAAACTGCAGTTTATTAAGGCTCCAGAGTGAGAATTGGCACTTGGTTCTGGGCAGGGGCAGGGGTGTTAATGGACCTCAAAGGAGCTTGGCCCATACAGGTTGGAGGGACTTTCCCCATCTTCCCAACCCCCCAATAAATAAAGTCTGAGCTCCATCTCAGGGTGCTGATACAGGGCAAAAGGCCCTCACTGAGGAGAACTGGGGGCTGCTGGCTCCTTCATATTTCTCCCCACACTGGACCTGGCCACGGGTCAGTGCCCAATAGGACTCTGCAGTGCTGGCACTGATGGGGCCAGGGTAAGAAGTAGGACCTGCCCCCCCTGGAGGAGTTTGGAGTGGGGAGCTGGCCTTCCCTGTGGCCAATCGTGGTCCGAGGCTGCCCAGGGCAGGCTCAGATGGGGCCTGCATTGGGGACACTGTGCGCATCCCAGGTCGGGGCCCAGCCTGGGCCACAGCTAGATGTGCAGCTCCGTGTCATCGGGCGGCTCCAGTCCAGACTCTGTGCTGAGTGCTGAGGCTGAGGGACCCTGGGCCACTCCGAACGGTGAGACAACGGGTGAGCGAGCAGCCAGAGGAGACAGTGAGGGTGAGAAGCTGGGTGACATGGCAGCTGAGGACAGGGAGCCTTCGTGACTGATCGGGGAGCGGTGAGAGGCTGGTGGAAAGATGGCCCGTGTTGCAGCTGTGTTGGCTGGCTTGGGGGGCACAGACTTGGCTCCTGGGTGGGCGACGGCAGTGATGAGGGGTGGGGGGTCAATACGGGGTGCAGGGAGGCATGGCCGAGCTTCATCCTTGAGCCGAGCAATCTCTGTGAAGACGCTGGCCAGCGGCTGGAACTGAGGGCACCAGCTCAGCAGGTAGTCCCAGTTATAGCTGCCACGGAGCTCCTCCTCCCCAGCCACAATGGCTGTCAGGGCACCCGCCACACATGGCTTGCCATCTGCTGGGAAGCCATAGTCCCCAGTGGGTGCGGGGCTCAGGCCACAGCCCCCTAGGAAGGCCGTGGCCGTGGCCGTGGGACCCTCTTCTCTGTACAGAGAGGCTCCTGCACCTGGCAACAGCAGCCCTGTCTTGCGGCCTTTATACCAAGTGTCAGGGGCAGGTGGCTCGCAGGATGTGTCACTCAGTCCGTCTGCATCCTGCTGGATGCCTGAGTCGGGGCCCCGGGCTGCCAGGGAGGAGGCCACACTGGCTACGCGGGGGAACTCGTTGATCATGCGGATCTCATCATCCTCTGCAGCCTCTGCTGAACCTCGGCCACTTGAGTGTGAAGGGTCGAGGGAGCCACCACGGGGGTAGGGTGCTCCAGCTCCTGGCCCACCGTAGCTGGGGAGAGTCTGGTGATACAGGTGCTCTGAGGGCGGTGGGCTGGGTGGCTCTCGGCCCAGCTTCTGTAGGGTGCCACTGGGCAGAGGTGCTGCCTGTGACATAGGGCCGGGTGCCGCCTCAGCCTTGCGGCTACGAGCCCGCACCAGCCCGAGGACCAGGGCTGCCAATGCAAGTACCACCACAACTCCCAGGGAGGCCGCCACAGCCCCCACCAATAGCAGGTTGAGGTCAGCTGCCAGGCCCAGTGCAGTGTGGGTGATATCCACAGTCACGGGCACTGTGGCACTCCGGGAACCAGGCAGAGGTCCTCGTGCCACCACCTCCAGCCTCAGCTCCCGTGGTGCCTCGCGCCGGGTCCGACCCCCACTGCTAGAAGCACCTGTTCCACTGCCTGGTGCCTGACTGTCCACCCGCAGGTACAGGGCACCCGTAGTCTGGTTGATACCAAAATAGGGCGAAGAGGTAACAAGGGAATAGAGCACCAGGCCATCGGCACCACCATCCTCGTCTGTGGCCTGCACATGACCCAGGCTGTGGCCACGCCGGGCACCTTCTGGCACTTGGAAATGAAAAGCTGGAGCCAGGAATACCGGGTCATACTCGTCCTCACCAGTCACCAGCACTGACACAGTGACTGAGGCTGAGAGATTCCCAGCGTCAGCGGCACCCACCAACAGCTGGAAGCTTCCCGTGTGCTCATAATCAAAGGCCACTCGTGCCCGCAACTCCCCTGTTGAGCTGTTCAGTGCGAATGCCTCTCGGCCGTCAGGCCCTGGCCCAGCCTCCAACAGGCTATAGCGGAGTCTCCCAAAAGTCCCGGCATCCCCATCAATTGCGTGCAGTGTGGTCACAAGAGTGCCTGGAGGCTGGTTCTCTGCCAGGCTGGTGCTGAGTAAGCTCAGGGGGAAGGCTGGACCATGGTCATTCACATCCTGGACTTCGATGGTCACTGGTGCCAGAGCAAAGTGTGCCCCGGCAGGGTCAGCAGCCTGCACGACAAGCTGGTGCTGAGCCTGGCTCTCACAGTCCAAGGGTTGAGCCAATCGCAAAGCTCCTGAGCCCTCATCCAGCTCAAAGAGCCCTAAAGGGTCCCCCGAGCTGAGCTTGAAATGCACGAGACCATGTGGGCCCGGGTCTGCGTCAGAGGCCTCCACATGCAGCAGCTCAGCTCCCACTGGCGTGTCCTCAGGTACCGCCACACGGTAGGATGCTCGGGTGAAGACAGGTGGGTTGTCGTCAACATCCAGCACAGTGACTGTGACAGGCACGGCTGAACTTCGAGGCGGCTGCCCCCGGTCAGCTGCAGCCACAGTTAGGTTGTACTGGGTCAGGCTTTCAAAGTCTAGAGGTTCAAGCAACACCAGGCAGCCCAGTGCCTGGGGCCCTAGTCCACCTCCCTCCCCAGTCTCAGCCAGCCGTGGTTCCAGCTGGAAAACTCGGCCCCGATTGCCACTAACGATGCTATAGTCCACTGTGGCGTGGCTGCGGCTCCCATCAGCATCTGTGGCCTCCAATGTGAGCAGAGTGGAACCAGGAGGCAGATCCTCATTCACAGCCACACGATAATGAGGCAGTGTGAAGCTTGGGGCATGGTCGTTCTGGTCCTGCAGCTGCACGTGCACTGTGGCTTGTGCTGCCCGGCCCGGTGTCCCGTGATCTCGAGCTTCCAGCACCACGTCTACCACTCCTGGCCCCTCGTGGCCCAAGGCCACTGTTCCCACCGTTGTGAACAAGGTCCCTGAGATAAGAATGGAGAGAAACATGCATTGAACAGAGGCTAAGGAGTGACCTTTTAGGGCCCAAGAGTGGAGTCTGACTCCAGGGAATGGACAGGTGTAGGGAGATTATGGAATGGCCTCCAGGATTCAGGGAATGGCATCCAGACATGCAGTCAGGGCAGGGCTTAAAAGAGACAAGGGAGGAAATGCCCTGTCTCAGTCAGAGACCAGGGAGTTCAGAGTTTGGGCAAGAAATTCTAGGACTGAGGTCAGAATATGGCCCAACATAGACAAAGATAAGGGGGAAGATCCTGGAAGGACGCACCATTGTTGGGGTCAACACTGAAGCCCTCGGCAGGGGAGGCCAGGTGGTAGGAGATGTGACCGTTGGCACCTGAGTCCCGATCAGTGGCAGAGACGGAGAGAATGGCACTGCCTGGGGGGGTGTGCTCGAGCAGTGTTACCTGAGGTGGGAGGACAAGCGCTTTATGGCCAAGCTTCGCAGCTGTCCACTCAGTCTTTGCTCTGGAGTTTGGCACCATAAGCCCTGCTTGGTCGCTATTCAGGTATGGGGCCCGTACTCATCCGTTTTCAAACAAATAATAGTGATAAAATCACAAATGCACAGCTACTACAGTGCTGTACCTACACTGTTAGCCACATTTAATCGGACCTAAAAACTTGGTATTCCCCCATTTCTAGGCACAGGATTCAAGCTGGACACAGGATATGGAAGGCTGATTTGAATGGAAGGTACTCATCCTCAGAGCCCATGCCCAGGCCTCTCTGAATGTCCAGCCCACCCCAGATGCTTCTGTAACCTCATCCCCTTTCTCCAAAGTGAACCATCCCAGGCCCGGGTGGAGGAGCATTCAGGGGCCTCAGTACCTCATAGAGGGTCTGTGAGAAGGCAGGAGCATTGTCATTGACATCCTCCACAAGCACTGTGAGGTTGGCACGGCCCTGGTGAGGCCCATCGTGTGCCAGCAGCTGCACGTGGTAGCGGTCACGCTGTTCAAAGTCCAGAGGGCCCATGAGGGAGACGCGGCCTCCGTAACGACCTACACTAAATGGATCCTCGGGCCCAGATGGACTCAGCACATACCACAGCACTGGGCCTGAGTCCACGTCATTCCCCGTTACCTGTGCAATCTCTGAGCCCAAGAGTGTATCTGCAATACAGAGAACAAGTACTTGGCATGGCACCACACCGGCTGGAGTTCCAGGTCGGGACCACCCTTTGTACTCTCACTTTACCCAGCCCTCACCTTCTGACACTCGGAGCTCCCAGGGCTGGGGAATGGTTGGGCGGTTGTCATTGGTGTCGATGACCATCACCGTCAGGGTTGCTGAGCCCACAAGGGCTGGGCTTCCTCTGTCTGTGGCCATCAGTACTAGCCTGGACACATGAAAACAGTCAAGGGATGGGGCCCAAGGATGGGGCAAAATCCTGGGCAGGCTGGGCCGAAGACTCGACAGGCTGGGGGATGGGGATGGGGAATCTAAGGATGTGACATAGGGACGGAGGAAGGGTCAATCGGGGCTTGAAACCAGATGGACCCAGGATGGGGTCTCAGCATCTAAAACCCAGGCCTCACCGTGTTTCAGCCCAGATCTCACGGTCCAAGATGGCGGTGGTAGTGATCGTGCCCGTGGCTGGATCTACATGGAATAATCCCCGTGCTGGCTGGGCTGCGGCCAGACTGTAGGAGATCTGTCCACTGGGGCCTTGATCTAGGTCATCTGCCTCCACCTAGTGGGAGGAGGAGGTTGCTGGCAGTGGCCTGGGCACAGACAAGTTCGACCAGCCCCTGCCCCTATCTCCCCATCACACCCCACACCTGCAGCAGGGGCCCCTCCAAGGGCTTGGACTCAGGCAGGAAGGCCACGTAGTGGGGCCGCAGGAAGCGGGGAGCATTGTCATTGGCATCTTGCAGGGTTAGGGTCAGCACAGAGAAGGCAAAGGCTCCTCCACTCTCCGCCTGCAGCACCAGACGCAGCCGTGGACTTGCCTCAAAGTCCAGCCCTTCTGCTGAGTGAACTGTGATGGCTCCTGGAGGGAGACAGGCATTACTGACAGTCCTCCTGCCTGCCTGGGAGCCTCCTTCTCTGAGGCCCCTTGTGCAAGGGCAGCGCTCCCCAAGGAATCCTGCCCCTTACAACGCCCTCTGCCCCTCACCTGTACTAGGCTGGATGGCGAATGTCCCTTTTTCATTCCCACTGAGAATGCTATAGGTGATTGGTCCACTTGAGCCCCCTGCGTGGACAGCCTTGGGGGAGGTGACAGGAGTCCCTGCAGAGAAGATGGTATTACTTGGACTGTGAGCACTAGACAGGGGGAGGCTGGAGGGCATTTTCAGTGAATAATTCCAGCCTATCTAGAGATACAAAGCTGCGAGACAGGGTTGGGGACCAACCTGGGGGTGCATTCTCACGAAGTGTGGCTTCAGTACTAGCTCGGGGAAAGCGGGGTCCACGCTCAGACTCCCCTTGCAGCCCAACGATGACCACACCAGTGGCAGAGCGAGCCGGACGGCCAAGGTCGGTTGCCACGATGAAGAGCACACGGTCCCGGGAGCCCAGGGCTACAGGGGAGCGAGCCACACGGATTTCACCAGTGTAAGAGTCCACAGTGGTGCCCGGAGGTGGTGTGCCCGCCAGACGGTACAGGATGGAGGCATTGGCACCAGCGTCCCGATCTTCAGCTCTCAGAGTGGCCAGAGCCAGAGTGGGAGTGCTGAGGCTGGGGCCTGGGCGGGGTAGGCGCAGTCTTAGGGGGCTGGTGGGGAAGGTGGGAGCATGGTCATTGACATCGCGCACGGTGATGGTGACAGGTACCGTGGTGCTCAGAGGCCCAGCAGCTGCACCATCCACTGCACTGACTGAAAAGGCATAGCTAGGACACTGCTCTCTGTCTAGGGACGCAACTGTGCGCAGCTCCCCAGAGCTGGGCTCCAGCAGAAAGGCTCCTGCTGCACCTGCACCCAGGTAGTAGGTCACATGGCCATTGGCCCCAGCATCAGGGTCGTGAGCCTGTAGCTGCAGCAGCAGGGTCCCTGCAGGCGCGTCCTCTGACACCTCCACAGAGTAGGCAGGCACAGGGAAGGCTGGGGCATGGTCATTGGCATCCAGCACTGTCACTGTCACAAGCAAAGTGGCACTGAGAGCTGGCCGGCCTCCATCCCTGGCCTCGATTCGCAGCTGGAATGCTGGCTCCACCTCCCGGTCTAGTGGCCTCATGGTGCCAAATTCCCCAGAGGCAAGGTCTAGAACAAAGGCTCCTGATGGGTCCCCATCTGCAGAGAAGGGCATGCACACATAAAACAGACATACATGTGTCAGCCCATGGGAGACGGGGGTGATTGATAGGCAAACACAAATAATGAGAGGAGGTACAGACAGAGGAACTGGGAGGGCAGAGGCAGAGAAACCAAGCAGCTGCCCTCAGAGTGTGGTCTGGGGAAACCGGGAGTCCCCCGAGACCCTTTCAGAGAGTACCTACGAACAAAATTATTTTCATAGCAATAGTAAAACATTGGCATTTTTTATTCTGGTCTCACAAATGTACAGTCTAGTTCAGATGCTACATGACCTGATGTTGTCATCATTTGGATGGTTAATATGTGCACAGTATTCTCATATTTTCTAGAATATTCTAAGTAGAAAGTTTAGAACCTAGCTATGTGTTTTCAGAGACTCATTTAACTTTTGCTGGTTTATCTTCAATTATACTTGATACAATTTTTGCAACCTCATTACTATCCAACAAATTGTTATTTGAAACCCTATGCAGAAATATGGCAAATAGGATAGAGAAAGAGCTTGGAAAGCACAGAAAGAGACGCTCAGAAATAAAGTTGTATGCATGAGAGAAAACATGGAAGACATGAAGAGAAGGAAAGGAGATCAGACACATTAACTGAATCTGACATAGGCCAACAAAGAGTAAGAACTGGGTGAGCGGGTGGTGGCTTAGGGGGTATGGGGTAGGTCTTACCTAGGATGCGATACTGCAGCTGCCCATTGGCTCCAACATCTGGGTCAGAGGCCCGAAGCGTGGTAAGGGTCTGGGGGTCCTGGCCTTCGGGTACTTCCAGGGAGAGGTGGGCACTTCCAAAAGTTGGGGCATGATCATTCTCATCCTCCACAGTCACTCTCACAGTGACATGGGTCACAAGTGGGGGTGAACCCCTGTCTCGGGCATACACTGTGAGGAAGCAGAATCAGTGAGATCTAACCTGTTCCAATATCATGGAGAAACCCACAGCGTGGAGTGTTCACACATTTCCCCCAGATGCACACATAAGCCAGAAAATAACCATCTCCCACACCTCAAGTGTACACAGAAATACAGATGTGTCCGATGTTTTTCCTTCCTCTCATACTTGGTGCATGCAAAATATACACTGGATAGTGGTGGTGTGATAGGAAAAAATGAATCAAAAGAGCAGGTTTAAGTGCCATTTTCAAGCTGTGTTAACTTGAGCAAGTCACTTAAACTCTTGACATACTCTGTTAAGTGGGTGCAGAATAATCCAAGAGAAGACTAGAGGACATAGCTGGGACATCACGCATTTGAGAGTTTGTAGGATTATACTGTGGTGACAACCTAGAAGTCAGTTCACTTTGCACTTTGCCAAATCCTCCACTACCCAAAAAGATACAAAAATATAATAGAAGCTGTGCCATACTAGGTGGAAACTTCCAGAAGCCACTTTGGGGATTCTGCTGGTATACACTGGTGTTTCTACCACCTCAGGCTTTTAGATGTGTACCTGTCAGGTTGATCTCCTCCTGCTCCTCCCGATCCAGGGCCCGAAGAGTTGTGAGAATTCCAGTGTCTGGGTCCAAGGAGAAGTTTTCACCAGCGATGCCTCCATAAGTCACTTGCCCATTGGCCCCTGAGAGGCGGCAGGGAAGAAGGGAAGGTAAATAAGCTTCCTTGCTTCATTCCATCCCTCTCAACTCATCCCCCCCAAGTCTTACCCAGGTCAGGGTCAGATGCCTGCAGAGTGAGCAGAGATGTGCCAGGTGGGCTGTTCTCACGCAAGAGAACAATATACTCCTGCTGCTGGAAAGCAGGTGCCTCATCGTTGACATCGACGACACTGACAGTCAGGAGCTGCGTGGCCGAGCGCGAAGGGGAGCCGTGGTCTGAGGCCACCACCGTCAGTAAGTACTCAGCTCTCTGTTCTCGGTCCAGCGACCTCACCACGGACAGGGCCCCTAGGTGAGTCACAAGGAGGGTTGGCAGAGTTTCAGCACGCCCTCCACCTCAGCACCCTCTCCACCCCGACCCCAGAGCCCGGCTCTCACCAGTGCTGGCGTGTAGCCGGAAGTAGCCATCCCCTCCAGCTGCGAGGCGGTAGGACACGCGTGCAGCCTCGCCTAGGTCCGGGTCCCGGGCTACTACATGCAGCGCGGTGTGCCCAGGCGGCTGATCCTCCGGGATGAGCACACGCGAGGGCGACGCGAAGACTGGAGCGTTGTCGTTCTCATCCGTGACGAAGACGCGTGCAGAAACGCGCGCTGCGCGGCGCCGAGTGGCATTGGCAGGCCGGTCAGCGGCTTCCACGAGGAGCAGCAGGGCGGGCGTGACTTCCCTGTCCAGGCCTCGAGGGGCGCTAAGCGCCCCAGTGCGCGCGTCCAGGCGCAGCGCAGGCGCTGGCGGCTCCTGGCGCAGCAGGCGGTAGCGCACCTCGCTGTTGGGCCCTGGGCCGTCAGCGTCCGACGCCCGGAAGGTGTAAAGGGTTGCGCCAGGCTCGGGGTTCTCGGGCAGCGCCAGCGCCAGCGGATCGCGCGCAAAGGCCGGCGCGTGTTCGTTCTCGTCCTGCACGCGCACCTGCACTCGCAGCAGCCGCGCGCCCGCGCCTCCCGGGCCCTCGGCGCGCACAGTGAGCGCGCGCCACGCCGGGCCTGCCTCGAAGTCCAGAGGCCGGGCCAGGTACAAGCGCCCCGAGGCTGCGTCCAGCGCGAAGGTGCCCTCCGGGTCGGCTCCGGCCACCAGCGTGTAGGTGAGTGTGCCCACTGCCGCTGGCTCCGGCGGCGCCACTGAGCCCAACAGGGAGCCGGGAAGCAGCCCCTCAGCGGCAGTCACCGTCAGCACCACGGGCACGGGCGCCGCGGGGTCTGGCTCTGAGAGATCCGGAAGGGGCTCGGCCGAGCGAGCTGAGGGAAGCACCTGTAGTGGACCAGGGAGTGTGGGCAGAATCAGGAAGACCGTGCTAAAGGGGATCTAAGCTGTGGGCTGGGTTGCGGGAAGGGTAGTCTCACTAAAAGGTTGCAGGAACCCTTACAGTGGGGAGGAGGGATGGCAGCGGTAGCCAGGGGAAGCAGACACGATGGAGGAAGGATAACCATACCTGCACCAGCAGCTGGAGGCTGGAGCTCCGAGGGGGGCTGCCTTGGTCGTGAGCACTCAATGTCAGGACATAATGGGGACGCTCTGTCCGCAGTAGGGGTGCTGCAGTAAGCAGCTCTCCAGAGTGAGGATGCAGAGAGAAGAGCTCTGAGCCCGGACCTGGGGAGGCAGAGGATGGAGAGGGTGTGGATGGCAGAGCCGAGCAGGTCACCGGGGCATGCTATCACCCGTCAACTCCCTTCTTTCCACTGCCTACCAGTTAATGTGTACAGTATGGTCCCATTCTCCCCCTCATCCGGATCCTTGGCCTGCAGAGTTGTCACCAGTGTTCCTGGAGGCACACGGTCTGGTACCTAGAGGACACACACTTGTCTACAGTTGTCCCTTTCCATTCCAGAGACAACTCAGGAATGAGTCACCCTCATCTGTGTGCCGGCAGAGTTCCTCTTTTGCTCTCACACATGTTCTTAGAGGCAGTATACCCTTTAACCACACCTATGTCTCTCTGGGGAGGCCCCCTCCCCTCTCCCGCTTCTTCAGGCCAAGGTCCTGCTGCTTTCCTTACCTGTATAGGGAGGCCGCCGCCCGCAGCCCCTAAAGCCTGCAGGAAGGTGGGGCTGTGATCATTGAGGTCGAGCACTGCAATATGCACGGTGCCTGTGCTACTTCGGGGTGGGCTACCCCCATCCTGCACCTGCACCAGGAGCTGGTAGCTGCTCTGCTGCTCGCGGTCCAGGGTTTGGAGTGTGGTCACCTCTCCTGGGAGTGCAGGATAAGGATTATGTGTGGGATAGCTGGGGGTGCAGAATGGTGAGCCTGTGGCCTAGAGGCAGGGATCTGGGGTATGGGAGGGAATGCCAGAGGGAAACTCCAGTTCAGTCCTGGTCCTTACAGCCAGGTTCTGGGGATGCTGACCAGGTTCATCAATCTGAGGATGGGACTAAGGAGTCTCAGAATTTGAGTAGCAGTGCTCACCAGTCTGGGCATGGATGCGGAAGGCCTTGCTGTCTTCTGACAGCTGTCGCAGGCTGTAGGTCAGACGTCCATTAGGTCCCGAGTCTCGGTCAGTGGCAAGGACCCGGCCCACGCTGGTCCCTGGGGGCTGGTTCTCAGCCACAGCCAGGAAGGTGGGCTCTTCAGACAAGCGAGGACTGTGGTCATTCTGGTTGAGGATGCTGACCCTCACGGTGGCGGTGCCTGTCTGCTGCCCCAACTCAGCTTTGGACCCAGACACTGCCATGACCTTCAATGTGTACAATTCCTGGGCCTCACGGTCCAGTGCTGCTCGCACCCACAGCCATCCACTCTGTGGCTCTAGGCCAAAGAGGCTACTTGACCCATCTGCTGCAAGGTGGTAGGTGACGGGACCCCCATCTGGTGCTCGAGCTTGCACTTGCAGAACCTGAGTCCCAGGGGTGGTACCTGAGGGCAGGTCCACACGGTAGGTAGGGCTGTCAAAGTGGGGAGCCAGTCCACGGGCCCCCAAGTCCTGTACTACTACCCGCAACCGAAAGTGGCTGGTGCGGGGTGGGGAGCCCCCATCCCGGGCCTCCAGCTGCAGATCATGGGCTGGCCCCCCTGGGGGCCCCAGCGGTCCCATTAGCCTTACATGTCCTGTTGTGGGGTCCACAGAAAAGGCCCCACCACCCCCAGCAAGCAGTGTAAAGGTGACTCGACTGTTAATGCCTGAGTCGGGGTCCAGAGCCCGCAAGGTATAGATGGGAGTCCCTGGGGCAATGCTTGGTGGCAGCAACACCGTGTCTTCAGGTGCAGGGAACGCAGGGGAGTTGTCATTTACATCATCCAGCAGGACACGCACCCGAGCTACAGCGAAGGCTGGGGGTACTCCACTGCCTGCCCGCACCTCCAACTCTAGTACTGGTCCCAGCAGCTCCCGATCCAAAGGGCGAAGCGTTTGTAACAGTCCTGAGGCCCCATCTAGGGAGAAGAGTCCCTGGGGGTCCCCGCCTGATAAGGTGAGGGTCACAGGCCCCAAGCGACCTAGGAAGGAGGAGACAGGGATCAGGAAAGAGAAGGAGTGGGACTTACTGAGTTGGGGCTCAGTCTCTGATCCCAAGAAAGTTTAGCAGTGCCCATACCTGTGCCTTTCAAAGTACCTGGGGGAAGAGGGAGGCAGGTGTAGACAGAGAAGTTAGGTGACGCTAGGTGATATTCATGTGCCTGGGGGTAAAGCGGAGTGCCTGCCCAAAGAGGAACTGGAGTTTGGAACCAGAGTGTTTTATATTGGGGTTATCTGAAGTGTGATACTCGAAGGTAGCCTGAACCAGAGACTGCTGGGGATCCGGGTATAAGACCACGTAGTATAATGTTCAATGATACCTGGTGGGTTGTGTGCCTGGATTATGCCCACACTGGTGCCTGGTGCCACATCCTCTGACACAGAAAAGACATACTGTAGTTGCTCAAATACAGGTGGCATAGGGGTTCCAGGCACAATGCTGACATTGACTCGGGCACTGGGGTCTGCCTGCAGGCCGCCTCCATCCTGAGCCCCGATCTCCAGCTGCACCACAGAGTTGGCCCGTCTAGCCAAAGGCCAGGCCACTGTCAACAGCCCTAGAAGGAGGGACAGAAGTGGGCACGTATGAGGAAACAGAACAGAGCGGAAGAGTTATGGGAGGAGGGGAGCACATCATTTATGCAGGTGGGGAGGGAGGTTTGGGGGGAGGCCCCAAGAATTCAAGGATCCCTACCTGAATGTTCATCCAAGGCAAAGAGCGGGGGGCTGTTGCCAGCCAGGATGTGGTAGGACAGCCGTCCATGGGGCCCCTGGTCAGGGTCGTGGGCATGTACCCGCAGCACGGCTGTGCCCGGTGTGCTCTGGGCACTCAGGCTGGCAGCATACTCCCGGGGATAAAACTGGGGTGGGTTGTCATTCTCGTCGGACACAAACACCTTCACATAGACCATGGACTTGAGGCCTCCCTAGTGAGACATTCATCCATAGGTCAGGGGGGCCTTGCCTGGCCCCAGTGAATGCCCTACCCCATGGCCCCACCCTGCCCATAGTCTGCCCACTCACCCCATCCACAGCTGTCACTGTGAAGTCAAAGCTTGAGGGCCCCTGGTCGCGGTCCAGGATCCGGGTTGTGCACACGTCACCAGTATGTGCATCGATGCGGAACGGGGGAGACCCTGAGGCTCCAAGTCCGGCTCCCAAGGAATAGGATAGGAGGCCAAATGGGCCACTGTCTGCATCTGTGGCTGTCACCTGGGGAAAGGCTGGGGTTAATGACGCCCGTCTTTTTGATGAGAAAAGCCAGAGTTGACCGGCAATTACAAGTAGAGGCGTTGGGACAGCTGGTGTTGAGTCTGATGGGCGGGCACACGGAGGGGACCAGTGACAAGTAACATGGCCCAAAACCCAACCCAGCTGAGACCTTTCCACCTGGCTTAGGATCCTGTGAGTTTCTGATCACAATGTTTTTGTGAACTGGTCTATACACAGCCTTGTTTTGCATGTGTTTAAATACATCTTATTTAACACATATGTTTGAATCATTAACATTGAACTCACAGCCCTGTAGCTCAAATCTGAACAAAGCTTACCCAGCCATGTATTGTCTGAGCGCACCTTACAGCCTTCTTGTGTTTAGGAATCTCAGACAGCACTTCAGGTCTTTGGGATCATTTTAAGGAGCAAAATCACCAACAAAAAGCACAAAAGTACAAACCTGTGGCACTGAACAGACCGCGAAGAGAACAAGTGTGAACAGAGAAGAGCAGAAACATCAGGGCAGCCACTGCCTGGCCCAGCCTCAGCTGGGGGTGGGTGCAGTGGGCCACCTGAATTTTCCATCACTCCGTGCATACTGGGAATGACTGCAAAACCTCTGTGGATGTTGACTTTGGGCTTACAGACTCACAGACACAGAGCTCACAAGCACAAGATCTGCAAATAAGGAGGACCAAGTGTACTCACGCAGAAGAGTTCTAAGGGCAGTGACTGATTCCGTGTGGTTCACAGGGAATGAGCAGCCCCATCTGGTCTTACAACCACTCTAAGCAGAGAAGTGGCTGACTAACAGAACAGCAGACTGCTGTTATAAGCCTCCTCTTGACGGAGTTTGCTCATTACAAAAGGGATCTGACTGATACTGGTATCTGATCACTAGTATGGTCAGGGTCGGCTCTGTCAGTGCTTCATGCACTTCAGCACCCCTTCACCTTGAAAGCCAACCTCAATGGGAGTGACCAAGGGAGAGCTGCAGGTCTGTGGGGACAGTATTTAAGTTCTCATGTTCCTGGGACTTGTCAAAAAGTCAGGAGAGGAGGGCTTTTCTGGTTAATTCTTGGGCATCTGACAGACTGGTTCAGGAAAAGCTGTAATACAGGACACATCACTGTCAGGAGCCTCTGAACATTCTGGAGCCTGGTCAGCAGGAGGTAACATTTTGAGAGCCCCTGAGCCTAGGACAGAGTACATATTCTGTGTATATTTGCTTTTTGAGCAGGGGAACGGTTTACTTGCCCTGCCTTAACGCAGAAGTTTCTTTCAAACTAACGGGGTGCACATCAAGCCCTCAACATTGGGCTAGCTGGTGCCGCTGCCGTAGTCTGTGACAAAGTGCTCTTTGTGGATACAAGGGCCTCAGGGTCATGATATTCTGTAAGAGGAAGTTGGAGAGTTCCCCTTTCTGAGTCAGAAATTGTTGCTCAGAGAGAAAGTTGGCCAAGGACTCCTGATTGTTGCTCAGGCCCTTGACAGAAGTGATTTGTGCCATTGTTTACCCTCCAGTGAGACAAGACCCTGCCATGGCTGAACCCTGGAAACTGCTCCCGCCCTGACTCTTTACTGTGGCTGTGGGCCCAGATATCCCAGGAGACAAACTCCCCCTGCATCAAACCTGGGGGGCTGCAGCACAGCTGCGGCACCATCTCCAAAAGCTGTTAAAGACCTCTGCCCTCTGACTCGCTGCAGGAAGACAGCAATAAATAGTGGTCAGGGAAGGTTGTCAGGAAGTGCCCCTAAAAGGCGCAGGGGCCAGTGACTGGAAATGACGAAAGAGAGATGAATTTCCCAGCCAGAGCATCTCAAGCTGAGGCTGCACAGTATCCATTTTCAACAGGCTCTCAGCCCTGCCCACAGTCTAACCTTGGTCAGCTTCCTTCTTTTTCCCACCCTGCTCCAAAGCTGTAAGTAGCTTCATCTCTCTCCTTTTGTCCCAACTTCACCCCGCTCTGCTCACATCAGATGCACAATTTCAGGGAGAAAATAAAGGCCTCTATCAGTGAACTCTCTGAATTTCCTACCAGACCACAAACCCACCATATCCAACCCTTCCTGATCTCCTCCCCATTGCTTCTAGAGGCTACTCTCTCCTGCTTCTCTCCCACTGCTTCCCCCAACCTTCCTATCTTCCCTTGACTGTTCTTATCCATTGTAGTTTTCTGAATTTCCCCTGGGCCTCTTCTCACTCTACACTCTTCCAGGAACTTCTCTTCCACTTCTGTGACATAATCTATACTTTGACCCAGACTACTGCTCTGAGCTCCAAACTCGTATGTCCAGATGCCTGCTCAGCATCTCCACCTGGATGTCCCACAGGCACCTTAAATCCAGTCTGAACTCCTTAAATCCAGAACTGAACTCGTGATCATTCCAAACCCTTTTCTAATGACTCTTCCATCCACACAGTTGCTCAAGCCAGAAATCTGTTCTTGCCTTTTCCTCTCCCAGTGTATCAATCAACCTGGGACTAAGGAAATCCTCATCTCTCCTATTTGTCTATCCCTCTCCTGTACTACTCTCACTGTCCTGACTTAGGCCAGAATCATCTCTCCCCAGACTACTGAATTCCCTTCACAGAGGTGTCTGACCCTCTCATTCATGCCCTACCTCAAGATTTCTTAGCCACGATTAACATTTCAGCCAGATAAGTCTTTGTCACACTGTGTCTTACCTACCAGATACCAATAGCATCCCACCAGTTGTGACCACCAAAAATGTCGCTAGACATCGCTGAATGTCCCTTCTAGAGGGCAAAGTCACCCCCAGTTGTGAATCACTGCTCTCCCTACCAAAAGCATCTTTTGAGAAAACAAGTATGATCATGTTATTCCTCTACTCGAAAATCTTCAGTGTTCCCTAGAGAAGAAAGCTCAGTCCCCTTGTCTTGGCTTGACTCTGCACTGTCAGCCTACCTGCAGTCTCATCTCCCACCTTAAACTCCAGAGATACTTAAAGCCACTTGTCAGCCCTGGAACAGGCCAGGCTCTCCCTCTCCTCTGCATGCCACCTCTGCTTGGAACCTTTCCCCTTCCTGGTCCCCTCACAATCCTGCTCAAGTCTCAGATCAAGGGTCTCTTTCCTTTGGGAAAACAGTCAGTGTCTATCTGTCACTCATATATCTATCTATCGTGGAACTCTTCTCATTGCAGTAATTGTCTTATTGCTTCTTTGTACCGCACTGTCCCCCCTAGTGCTTCATCAAGTGTGTGTGTTGGAGGGAGGGAGGGTGTCACGCATTCATTACTGTATCCCATGTCCTTAACACAATGACTGGCACATGCCGATACCGATACATGAAGAGTTGTGAACATCCAATGGTCATTTTTACCCCTGCTTCCCTTTGGTTACTAACGATCAAAACTCCAGGAAACGACCTAGAGAGCTGCCCTCTTGATTCAGGCACTTAGTGAGGACAGAAGTTTGGAAGCCAGAGTCCTCTGGTCAAGAGGGAGAGAAGACACTAGCACGATGGGCAGCACAAGGCAGGCAAATATCAGAGTCAGATCAGTCAGGCTGGGCACTGGCCTGGAGCCCAGGTCACAGGCAGCCCCTGAGAAGATGCTCAGGGATCTAATGGGCTTCTGACACATGAAAATTCAAGCACTGACCTCCCAAGAGGCCTCCCTGCCTCCTGTCTCCTGTCCTGCGTCCATGCTCTCTGGTGCAGCCAAAGCAGTTTTTCTAAAAATACATCAGATTTGCATAGCCCCTTAAGAATTTTATTTATTCCTTAGGAATTTTAAGATAAATTCAAACTTTGTCGCCTGTTCCTGCCTACTATCTTGTCTCTTCCTTCCTTAATTCTTTCATCAGCACAGTGGAGGCCAACCTGAGCACATCACGGTCTGCAGGTTTCTATGCAGGGCTGGAGTTCCTGTCCACTTCCCAGCCCTCATTAGCCATTTGGTAAGTCTGGTCGGTTCTCCCTCCTCTGCATTTCTATAGCACTTCAAAAGCCACTGGTGCAGCACTAGTTCCTGGTGCCTTTCTCTGTCTAGACTGGGACGTGCCTGGGAATAGGGCTGTTTCCTTTGTTCCCAGGGTGCAACTCTCTGCTGGGCCCACAGTAAGTTAATTCTCAAATTTATCACTTACCTGCTGATCTAACCCATCCTTGACTCTTAAAGCAAGTTTGTTTCCTTAAGAAAACAATTGGGGGTAGCAAGAGATAAAACAGGTAGAACACCGGGCATTTTTAGGGCACTGAAATTACTCTGTGTAATTCTGCAATGAACCATTATATAATTTCATTATACGTTTGTTCAAACCCAAAGAATGTACAACACCAAGAGTGAGCTCTAATGTAAACTATAGATTTTGGGTGATAATGATGTATCAGTGTAGGTTCATCAGCTGTATCCAATGTAGCACAATTAAAAACAAGACAAACAAAAAACAATGACACACCCTTTTCTGGCTCAAAGAAGTTCAAGGACCCCCTCTGCCTTGTAAGTGAAGTCCTAACTCCTTACAGTTTGGTGCCCAGAGACTTCTGCATTCTGGCCTCAGTCTAACTCTCCAGTTTCATGCTCACTCCATCTTCTCCAGGCCTGACTTGCAGGTACTCTTGGCTCACTGTCCAGAGCTCTTATCTCTTCCTCCAAAAAGCTTTCCAGCTCTGAACAAGGGGATCTCACCAGATAGTTCTTGTTATCACTCATCTTTGTGTCTAAGCCCAAGTGTTCCATCAAGGCCCAGCTCCAAAGTCAGGATGGGGGTTTCCTCCGGCACAGCCCAGGCCTGGAGCAGGCTTGGAGGGCTCTGTAAATATTGGCAATTCCCTTGGGGAACTGGAGCCACATGGCTGTGCACAATCTCCATCCCTAATCCTGCAGAACAACTCTGAAATTTCACAGAGAGTCTTTCACTTCCTGACACCATAAAACACTTCCTCTAGATGCAATCTTGATTCCCCCAGTTGCCAAGATTACCTGGCCCAGCTCTCACACTTTGCATTCTTCATTTTCTCATTAACCCTCACTCTTTGCAGACTCAGAAGATACATTTAAACCCTCTGGCAGAAGTCACCGTTAACAGCTGCACCTGACAAGCTTGGTTCCTGTTCTGAGCTCCCTTGTGACTCTCTCATCCACTCTTTCCCACAGCAGCATCCTGCTGTGTTCCAGGCTTACCCACCTGCAGGAAGCAGGTTCCAGGCTGGGTGCTCTCCAGTAGTGAGGCATTATAGAATGTTCTCTGGAACTGGGGCTCATTATCATTCACATCTTGCAGGGCCACACTAACTGTGGCAGAGGAGGCAAGAGGGGGCAAGCCTCCATCTGTGGCCACCACAATCAGCTGTGGCTGAGGTTCCAACTCATAGTCCAGTGAGGCAGCCGTGCTGATGATGCCTGAGGTGGGGTCGATGGAGAACCAGCGAGTGTGGGCTCCAGGGGCCAGGCTGTAAGTGACCTGACCATTGGTTCCCTGGTCTGGGTCCCGGGCTGTCACCCGCACCACGAAGCTGCCAGGCAGCGCGACCTCAGGCAGGGGCTCCGGTCGGTAGAGCTGGCGGTCAAAGGCAGGTGCATTGTCATTGACATCAGTAACGTGCAGCACAAAGGTAGCCTCAGCCCTCAGTGGGGGTGAGCCTGAGTCGGTGGCAGTGACCCTCAAGTTATAGGCATCCCGCTCCTCCCGATCCAGCCGCCGCGCCACACACACTAGGTAGATGACGCTGTCCTGGGTGCTTAAGGCAAAGTGGCCCTCTCCACCCTCCAGGGACACGTTGACATGGGCAAAGTCACCGTCATCTGGGTCTGACACAGAGATGCGAGCAACGAGCTGGCCAGGTGGGGCGGCCTCAGACACTCGGGGGGAGCCATCCGCACTCAGGAAGATGACAGTCATGGAGGGCTGGTTGTCATTGGCATCTCGCACGTGCACAGTCACGAAGGCCGAGCCTAGTTCAGGGTGAGAGCCACCGTCCCGTGCCTGCACCACCAATTCATGAACCCGCCGTTGCTCGAAGTCCAGAGGCCTCTCCAGTCGCAGCAGCCCTGTGTGTGCGTCGATGGAGAAAGGTCCGTCACCCTCGCTCTGCCTCCGGTTGATCTCATAAGTCACAGCCCCATTGGCACCGGCATCAGCATCGGATGCATACACCTGCAAGACGGGACTGCCAGGGGCCAGACTCTCAGACACCACGGCGTGGTAGCGACTCTGATTGAAAGCTGGGGCGTGATCATTGATGTCCAGGAGGGTCACATCCAGCAGGGCCTGGGCCCTCCGGGGCGGTGAGCCACCATCGTAGGCCTCCAGCTGCAGCATGTAGTGTGAGCGGTTCTCTCGGTCCAGCTCCCCGGTAATTACCAGCTCGGGTACTGGGGTCCCATCTGGACCGGGGCGTGTCTCCAGTTGGAAGGTCTCTCCAGCGCCATCACCAGACAGCGAATAGCCCTGGGTTCCCAGGCGGCCAGCATCTGCATCACCGGCAGGCTCCAGCGGGTAGCGGGTGCCGAGAGCTGTATGCTCAGGTATCTGCAGGGCAGCCCGAGCCTGCGGGAACGCTGGAGCGTGGTCGTTGATGTCAGCCACTCGCACGGTAACTTCTACGGTGGCACCGTCAGGAGTGACTGCAGTGAAGCGGTATCGATCCCGCTGCTCCCGGTCCAAGACACGGGCCGTACGGACCACCCCGCTGTGTTCGTCGATGGCCAGGTCTGTGCCCACACCACTGCCCTCCTGGGCAGAAATGAAGTACATGGGAGGCGCTGCCGTGCCTGCAGGAAGCCCTGCGCTGATGTCCCCGATCAGGGTACCCGCTGGCTGCTCCTCATCAATCTGCAGATCCAAGCTCCCGGCCTGACCCCAGGCGCCTGGCACGCTGGACCCCAGCAGTAGCAGCAGCAGCAATGGCAGCAGAGGGAGGGGCCTGGGGCTCTGCATGCCAGTGCAGGAAGGCACAATGCCCAGCTCCTTCTGCATGACAGGGGCAGTCCGCTTGTGGTTTGGGCGCCAGCTCCAGGCCAGGCTCTGTGCCCAGCTTGATCTCAGGCCTTGGATCAGGTCCAACTTGGGCCCTGGCTCCAGCTCAGGCTCCCTGACCTGCAAAAAAAGCAGAAGGAAAAAGGTCATGGTGGGGGAAATCAACAGTCCCGTGGGACCTGGGGTCTTGGCCACATCAACACTCAGTCATCCTCGGTCCCCCGCGGGGGCCTTGTGCTGCCTCGCTCTCCTCTTGGTCCCAGGAGGCTTCTGCTTCAGGATTCCCTGGGGACCCATCCCACCCTAACCCTGCCCACTCCCTGGACCCCTCCCTTTAGCAGACTGCTTTTGCTTCCTATTTTTCAGTCTGAATTCCCTCAGACTTCCTCCCATCTCTAGAATTAAAACTGTGGCCAAGCCTTTCTCTTGTGTTTCTTCTCATCCAGGACTAATAATCATCTGAACAACCATGTGCTTAGTAATCTTACTTGAATCATCAACCTCCTCCTTTGTTAGAGTCCTCTATCAGCATTTTAAAATGCTCAAGGCTCTCCTCTGTTATAAATAAATTCCCTTAGCTCTATGTGCCTGTCCAGGCAACAAGAGATTGAGTACCCACTATGTGGAGGCATGGGGGAAATAGTCCCTGGCTGCCAGGGGTAAGCTTACAGTCCAGAAGTTGAACAAGTAATTACAGGTTGATGAGGGCGGTAAATGAGCTCAGGGAGCTATAATGGCAACTAAGAGGGGCTTAACATAGGCAGGGAGTCAGGGATCTTCTTCCAGTTGGGATCTACTTACTGAGTAGGTGTTAGCTAAACAATGGAGACAGAAAGAACAGGATCAGAATGAGGAGGCTAAAGTGAGCACAGGAGACCAGGGAACAGGAAGGCTGAGCATATGGAGATGGTACAGGGGCTTAGGTCAGGGATCAGGGCCTAGAGGTTGGATTCGAAGGGTTAAAAGCTGAGCCTGTTCACTGATCGGTCGGTGCAAACACATATGGCTGGGAGGAAAGAAGATACTGGACAGCGGGGCCGATGTACGCATTATACTCCGTACTACGGTGATCGCAGTACACCCAGGGACAGAATGTCAACCGTCTGAGGGCCAGGGCTGTCATTCCCCTTTGTGTGTAGCATGAAACGTGGCATATGGTGCCTGCTCAAGACATTTTCTGTGTGAGAGGATTTAAGGACGATGTAAGATGAATGCGCAGGAGCAGGATCAGCCTTCAAGAGGAGGAATTCAGGCCCAGGCGCGAGCCCCTGCTCTCAACCTGTGTAGACCCTGGTGTCCTCCTTTTCCCCTAGCCTGGATCCCCATCCAGTGCACTCCCCTAGTGGACACGCAGACGTGCACACTCACAAAGTCACACAGATGCAGACTCAAGTGCAGATGGGCACACTCAACACACATGCACACGTGCAGAGGGGCCGCTTTCATACACACACACACATGCGCGGCTGGCGCACACACACAGGTACCTCGCTCACAAGTACAGAGAAGCATGTTCACACGCACAGATGGGCACATCCACTCACAGGGAGCTCCCGCCCCTCAGCCGTACAGGAATCCACATAGACATCCGCACAGACTTTCTCACGCTCCTTACACGGACAGGCGCATTCACACCCACAAACACCCCTGCCCTAACCCACATACGATTTACATACACATGCAGGCACACTCACAAACAGAGACCTAATTCACCCAGCCCAGATTCACCCAGGCCGGCAAGTGCACACACCAGCATACCCACCCACACTCAGGCACGCTCTCACACACGCTGCTGGGGCATGCCTGGTCAGCTCTGCGGCCGCAGCTGTGACCTCTAGGTCCCTGGGGTCTCTGTCTGGACTGTGTCTCATCACTTCCTGCTCCAGGGCTTCCAGTTCCAAACTCGAACTCCAGACTCTCTCCGGAGACTGTCTCATCCTCTCTCCAGCTCTCTTCTCAGCACCATCTCTCCCCATCTGTCCGGAGTTTCTCACTGCCTCTTCCCCAAGACTTGCTCCGCCTCCCTGTTCTTGTCTCTTTCCTTCTCCAGGTCTGTCCCTTCCCTCCCCTTCCCCCAGATCTGGCCTACACCATCCATCTTGTCTCTCTGCCCAGTCTGTCCTGCCTCCAGCCCAGATCTGTCTTCTCTCTTACCCTCAGCCTGTCACATCTCTTCTCCCACCCAGGTCTGCCTTGCTACACAAGCCCCCACTCTGTCCTGAGCCTGTTACTCTGTCCTCTGGATCCATCCTGCTCTTCCCCCTCTAGCCCCACATCTGGGCCTCTGGACCCACAGCTGGTTCTCATTAGGAGGGGGAGGGGCAAGACTATTCATTGGGGCCTGAAATGTGATGTCAGTTCTCCCCCTACCCAAGATCTGCGTGTCTACGGGACCTGAGAGCAAGGGGGAACATGGGAGAGGAAAGAGGTGGGCTGGGGGAGGCATAGGGAGGCCGTAAGGAGGGGCTGCTGCAGGAGGAGGTAGAGGAGTCGCCCAAACTACTGAGGGGAAGCAGGCCTGGAGAGCTGGCACGGTCCAGGCCTCCTCCCTGAACTTCCTGTCCTAGAGCCAGGGAGGGGCAGGGACCAGAAAGACATCAAGGTGAGGAGAGGGGCTATAAAAGGCAGAGCCGTGCAGGGTGGAAGAAGAGGGTAGCCTCAGTGTGGGCAACAAGAGGGGGAGTGAATTATGCAGGGAAGGGAAAGAGTCAGTGGAGTTCATACAGAAAGGGGAGTTAAGTCAGAGACAGGAACAGCTAGACTGCAGTGGTGGGAAGCCAGAACTAGAGAGAGGGGGAGGGAAGAAAAGGCTGACAAGTTAGCTTCCAGAATATCCCTGGGACAACCCCAGGGGCCAGGGGCCAGGGGCCAGGGCAGTGCCTGGGGCCTGGCTCTGACCCTCCCAATGACTGGCTCCCAAGGGGCATCTCAGGGAGCGGCTGTGGACAGATGTGAGCAGAGGAGGCAAAGGGAAAGTCTATTTTCTGAGCTTTTACAGTGCACCGGGCCCTCTGCCAGGCAATTCATAGACAGTATCTCAATCATCATAACAACCCTGTGAGAAAGGTGTCCCGCCTTCCATTGAGGAAATTGAGGCTCAAGTGGAAGAACTTGCCCAAGTTAACCCAGCCTCCACTTGATCCCAGGACTATGCACTCCATGCTGCCTGGGAACGATGGAGAGAAGAAGAAATAACTGGAGAGCATAGTGGAGAATCCTAGCAAGACAATGTAGAACTGAAGCAGAGAACCTTTGGGTGGATGGAAACCAAGGACAAAGATCAGGAGCACTGGCGCTGAGAGGACACAGATGAGAGAAGTGCAAGCAGCTGAAGCAGACGAGACGTGGCCACTGACACTTTGGGAAGAGTTCTGGCCTGGTTACTAAAGCAGTGCCGTTAGCATACTATAGCAGGGAAGCCATTTTCTGGGTGTCTGCTGGGACCCCTATGTGCAGATGTCCCAGGCACAGCGGGGTCTGCTGCTGGGGCCTCAGGGAGAGGTCTGGGCAGAGTATGCTGGGACAGATCAAGGGCTAGCCAAAAGCTAGCGCTGTGGTGACCCACACAGAGGACATGTCGAGTGAGAAGAGTCCAGGACAGAACTGGGGGTACCAGTCACATGGAAGGGGCAGATGAGGAGCAATTGATTCTTTGAGGAGAAAGGGAAAGAAACAGTATCACAGAAATTAAGGGAAGAAACACTTCACCAAAGTGAGAGGAATTAACAGTGTCTAAAGCTGCCTTGAGCTGGAGTAGAAGATAGCTGAGAAGGGGCCACTGATTTTAGTAGTCAGAGGAGATGACTAGTCATAAGAATGTAAGCAAGCCCCTGCAGTGGGAAATGCGACAGGATGAACTGACCAGCAGCTCGCCACAGACCAGATGTCAGACACACTCATCAGTGCACACGCACCGCGCTCCTCCAGCAGCGAGGCCACGGGTCACAGCGAGGCAGCCCGGGGCGGCAACTCAGACTCGGGCTCTGGGGCTAGACCGCTTGCATCTGATTCCCAGTTCCACGCTCACTTTCTAGCAGTGTGACGTTGGGCAAGTCAGTTAATTCCTCAGCATTTCCATTTCCTTGCTTATGAAACAGGGACAATACTACCCCACCGGTGTTTCTGTCAACGTCGTACCGCAGACTGCAAGCATCTGTGGGTGCATCCTGCTCTGATCCCAGAGCTCTGGTCTGGCTTGGGCGCCGCTGTCAGACAGACTCGGGTCAAATCCAGACCCTGCCGGTTAGCGTACCTCTGGGCAGGCTTAACCTTAGAAAGGTTATCCTTTCTAATCCTTAGTTTCTTCTGCTGCAAAATGGGGGTAAAGTGCCCAGTTTGTATATTTATACAGGATTTAAAAGAAAGAATGTCACACGAAACTTAGCATGGGACTGGCCCACAGTGAGGCTGCTACTGACATGCACAATCACCCTGGACAATTATTGTTTCACAGATGAGGAGACTGTGGCTGAGAGCAGGCAGCAGAGAGACACTGAGAATGCAGCTCTGACAGACTCCAGGGCTAGTGTTTCTTCTTCCACCAGGCTGCTTCTCTGGTGGAGGCTTGGCATGCCTGATCAAGGGTCACGTAGCTGGCCAGGACAGAGAAGGAGAATGAGGTGATTCTCCTGTGATTTAGAATAAATGGCAGTGAGCACAAGGTGGGTGTGAGGAGATCAGTGATGAAGTGACCGCCAGTCCAAGAAGAGGGTCAGGTGGACATAGGGTCAGGTGGTGAGAGGGGGAGAGTGACCAGAGAATACTCAGTGGTCTCCAGGAAACAAAGAAAAAATAGGGAAAAGTAGGCATGCGAAATGGTTCATTAATATATTTATTCAACGAAAGTACATGCGCCAAATACCACACTAAGAGGCAGAGCAGGAACCCGGACAGATGGAATCCCGGCCGTCAGTGTTCACAGTAGGGAGACCTGGACGGGGGTGGCAGCATGAGAGACTAAGAGTGGTGATGATGTGCAGCGAGAGCCTAGTTCTAGAGTATGACCCTGACAATCAGAGGCTGGGCTGCACAGGAGCCTAGCGAGGCTGTGCTAGCAGAAAATATGGAGATGTAACGACCCAGAGATGTTCAGAGGGAAGTGCTAGTTCGGAGAAGCAGGAGGTTGAAGGGTAGAGAAACAGTAGAGAAACTGAGATGTAGAGAAACTGAGATTAATAGTCAACCACTGGGCCTCCCTGGTGGCACAAGGGATTAAGGTGCAGCACTATGAAGCCGTCCACAGCCACTGCAGCATGAGTTCAATCTCCAGTCAGGGAGGTAACTACCCCACATGGCGCAGCAGACCTCTCCTGACTTGCCTGCTGCTCCCCTCAGTAGTGTATTTCAATAGATCCACCTCTGCTCCTCATTCTGTCTCTGGTGAATTCTCTCACCCTCTACACACTTCTGGCCTGCACGCCCCTCTTGTATGCATAAATAAATAAATCTTAAAAAAAAAATAGTCGAACACTGCAGAGTTGTTTCCTTTCTGAATTCTCAAAACAACTTTCTTAATGTTACTTCCATTTCCTCCCGAGGAAAGGGAAGCTTTGAGAAGCTAAGGTCACCCAGATGGTAAATGGTGTGACGGGAAGGTCTGAGGTGTAACACTCCTCCTCCCTCTCCTCCCTTTTCCTATTTCCTCACCATCCACATGGGAGGTGTATTCTAGACTCCGAGAGAGAAGGAGCTCTTTTATTAGGCAGCTTAGAGAGAGAAACATAAACAAAGAAATGTTAGTGTGTTAATGAATGGAGGAGTCTCTAGACTTAGGCTTGGGAGTTCCACGTGGGCTGCTGAGAGGAAGAAATAGGGACTGAAAAGTGACAGCAGCTGAAAAAACTTGGATGTCAGAGGGACTACTCTGGGAACTGAAGGATGCAGCAGGGAGCTAGAGGCCAGGAAAAAGATGAAATCCAACAGCATGAACCCCTGATTTTTGCTCCCACATATGTTTGCTGCTCCAGGGCATCAAGAGTCCAGGCTTGCTTCTATTACCAGTGATGGGCAGGGGAGGGATGAGAAAGAAGGCAGAAGTATCTGTTAACCTGACTTGGGGAGGAGCAAGGCCAGGGTGCCAGGGGTTGGCGGGCACAGAGCAGGCACTGCATCAGAGGAAGGAGCAGCCTGTGGTATCTCTGGGGAAGGCAACCTGGCACAGTGGAGTAGATGGCAAGGTACTGTGTAGTCTTGTGACCCACGGGCACCTAGCAACTCCTCATCTTTCATTCCCTCCAAGAACCCCAAAGGGGATCTGGCCCAATTGGTTTGGGGTTATTTCTGCTGATTCTGAAATATCTGCGTATAGGAAAGGGGGAGGGGGAGGATTCAGGGAAAGAGAAATCCAGGTGAAAGGAAAGGAGGAGAAAAGAGCTGAGGCAGATGCCTGACAGCTGTGGGGAGAGGAGTGAAAACATCGCCAATAGAAAGAGGGTATATGTGGAAGTGACTCGACTGTGTGGACAGCTGAGACCACATGTCAGCTTTCTGAAGCATGACTGGAGGCGAGGGATGTACTAAGAAGTGCCTTATTTATTCACTCATTTTTTTCACTGCCAAGCATTTATAGAGGGCCCTAAGCATATGAAGATGCAACCTTGCCATCAAGGAGGCCCCACTCCAGTCAGACACTATAACCAGGAAGAGGCGATGACAGCAGTGAGAAGACAGGATCCCAAGCCTGCCTGGTAGAGTCAGGAATGGCAAGTTTGAGACAAGATCTGAGGATGGGAAGACATTAACCAGGAGAAGGGACTTGAGAGGCCTTCTGGATAGAGAGCAGTATGAGCCAAAGGGTAGAAGCATGGAAGAATAGTGTCTTTGGGGAACTACAAGCAATTCAATATGGCTGGAACTAGCAAAGTGAAGGGGTTGGAGGAGTCAGGTAGATAGTGAAGCTGGTTGGAGGGAGTCATAGTGCAAGGGAGCCCATAGCTTTGTTGAAGATTTCATCCTAGATGAAAAGGCAATGAAGAATGCTGAGCAGGGAAGGAAAAGGCTGGATTTGCACTTTAGAAGATCCCTCTTGCTGCAAGAAGGAACTGGAGAAGGAAAAGTAGAGGTCTAGGAGGAAAGTTAGGCAGTTCCTGCAGTAATTTATGTGAAAAGACAGAGCAACAACAGACACCATGGATAAAAGGCAAATGGGAGATCAGAGGCTGGACAGGAAGCAGAACCAACGGGTTCCAGTGACTGTCTGGATTATAAGACATATAGAGAAGGGAACAGCTAACTTCTGTGTTTCTAGGTTGGTAACTGAATGGGAATGGTGTTTCGGGGGAGGAAGGAATGGTGAGTTAGGTTTGGACATTGGATTTATCTAATCAAGGAAGGTACGAAGCAGATATGCTGCTCTGGAGATCAGAAGAGGCTATATTGATGACAATTAACACCTGGAATGAGTGAGGTCTAGTGCCCAGAGTGAGGTACACAGTGAGCCAGCAAGAAGGTCCACCCCAGAACCCTAAGGAAGAAAAACACTTAGGAGCACACAAAGGTCTCCCAAACCAGGCTGATTAAGAACAGCCAGGAAGAACTCTGTAAGAGACGCGTGGATTCCACCAAACTGGAATGATCTGTCTCTGTGTCTGTCTTCCCACCGAGGCTTAAACTCTTTCTATAGTGTCTTCTAGCAGCGTGACTGGCACATGAGAGCTCACTGAAATTTGATAGAATAAAGTGGTAGCTCAGAAAACATAAAACAAAAATGGTTCAAAGAGAAAAGAGTAGTTTAGCACTGTTAGACCCTCCTAAGAGGTCCAACTGTGGTAGGGTTCAGGAAAGAGCCCCTAGCTTTGGCAGGTGAGCGGTCACTTAATCTTGGGGTCAGCACTAACATAGGAGGGGTGGGAACAGATGGGAAATGAAGAGCACTGTGCAGAAGACACTTTCACAAAATGCGGCAATGAAGCCAAGTGAGTCGGTCGACTAACCAGGTATGACAGAGTTAAGGAAAGTAGGTAGGTGGCTTTTCATGTGCCTGTTGGAGCAAGGACCTTAGAGAAGAGGCTGGAGAAGTGAATAAGACATAGAAGTTAGTTATGAAGTCCCTGTGGTTTAAACAGGCAGGAGCAGAGGGAATGCACGCTGCAGGGGAGGAGGTCTTAACTAGGAGGAACACCTCGTCATGTTCCTAGGAAAGGAGAGAAGATCGAGGAGGATGCAGATACAGTTTGAGAGGAGTGAGAAAGCTGCAGGAATTCAAACTAGATGGCTTGATTTTCTCAGCAAGCAAGGCAATTCTGCTAGTAATTCTTCCCCCTCCTTTGAATCCCACATGTATCCTGCCACTGAGCCCCACTGACCCCTCTGCCAACAGAACTCTTGAAACACCTACTTCCTCCCTCCCTAAGTCCACTCCGCAGTTCAAACTGGTCTTAACCCCTCCTGGGCTCCTCCAACAGCCAACTCTCCTCTTCTCTTTCAGACTCCTCCCTCCAGAGTCTACTGTGCCATCAGAGTATCAGTGTTTCTAAAACAGATCTGATCATACTGTTCCACAGCTTCAAGTGATTCGGTGACTTTCCATTACTCTTGGCTTGGCTAAACTTTTTCATATGACCTGTAAGAGTTTCAGATCCACCTTTCTCTCCCAGACTTTTTCACTCCTCCTCATGCTATGTTACCAGTGCCAGGCTCACTGGCTGCTTTATCCCTCAGACATACAGTATTTCCTTGCATGTGGGCTTTACCATGCTGCTCCCTTGGCTTGGATATTCTCCACCCTCTCCACCTCACTTCCTACTCGCCTTTGCTTTTCTGATTCCCTATTGATTCATCAAGTTGAAGCTTAAATTCACTTTCTCCACAGTGCCTCTTCTGACCTCCCTCCAGGGGTTTAAGTTCCCTATAAGTACGGCCACGTTACAGCAATCACTCCATAGCCTGGACATGCCATAAGGGCAAGGGCCAGGTCTCTTCTGTCCACTGTTGTACGGTCAGCCCCTACCATGCTGCTTGGCAAAGAGCAGGTACTTAATACATGTTGCTGTATGAATGAGCCACTGGTGGACTAACTAATGCTGAAAACAGTGAAGCCGGGGATATAAAGTTAAGGGGTATGAAAAAAATAGAAAAAATTTCATCTATTTATTATGGAGGGCCGAGTCGAAGGTGGAATTTATAGAAGCATGAATTTATAGAAGCATCACTTGGTGCTGGGAAGTCATTCCAGCGAGGGCTGAGAATTTGTGGGATGGGTGGGCTCAAGGACAACGGAACAAAGAATGGCCAAGGAGTGCTCAATAGGATGGTCCTTGGAATATAAGCTGGGAGGAGAACACAAAGCCATGAAGGGTCAGATTAGGTGAAAGCAAAGAGGACAGGGCAAGAGGTCACTATGAGGCTGAAGAGTAAGTGTAATGCAAGTGAGGGCATCAAGCGCTGGAAGGACATTGGCGCTGTGGTTAAAAGTGGAATGCAGAGTTAGAATTTTAGAGATGGACCTGGTGTACAGAACGGTTCTGAAAGGTAGAAGGTAACCAGAGCTAAGGAAACTGTGAGGTTGGGATGTTAAAGGGACATGCAGAATCATAGCAGGATAGAGTAAGGGAAAGACTGATCCAGGTTCCCAAGTTTTCAGGGAACCAGGGGAAAGCCCGATGGGTCAGTGGAGGAGGAATAATGGTGTGGGACCCATGAGTTAACCATAGTTTACTCAGCAGCTGGGACAGCTCACTCTGTGGTGTGCATGGTACCTAAGATTGTATCTCTTATGGGTTTGTCCAAGCGGCCTGTGGTAAGGGCGACTGCAACACACCCTCCCGCTAGCGTAAAGTCCCTGGGGCACCTGCTGTGTAGAGGCAGCTCTGATGTGTCTGTTACAGTGTGTCCAGAGAGGTGCTAATAGCAGCATTTACCATGACGTGTATTGATTTTGACAATGACCCTGCTGGAACGTGCTGGCCGCACTATTTCTGTGGTGGGCATGTTTCGTTCTGAGAGCACCTTGGCAGGTGTGGTTGGCTCTGATAGTGCTGTGAGTGAGGGAGCGTGTGAAGGTGTGACGGCTAGGCTGTGGAAGCATCTCTGGTAGATGTGTGTAGCCTGGGACTGTGTCCCCTGAGGGCTGAGTAGGACTATGACTGGGTCCCCTGTGGGTATTTGAGAAGTTGACATAAGCAACAATATTTTTTTGGCCTATGACCCGGTGGCTTTGGGCCCAGCCCACACCACACTGAGTTCATTGTGCTTCTAGATCTCACTTTCCCTTCCCCCTCCACGTGGGACCAAGCTTTTGGTGACCTCCCTCAGTTCCCAGCATCAGATTCTGATCTAGGCATCCTGGACACAAACTGAGAACACCCCTCTTGGTGACTAAGCTCCACTTCAGGCTTGGCCTGTCTCTCCTCTGCTTTCCTCTACTTCTCCCCCCTCTTTCTTTGTCTCTTTCTCAGTTTGTCTCTGTCACACACCCATCCTCCACATTCTGACACATGGCTCCCACAGAGGCAGACATCACACAGACAAACACATACACACTCAATCACACCCTCACAGCAACGCCTCGCCATGACACACACTCATTCTGATCCCGACACCCCAGAGTGACAAGCACATATACACACACAGGAGCACACAACCTTCCAGTGACACGCACTAACTCACACGCAGCCATGCAATCACACTCGGAGTAGCACACGCACCCTTGGCACACCCTCACGTGCAGCACACACCGACTCGATGGCACACGCACACAAAGACCCCCAGGCCCTGCCCCCACGCTCAAGTTCACGCTCGCCCGCATCCCGCAGGCCCAGGCCCCCCCTCCCCCATTGTCTCTGGCTCAGAACAAAGCCCCCGGCTCCGCCGCCGCCGTCGCCGCCCCGAGAGCCCCGCGGGCCGGACGGGCGAGGCCCAACGGGGCGAGACGGCGTCGGGCACTGACCTGGGCGCAGCGCTGGCTCCCTCGCCCAGTCCAGGGGCGCCGTTCGGCTGCGGTCAGCCTCCGGGGCAGCGCCCGCCCGCGCGGGGCCTGGGGCCGCGCATCGTCCGTCGCCGTCGTCTCCCGGCCCGCGATCGGCTCCGAGGCCCCGGCCGTCGGTCCGCACGCCCCCGGCAGTCCGTCGGTCGGTCCTCGGCCGCCGCCGGGGCACCGCCTCCTCCACAGCCGCCCCGCGGTGGATGCGAGATTCGCCGCCGCGGCCCCGCGCCCCCTCCCCGCCCCTCCCCCGCCCTCCGCGCGGTAACCCGAGCCCCCGCCCCTCCGCCCGCGGAGCCCCCGCCCCCGCCCCCACCCGCGCTCCGTCCTCCCTCCGCCCCTCGACTTCCCGGCCCCAGTCCTCGGCGCCGGATCCGGTCCCGCGTCCCGGTTCTCCCGGTCACCTCGCCCCGTCCCCTCCTCCCAGCCGGTTCTCGACATCCTCTCGCCCGGCCCCCTCCTCGTCGTCTTCCACCTTCTTTCCAACCCCTAACTCCTCACCGTCCGTCCTCTCCCCCACGGTCCTGTTCTCCCCCTCAACCCTTTTGCCTCCCAACCCTTTTCTTTCCTCTCTCCTCTTCCTTTCTCCCCATCCCCTACTCCCCAAGTCTTTCTCGCCTCCCCCTTCTCCCCACCCCTTTTCCATCCTCTCTCCCCAGCCTCTCGTCCGGATTCTCTCCTTCTCCTCTCCCAGTCCTTTTATGACCTTCTCCCTGCCTGCCCCCACACCTCTTCGCCTCATCTCTTTCTCCCCAACCCCTTCTCAGGGCCCCCTTCTTCCTGTATCCTCTTCAGCCCTTTTCTCTGCCCGCTCTGTTGTGCCCCTGTCCCCTACCCCCTTTCCTGGTTCTCTGCTTTGGTCTTATTCTCTCTGTTCCCTGTCACCAGTTTATCTCATACTCTTTATCCTTTCTTCATCTCCTGCTTCTTGTTCCCTCCTTGCTTTTTCATAACAAATTTGAGAATAGGAATTGGAGAGTATTGGAAAGAAAAGATCTGGGCATGTGGTCTAGCTGGAGGATACTCCCTAGAAAAGGAAAGTGAGGTGGAAACTGGGCAGAGAAAGGGAAGGGGGATTGGACCAGCTCGGGAGAGAAAAGGGCAAAAGTGAAATCAAAAGAGAGTATTAGAGGAACTAGATGCTGGCCTCTCCCTTTGGTGCCTTTCCTATGACTGTAAGAAGGCTGTGAGCCCAAAGGTATTCTGGACCTGAGATTTGTTCGGCGGTACAAAAAATCGGGAGCTTCTGAGGAGAGGGGGCTACGGTTCAATGAGAGCAGAAGGGATTGTGATTTTGAAGGAGGAGAGTGAAGGAGAGTCTGGAGTCCTTGATAACATCAGCTTTATGGCTTGGGCGCCAGGGTGGATATTGGTTACAATCACCGCTGCTAGAAAAAGGAACAGGAGTAGCTTGCAGGGGGTTGACAGAGAAAGATGATGACTTTCAATTTGGGCTGCTGACTTTGAAGTGTGTTGGGTAGCTACGTCTGCAGCTTAGAAGAGTGGTCTGGGATGGACATAAATATTTGGGAATCATCGGCAAATACCGTATAAGCTTGAATATAGGGTGAGGTTTTTGCTTTTTTGTTTTTCCAAAATCATCCCTCAGGAAAGAGGGAGTAACCTTGTATTTGAGTCCTTACAAAGTCTCTCATATTACAGGGTTTGCTCTCATTTACTTTATTTTGAACAACAAACCGCTGGATAGGGCAATATGGTATGGTGACTAAGCTTGTGGACTCTGGAGCCAGACTGCCTGGCTTGGGGTTCAGACTCTGCCATTTCCAAGTGGGGTGGCTTTTGGAAAGTTACTTGTCTCTGCTTTAGATTTCTTAGGTATAAAGCGGGACTGAGGATTAAATTTTTTAATATATGTAAGGTATTATGTACCTGTCTGAATAGGAAGTACTCAATGAATGCCAACTGTTTTTGCTGTTTAGGCAAGACCGGTGGACTTGGCATGCTATTTTGGATGCTTGTATAGAGCACTTGACACAAAATCCATAGTCAAAGAAAGTTAATACAGCTCTGGTAACTATTCCTGTTAGTATGACCTCACAGCTGCATATGTTGGATGTCCCTAAATACACTTTTTAAAGATTGCTTTAAAAAGTAATACAGTAGCACTTGGGAAGGCACTTCTGGGATGCTGGGTATGTTCTATTTCTTGACCTGAGTGATGTTAAATGGATGTTTCACTTTGTAACAATGCATTGATCCCAACACTTAAGACTTAGCTCTTTTCTGTAAGAATGTTACACTTCAGTTAAAAAGTAAACAGTTAAAAATGATTTTAAAGGGCACGCACTGTACCAGCAATTTTTAGAGGTCTTCAATAATATGCTTTTTAGTAGGAATATAACCTACTACCTTACTGTGATGCAAATAGGACTTGTGACCTGGGGCAAAGTTTCCAATGACTGCCTTATATGTGGATTTCAAATGTGCTGTATCCTATCCCAGACTCTTCACTTAGACTGAGGAGAAGGTCATCCATTCTGGGAAACTGTGTAGGCTGGTTGAGAAAGTGATCCCAATAATGAGAAAGATGCTCACTGCTTTGTAGATGCAAGTTAAAAGTATGCATAGATTATTTTTTACTGAATTGAAATTGAAAAATAGTATTTATATATCAATATATTATTTTATGATACATGAATTTAAATATATGTAATTATAAAGCCCATTAACTAATAAAAGTAGGCTTATCCTTATTTCCAAAGATATAAATGTTCAGGTTGGTCAAAAAAATTTAGAATTCCTCACTGGGAAAATGTGAAATTGCCTTTGGTTTAGGTTGCCTTATATGGCACATGTGACAAATGGTAAGTGAAATGAAGAAGATGAGTGGTATTGCTCAAGAACAGCATATAGATTGGAAAGAGAAGGGGTTCTGGGACAGAATCAGAGATGCTTAAACATTTGAAGGTTGAGGAGAGGAGGCACAGCCTTCAAAGGAAAGTACAGAGTGGCCAGAGAGGAAGAAGTAAGGGAGGTGAGTGGTACCACGGAGCACAGTCAAAAGGCCAGAGAAAAGAACAAAGCAGAGAGCAGTCACCAGAGTTGAAGAACACAGAGGAGGACAAGAAAAAAGGACTGAAAAGTATCCATTTGATTTGGCCAGAAAGAGGCTACTGGTGATCTTGGGGACAATGGTAAGTGATATGGTAGGGTTGAAACTAGTCAGCACTCAGTTAAAGAGTGAGTGAGGGGTGAACAACTGAAGACTTGTGGTAGAATCTGATTTTCAAAGATGCTTGGCTACAGGGAAGGAGAGATCTATAGCAGGAGAAGGGGACAGGTGTTTTAGGAGGCCAGAAAGTTTTTCAAATAGTAGAATTTATATGTATTTTCTTACTTTCTGCATTTATCAAAGACACATATAAATGCCCACTGTTTGCCAGCTTTATAGTCAGATACAAAGTTAAGATATCACTGAGGAGCTCACAGTAAGTTATGAAGACAGGTCTGCAAATTGGCATTGGGCAGTATAATGATAGAGGAAAGCATGGACTGTGGCCATAGAGGGGATTCCTAACCAGCCCAGGGTTGGGATGTCAGCAAGTGGTGTCATAGAAACAACACTGGAACCAGTCTTGAAGAATGAGCGGGAGGGTAGCAGGGGGAGAAAGTGGAGAAAGGACATTGAGCAGATAATAAACATCACCATATTCATATTTTCAAGGACATGAAAGAAAATAGCTTCTGGTTATAGAAGTCAGTGGTTAGGTTGTCCTGGGTAGATTGATGTCACTGGAGTGTAGGGCATATGGGTTAATGTGAAGGGTTCAATCATGAAGGGTATGTCATGCAAAGGTCTAGACTCTGAGGAACCATTGAAAAGTATATTTAATGAGGGAAGTAAATGGACAGGTAATGTGACAAAAGAGTCATTTTGGTTATAATATTTAGGATCCAAAGAGACTGGATAAGAGTCAGTTTCAATTGCTCAGCTGATAATGAGGACCTAAATTAAGTTAATGATAGTAAGATTAGAAAAGTGGAGCAAAGTTTGAGAGAAAATCCAGAGATAAAAGTACAGTACTAGGCGGCTGACTAAAATTGAGGAATGGTGACAATACAGGAGGAATCTAAGATGTTGTCAAATTCTTTTTTAAAATCCTTTGTGATTTTACTCACAAGTTAGGGAAACAAGAAGAGCAGACTTGTGAGAAAAGAAACAAGATAATCCCCTTGGTTAGGACATGATGAGTATAAGGTGTATATGAGTTATACAAATGAAGATGTCTAGTAAGTGGTTGAGTATAACACTTGGAACTCAGAAGAGACAGTTGAGCTGAAGTGCCTATTTCAGAGTATAGTCTATTGGTGGCTAAGTGGAACCATGAATGGACTTTATCACCTGGGGAGAACAGGTAATGAGAAGTGGGTGTGAGCTGTCTTTATGGAGTGATAAAAGAGCCATGAAGGAGATTGAGAAGAAGTAGTCAAAAAGGTAAGGACTGCATAAGAGAGTAGTGTTCAATATGTGATAGAAGTCAAATAATGAAACCATTACAAAAATGAGATTTGTCAACAGAGCCAAACATGTCACAGTAAGATGAAGTCTCATAGGCTTCCCTTAGATTTTGGAATTAGGATAAAGCTATGACCTCAGTGATAAAGAGAGGAGAGGAAGTAAAACAAAAATGGAAGTAGAACAAAAAGCAAAGAAGGCATTACACTTTCAACTCATACCTGTTAGGATGTCTATTCTATGAAAATGTAAGAGAAAACAAATACTGGTGGGGTTGTAGATAAATAAAAGACCCTTATACACTGTGGGTGGGAATGAAACTAATGTAGCCATGATGAAAATGAGCATGGAATTTCCTCAAGAAATTAAAAATAGAACCATATGATCCAGCAATCCCATCTCTGGGATTGAAATAATGAAGTCATTATTTCAAAGAGCTATCTGCACCCCACCATTGCTTACAAAAGGAAAGACATGGAAGCAGCCAAAGTGTCCATTAAGGGATGAGTAAAGAAAATATAATATAAATATAAAATGCAATATGGTATTTATGGAGGAAGATATCTAGCTATCTATAGCATGTACATTCCAGGCATGTATGCATACAATAGAATGTTAATTCAGTTTTTTTTTAAAGATTTATTTATTTATGCATACAAGCACTGGGGTACAGGCCAGAGGTGTGTGTGTGTGGGGGGTGAGAGGATTCACCACAGAGAGCAGGGAGCAGAACAGGCAGA
>JAGFMF010011429.1:573090-600394 GCA_019455555.1 Galemys pyrenaicus
CCCTGCTCTCTGTGGTGAATCCTCTCACCCCCCTACACCTCTGGCCTGTACCCCAGTGCTTGTATGCATAAATAAATAAATCTTTAAAAAAAATAAATATTCTATAGTCTTCTAATAAGTTAGTCATTATTAATTCTGTTTGGTGCTCACTGAATTTTCTGGATCTACGGTTTGGTGCCTGCCATTAATTTCATAAAATTCTCAATATTACTTCAAGTATTTATTCTTTTGTTTTCTCTCTTTCTTCTCCTCTGGTATTCCCATTACTTATAGTGTGTTATAGCCCAATAGTGTCTTGCCTTGTTCTGAGTTTAGAAAGCATCCATACTTTTATTATAAAGTGTTGTGGTAGCTGTGGTGTTTTTTTCATACATGCAACATCTGGTTGAAAAAACTTCCATTGTTCATAATATTTTTATGATTAAAAAATGGTCTCAGATTTTGTCAAATGTTTTTTGTGTGTCTACTGAGAAGTTCATGTGGTTTTGTTTTTTATTCTATTGACGTGATACTGTGTATTAACTTGATACTATAATGGTAAACCAAGTTTATATTCCTGGGATACACCTCACTTGGTCATAATGTATAATGTATTTTTTTTGTGTTGCTAAATACAGTTTGCTAATTGTTTGTTGTTGAGGAATTTTGCATCTATATTCATAAGGGATATTGTCCTGTATTTTTCTTTCCTGGTCATGTCTTTTTTGCTTTTAAAATCAGGATAGATAATATTGGCCTTATAAAATGATAGATTTATCAGCTTGATCAGATGAGTATTGCTTATTTGTTTTAGGCATATGAAGCCTAAACTGTCTTCAATAAATAGATTGCAACTAATTACTTAGTTCCTGCATGAAGATAAGGACTAGTAGAAAACTGAGACCGTGCCTATATCCTCCTCTACAACCCCCCTCATTTTTTTTTTTTTTGACAAGTAGTAGGCAAGATAAGTGCTGATATTAGGAGATGAAGGTGATAGAGACTTTAAGAAAAATGGACCGTTTGCAGGAGTGAGAGATGGTAGGATTGAGCAATCTAGGTTTGCGTTCAGCATAAATAGCTCTGTTGTAGTGGTGGTGTGATATATTTTGTTTCTAGGATCTCTCAGTGATGAGGGCATAGGTGTAGGGAAATATGATTAGCAAGGGGGTGGGAGAGAAAGATAAAGGTTTGCATGGATGCTGGTATGAGAAGGATGAAGTATTGGGGTAATGAGACATGAGCTGTTTTGAAAAGGAAGGCAGGCCTTGATACACACAGGGAGAAAAGCGATTCAAAGGATAGGACTTACACAAGGTTGAACGTTTGACATGAGTGCATGGGAATGAGAGAGCCAGAGGTGAGAGCTGGCTTTAGAAAATGAGTCTCCAGGGTAAAATTTTAGGGCAAAATAAATCTTGTCAGGAAAGGTTCACAGGTTGGTAAGCAGAGTGGCCTGATTGAATGAGCTACAGGACAAGAGGACAATAACCAATTGTGGGGGCCAGTCTTGGGTGGGATGTCTACAAGGCTGGGAGGGCAGTAGGTCTTGAGTGGTGAGCGATACCCTGGGCCTAAAATGTCACTGTGTGTGTGAGTGATTAACAGCTGTCTTTCCCTGCCTCCATCCCCAATCTGTCCAGTGCAATTTGCCTAGTCTGTTATAAATGTATAGATGGATTTGTGTCTACAAAGCTCTTCCAAAGAGGCCTGTGAACCTCCTGTACTTACTTCTGTCTCTGCATGTTGACTATGTTATGTTGTGAATTTATGAGGTTGTCTGTCTGCTTTTACCCATACTGTTAGATCTCTGATAGAATGAATGTAATCATTTGTTTTGCGGTTTTCTTCTTAAAGGAAAACATGCTCAAGCTGCAAGATTGCCAACTTTCCTGGTGGGTTGGGCCTGTAGGTGCTCTAGGCATTCCTTAGCAGTTAAGGCCAAGGCCATCAGGAGGAGGTGGTACAACCAAAATCCTGAATCCCAAGAGAGAATGGGGTTTTACATATATTTGGAGCAGTCATGGACGTCACAATGGAGAATGAGAAAACATCTCCCTCCCCCCTTTACTCTCAACCCAAATTTGGACTATTCTCTCAGCCCTATATATACACTTAAGTGTGTCTCCACAACTAAGGCCTGGCAAAAGTACTCATTATACATTTGTCTGTTTGGACTGCTGGAACAAAATACCACAGACTGGATAGTTTCTAAACAACAGAAATTTATTCTCATAGCTTCAGAGGGTGGAAGTCCAAGATCAAGGTGCCAGCAGGGTCCAGTTCTGGTGAGGTAGCTGGTGCCTTCCTGCCATGTCCTCATATGGTGGAAACAGCAAAGAATCTTTGAGGGGTCTCTTTCATAAGAAATTCCATTCATGCAACCTCGACCCTTGCACCTCCCAAAAGCTCCTCCTAACATCACAGCAGGTGTTAGGATTTCAACACATGAATTTCGGAAGTAAATAAACATTCAGAACATAATAAAAATGAATACAATAATCTTCAAATTTACTTTTCAAATCTGCTTTCCTCAAGTTGCTGCCTTATCTCTGCTGACTTTTCATCGTCACCGAACTTACAGAATTTTTGGTTTCTACTTTCATCTTCCCGAGAGTGTTCTATCAGTGGTCAACAGTGAACACCTTTGTTTCTAAGTCTGATGGTCAACAACACTCATTAAACCACAGCTCTGGAGCTTGGTCACATTATGTTCTGAAAGTACAAAGATAATCTAGTGTCTGTCTCCAAGAACTCACACTCCGCTGACACAGAGAGGTTGCTGACACCCTTCTCCCCTAGATTTCAGACACCAGTGGGACACCAGTAGTCCTTTCCTACTTCTCAGAGAACTTCTATTTCTCTATGCTAAATCTTCTTTTTCCTCTTATTTGTACATTATATATCTCGCTTAGCCTAATTGCTTCAGTTCCCATGTTTGTGTGTGCCTCTAACATCTGTGTTGCTGTGTTGTTCTCTGAGCTCCAGAACAACAGTTCACAGACAGTTCCTTCACATGAATATATTACCACAGAACTCATCACAGTAATCTCAGATCTGCTTTTCCTCTGCTATGCTTATTCTCTGTGAATGGAATTATTCCACCCAACTGTCCAAGTAGAAACTTGGTGTCATCCTTTACTCTTAACTTTTTCCTCTACCAGATGTGATCACAATGTCTAGTCTATTCTATCTCCCCTGTAACTGTCTGACATGTCAGTTTCTCTTCATTTCCCTGCCACTGGCCTCATCTCGTGAAGATTCCCTTCTATCACTCTCCTAGGATCCCTTAAATAACCTCCTATCTGGTTTCCTTGCTTCTACTCTTGCCCCTCTAACCCATCTTCCAGTCTGATGTAACAATAGCCTTTCAGAAAAGTATATTTGATCCTTTTTCTCTCCATTTAAAAATCCTTCAGTGGCTTTCCCTAGTCCTCAGGATAACATCCAAGTACTTTATCATGTCTTCCAAGGGCCTTTGTAACCTGATCTTGCCTGGCTTTCCTGCTTCATTTCCTCTACTTCTTCCTCAAATGCTAAATCCCATCTGTACCAAATTACTTACTTGGAATTTCTCAACTTCATACTGTTTCCTAATTCTGTGCATTTATACCTGCAGATCTTGCTATCTGAAAAGTTCTCCCAGCTGACTTCACTCTATGAGATTCAACCCTTAGCATTGTTTCTCTGAAAAGTTCCTCTCTGATCTCCTCTCCTGGTGCTCCAGGATGCCGTGTGCATACCACTTTCATAGCACCTGTCTTACTATGTTGTCCTTACTTTATAATCTGCCCTTCCATTGACCTGTTGGGTCCTTGAGGAGTCACCTCTGTATTCTCTCACAGTATAGTGCTTTGAATGGATGAATATTCTTGCTGAATTTATTTGATAAAATATTTTTGAATGCTTCCTATGTAGAAGGGAGACCCTCTATGAGGTACTATGATGAATATTGCAGGTTCTTTCCCCTCAAAGGCAATTTCTCAGTATCCTTTATAGTCTGTATCCTGTCTGTCCCCTAATGTCTGATCTCACCCTCCTTTCCATCCACATATACACTGAGTCACTCCATCCATTTCCTTAGCTTTAATTGCCAACAACTCCCAAATCTGTTCTCCCAGCTCCAGATGCTCTCAGGCAGCTCAAACTCAGTACATATGAAATGGAACTATTTTCCTTTTTTTCTTACTTCTTATTTCCTTTCTTACCCCTTTTGGGGAGAAAAGGAAAAGATAATTGTAGAAAAGCTTGCGACTGTTTTAAGGAAAAGCAGTAAGAAATTAAGTCAGAACAATGGCATTAATTATGCTTCCAGTGACATCCCTAGGTACACCTTCCTCAACGTGAATAGCAGAGTAATTTTAGTGATGATTCCCACTCTGGGCTCCGTGATGGTGTGCCAAGGTCTATGTGAAGCCACACTGTAAACAACGTTCATCTTCTTAGAGCATTAACTTTCATAGAAGTTTATTTCATACATTCTTTAGTAAGAAATAAAAACACTTTATATTCAAGAGATACTGTGGAACAGAATGCAAAATAATCAGAAAATATTAACTCCTTACTGAAAATATGAACATGATGAGCATTTCTATTCTTAGGGCATCTCAATTTAAGGGAGGAAGAAAGGCTGAAGGATACAGGAGTTACACAATAGTAAACATGGGCAGTCAAATTTGCAGGAGCTTCTCAGGTTAAGTATTAATAGAAGGAAACCGGGGAAGGCAGGAATTAGTGAGATCTGACTGAAGAAGTAGGGTAAGAACTTCATACAGGGAGTTGATTCAGTCAGCAGGCATTTGTAGATAGGTTCTCTAGGTGGTGCAAGAGTGAATTAGATTATATTCCCTGGTCTCAGGGAGTTCCCTGTGGGGAAGTGTGTGAACCAAAGTGATTATGGCATTGCGACAATGAAGAATATATAGTATGAAATTGGATGTAGGGAAAATGCTTAGGTTTTCTTGGGAAATTCTGTGAATACGTCACAAGTCATCATTTCAAATTTTGGGTTAAATCTTAGAAGATATACAGGTATTTTTTTTGGTGCTGTAGGTTGGTTAGAAATATTTCAGTAAATTGCAACATGAAATGTGTGGAAAATGCATGAGGCATGCTTACATTCTTGACAGTCAGGAACATGTTAAGTCCCTAGAGAGGGAGGAGTCCATGTCTTCCTTAGCTTTGGCATACTCAGCAGTGTTGCAGAGCACTGTCCCTGTACCCTGGCCACTGTTTGGTAAAGCCAGAACTCAGTCTTACACCATAAACTTATGTTGAGTAGGATAGTGTGATGTCTCTTTTGAAAAGTGTATGTCTCCTTTGATAGGACTATAACTGCCCACAGGAAGAGACCTAGCCTGCTCAGAGGCTGGTGTGGTTTGGAGGTCTCACAAAAGTAACTTCTGAGTAGAGATATGAATATCAGGTAGGCAAACCAAGGCAATGATGAGTCACTGCAATGCTGATTGAGATCAGAGTTTTTCAGAGCAAGTTACAATTCATTGTTGAATTGTAGAATCAATGCATTGGGAGCACCATTTAAAAAGAGCAAATATGGGCCTCCCTGGTGGTGCAGTGGGTTAAGCAATGCACCATGAAGCAAACCACAACCACTGCAGCACCAGTTTGACCCTGCTGCTGGCCAGGGGAGTGACCCACATGGCACAGCAGACCTCTCCTGCTGCTCTCGCTGCTCCCCTCAGCAGTGTGTTTCAGCCAATCTGCCTGTTCTGCTCCCCTCTCTGGTGAATCCTCTCACTCCCCCATACCTCTGGTCTGTACCCCAGTTCTTGCATGCATAAATTAAAAAAAGCGTATTAGAACAGAAAATGTTTTGTGCTAAATATATTAAAATGTTTTATGATGCTTTTGTTTCAATTATACACAGATGTAATATATTCTGGTGTAAAATCTGTGGGTCAAAGTAAATTAACACTTACCTATAAAGCTTCAACAGTATCAACCAATTTTGGTAGTTATTAAAAGAAGTCAGGGTTAAATGGAAATAATCACTAAAGATTACTATGTAGCTTAGTTGCTCTGACCTGCCATTCTGTGTCATCTTCAGCTTAAAGGCAGTTTCCCACTGGCATTAAGAATAACATACCTCATTTGAACACAGTAGTCTGGATTCTCACTGCCTGGTATTAGTTCAGGTCTGTCTACTCCTGAACCCATTATAGTACAGGGATGGAAATACTATTACTGCCTTAATCTGGGGTGGGTGTGTGGGAACCAATCCATAGTTGGGAACTATAAAGCCCTGTTGTAAATTCAGCAGATTATGAAAATAATGTAGTAGAACATAGGTTCACAAAGAGATGAATGTAACTGTGGGAATGGTGAGAGAAGTCCCCCAGGAGAGGCCAACTGTTTGTGTACAAGTCAGTTAGGTAGAAGGTAGAGGGTTTTCTTGGTAACAGAGACTGCATGAACGAAATATGTTAAGGGGAACGATGGGGAAGGTTGTTTCTGCTCTTCTTTGTATCCCTAATATCAGTGTGTGACATGGCAAATACCATGCTGGATACTAGCAGATGCTTGATACTTAATAAACTGTTGAGTCTCAAAGGAACATTTCTGGGGACTAAAAGGAAGTTATGGGAGTCCAGCCATAATCCTGTCATCAATGTTTAAAGATGTGGCTTTAGGAAAATAATTTTTTTAAATTTATATATATTTGACATCAATTGTAATCCCCATGTATTCCCCAGAAAATAATTAAAAAAATTTTTTTTAAAAAGACTTATACATACAAAAGATGGGGAGCAGGTTAGAGGTGTGTGTGTGTGGAGTGGGCAGCTAGAGAATTCATCAAAGACAGAGTGGGGAGCTGAACAGGCAGATTTACTGAAATACACTGCTGAGGGGAGCAAGGGTGGTGGTGGGGAGACAGGAGAGATCTGCTGCACCACCTGGCCAGGATCAAACTCTTGCTACAGTGGCTGCAAGTAGTTTCATAGTGCTGAGACTTAACCCCTTGCACTACCAGGGAGGCCCAGAAAACCCTTTTCTTTAGATTTCAGAGATGACTGCAAAATATCTAGCTGTGGTGAATACTGATACCAAGACAGAAGGGTGTAAATTTTTCTGAGATGCACTCAGTTGTAGGTTTTCATTTACTCAATAAATGTTTTGAGTGTCTTTCACTCCAAGATAGTTAGAAATCACTTCCTGGCAAAAGCATGGAAAAACTATGAGAGGCAGAGATGGGGAACCCTATTGGGAACAGATGTTTTAGAAGAGAGCAGCTGCAGTAAGAGACCAGAATAGCTTTCAGTGGTGCTTGTATCTGCTAGACCAGTGACCCCTCCATTCTCACCCTTGTCTCAGAAAGTGGGTGGATTTCGTAGGCCAAGTATAATCTGAAGGTTCAGTCCAAGATAAAATCTCTCATGCTACATCAGCTAGGCCCTACTCTAAGTGTGCAAGTCAGGGATGACAGCTTCAAGTCCTCTCAGACTGATGCCAAGTCTGGTTTCACAGTAATTAGCAGGTATAAATGATCTTCCTCTTTCTCATATGCCTTAGCCATTCTGAAGCTGGATTTCCCTTTTTTGAGTTCCCAGAGAGGCCCAGATTTGACAATTAAAAATTTCCAGGAAATTCCCAGTAGTTTTAACTTCCTAATACTCCTCCCACATCACCCCCCAAGGAAGGAGCTTATCCTGGAGTCCAATGTCCTCTGCTGAATGCTTCTACTCCCTTGGCCAGAATGGTATAACCTAAATTCTCAGGTCCTCTCCTCTGAAGTTCATTGTGGGCTTGAGGTGGGGGCACATGAGGATTACATGTAATCCTGTCTAAAAACAGGAGAATGATTATAGTGTTTCTGAAGGGTCCCAAATTATTGTGAAAGGCTCACTTCTAGATGTTCACTCTCACCCTGTGTCAGAAAGTAATCCTTCTCAAAACTCAATGACCTTTGGGGGGTAATTTGGAGTGCACACACAAAACCATAGACATACTGGCATGAATTTACTTTTCTAAGTAGACTGAGCATTTGGATAGTCCTTATTCTTCAGAAATCCCCAGTGGAGGAAAAAAGTATCAGGTTACTATTTTTATACAAGGAATTTTATCTATTCTGTCAAGAGAGGGTCATCTGGCTCTCAAGAAGTGTCTGGGCTCCATTAAAATTGCCCATTTTACAAGTCTAGTTCCATTTCTTCTTAGGGATAAAAGAGTTTCAAAGGCCTATTGTGACCATCAATACTGATGAGAAGGCCATGTAGCTCTGTTTCCAGTTAAATCCTTGGCTTCTGAGTTGTGTGGGAGTGGTGGCCACATGCTTCCTGGTCCTGCCGCAGCCCCTGCAGCAGCTGGTTTAGGAGTGTAAGATTGCTGTCTCTGCTGGGCAGGGGTAGAGGTGGGAGGCAGTTCCCTTTATACTCGATGACTGCCATCTTGGCCCGATCCTGTTCAGGCCTATTTGGTATTTGCAGCATTCTTGTGTAGCCTCCTTTTTGACCTTGGTACCGGGGGGCCAGGACTTTAAACAGCTTTGGGATCAAATCTTTCTCCTAGAAGGGGAGAAATTATCCAGGAGAGAGTAGACATAAGCACCACTACAGAGATATAACACTCACAAAAGTAGGGTCCTCACATGCATAGACCTCCCCAACTCCTAAGGTGGCAGAGACAAAGTTACACAGAGGGGTCAGTTACAAGCAGTTGTGGAGATTCAGAATCACATGAAACTCAACTAATTTAAGACCCATGTTTGTACTTTAGTTCTCTAGATTTGTTCTAGTGAGTGCCTTAACTTCATTCTGTCCCTGGCTTAATTCTCCCTACCTCTAACAACCACCTCCTCCTCAGGAAGCAAGAGATGATGGAGGCCTTATGGGAAACACTCACCGTGAGCCAGAAGTCAGCCATACGCATGGCCCGTTCGTTGGTGTCTCCCAGCTTCCCGTAGTCGATGAGCTGTGGGGACATAAGATAACCGATCCACCCCAGCATGAGACCGGACGCCAATCTACTCCTGTAATATTAAACTGACACTCATTCATCCCACTAACAAAACACATCTTTAATGGTACCCCTAAAGTCCTCAGCCCTAGCCATTTAGGACGCCGGAGGAATGGATTCAACTCACAGTACTCGGATATTCACTCTAGGGAGAACACAGGAGGTGGGTCCCTCTCCTTCCCTGAGTCAGAGGGACGCCGCCCTCAGGCCCGCCAGCCGGACTCAGTGGAAGACAAGGTCCCTCCCTTCACCTTCTCAGCGTAGCCCCTCATCTCGTCCACGCGCGCCCAGGACGCCTCGATGCGTTCGTGTCGCACCAGTCCCGTAAGTAAGTTGCGCAACATGTGGATGCGGGACTCGGGACCGAGGCCCAGGCGGCGGAAGACGCGGCCATGGGAGATGGCTGCGGCGACCGACAGCCGCATGTTGCCCGCTTCGCCCTCCCCTGTGAGGCCGGAACTGGAAACTCCAGGGGTTCTGCGAGGAGGGGCGGGATTTGCGAGGACGCACGCGCGTACGTAGCGCTGCGCGGTGGACGTGTCTGCGCATGAGTATCAGCGCCTGCCTCGTTGGCAGAGTGGAGGGAGGAGAAGGGGTGTTTCCCCCTCGAAGGAGGCGAGCCGCGCGGCCTCAAGTACCTCCCTGTTGGAGAGGGAACGCGCCCTCTAGTGTGGGGTGCACGGACCTTCGGGTGTTTCTGAGCTGCGTCAAACGTCCTGTGGCGGCCGGCCGACGGCGCTCTCCGCCGCGGAGTCTGCTGGGAAAGTGAGTACCCGACGGGAAAGCGCCGGGCGGGGCCGGGCGGGGAACCTGCTTGTCTGACTCTCAGCGCGACGTTTTAAAACAAAATTATTTTCTGTTATGATGGTGAAAGAAATAACTGATGCTCAGAAAAGAAAGGTAGTGAAAAATTTCTTTTAAGTACATGTAATCGTTACAGTTAAGGAGGAAAAGTAATGGATTAGTACTTTTTAAAATTTTTTAAAAAAGACTTATTTATTATGCATACAAGCACTGGGGTACAGGCCAGAGGTGTGGGAGGTGAGAGGATTCACTACAGAGAGCGGGGAGCAGAACAGGCAGATCAACCGAAGTACACTGCTGAGGGGAGCAGCGGGCACAGCAGGAGAGGTCTGCTGTTCCATGTGGGTCCCCTCCCTGGCCGGCGGCAGGGATCGAACTCATGCTGTAGTGGCTGCGGTCTGCTTCATAGTGTGTTGCTTAAACCACTGCGCCACCAGGGAGGCCCCTGGATTAATACTTTTAATTACATCCGTGTATTTTTTTTTTAAAGGGAGAAAGTATACCCACACATTTATATATTAACGTATTTTTGGCTTTAACGTCTGTAGATTTGTACAGACTTTGCAAAAGTTTCTCCTTGTTACAGATTGTATTTTGTCACTCCGCAAAAAAGTTAAAGACTGTGTTATCATTACTAAGGTTAAAAACTAAGCCCCCACTCCTTGCCCAGCAGGCAAGTTTGGGAGACTTGAATAGAGTAAGGGAACTGGTAAGGCTCATATGGGAACCTGGCATTAAGATCTTTCACCTTGGCCATTGTAGGGTTAGAGAAATCAGGTCTTTCCACCCTCCACCACTGTGATGATGGACACCTGTGGTGCTGTGAGCATTCCAGAGTGGGCATGCGCAAGTGGGTGCACCTGAGTTGGACATGGGCTTAAATGGGTGGCATCATCAGGACCGAGCAGCAGTGAGAGCAGCAGTGAGAGCAGCGGGAGAATAGAAGAGCAGCACAGCAGCTGACAGGGTGAGAGGTGCTGTGCTGGGGGCTGGGAGGCCTGCCAGCCTCCCGGGCCCCCACCACCGGCACCCATGCCTGCCATTTACCTGGCCACCGCTGACAATAAAAAGTGTAAAAGCCACCGAGGGCTCCAAGACTCTCTTTCCCTGACCCATCTGCTAAGAACCCTCCCGAACCTGCCCAGTGCCGCCTTTCCTGTCGTTACAGCCATGAATACCCAAGCAGGACCAGACACATTCTTTGTCAAAGGTCAACACCTATCACTAGACATCCCTGCAGATAACAGATCATGAAAGAGAGCCTCAAGCTCATCTTGCCCCTTCTCTCTTGCAGGATATTTCTTTTTTTTTTTTTTAAAGATTTATTTATTTATGCATACAAGCACTGGGGTACAGGCCAGAGGCTTGGGGCGGTGAGAGGATTCACCACAGAGAGCGGGGAGCAGAACAGGCAGATCAACAGAAGCACACTGCTGAGGGGAGCAGCGGGCACAGCAGGAGAGGTCTGCCGTGCCACGTGGGTCCCTCCCCTGGCCGGCAGCAGGGATCGAACTCATGCTGCGGTGGCTGCGGTTTGCTTCATAGTGCGTTGCCTAACCCACTGCGCCACCAGGGAGGCCCTCTTGCAGGATATTTCAATGACTCTCTCTGCCTTTCTGTTTTCCAATTTGTCTTCGTTGAATTCTTTCACACACGCCTGTCCTCTTTCCCTCCAACCCCCATCAATATTATACTGCTAAAATATTCACTATATAGGATACTTAGATACGTCACTTTATTTTTTTGTAAGTGACCAGAGGTTACTTCTTGTTCACTTGAATACTGAGAAGTTTCTTTCTTCTGAAGTAGCAGTTACACAGTTATAGATGTCTTAAACATGTTGATAAAGAATATAGTTTTATATAAATTATACTTCACTGTTATAAGGTAAATGGAAAATGATCAGGCTTTTCAACCCTCCCACCATTGGTGTTGATGGACATCTGCGGTCCTGCACACATGCCTAATGGCAGGCCCCTCAAGTAGGGTGTGGGCATGCGCAAGTGGGCACACCTCGGCTGAGACATGGAGTGTATAAGGTAGCGTCATGAAGCTACCAGTAGAGGAGCAGAAAGAGAAGAAAGGAATAGGCAGCAGAGAAGCAGAAGCAGAGATTAGAGTGCCCAGAGAGTGAAGATTCAACGGGGCCTAGTAGTCCTGCTAGTCTCCTGCCCCCCCAGGAGGCCCTGCCTGTAGTGTACCTGGTGCCTCTGATGTAAAGAGAAATAAAAGCCTGAGAAAGCCACCAAGGTCTCCGGGACACCTCCTTTACCCATTTGCCAGAATCATGGAGAACCTGTTCGGTGCCTTCCTGGCACTACAACAGTGAATTCCAGAAATTACAGTATTGTTCATGTCTTGTTTCTTTGTGATCAGTCCTTACAGCTTTTAATTATCTGCACCATTAAAAATTTCACCAAGACAGCCTCATTAGAAAACCGTTATAAATTTCTGTTGGTAAAAACTATTTCTGTTGGTGAAGATTTCTCTCTTAGCATAAGTCTGAGAAAGTAAACGTCGACACTGCCATTATTGGATCCAGTATTTTAAAAGGAATACCCACTTGTTGAAAACATACAGCATTAAACACTGTCCTTGTAATTTTTTCCCAGCATTGTAAGACATCATCTCTTTTTTCTTTTCCTGATCAGCCTTCAACATTTGATTCTTTTCTCTATGTCAGTTTTCTTACATTTTGTTGTATAGTTAATGACTCCACAGTTTCTGTGGATTGGTATTTAAGGAACAACTTTAAACCTTGGTGTTTTGCTCTATGTTTTAAAAGCTTATTCTGGCAGTTTGTGGACATGTTTATGTTGATTGACCTGATATGAAACTCAGGAAAGAAAAGTCTCATACAATTAACATTGTTTACTTTAAATTTACAGTCTTAAAAGCGTAAGGGTTGGAATCACAAAATACCCCGAATGGAGCTTTGAAGAGCACAAATTCTTATGAATTTGCTATGGAAAGTAATAGATTTGGTGTGGTTTGTGCAACTGATACTCCTTCAAATTAATTTCCATGTAGAATAAAATATTTTTAGTGGATTGGTTTTAAAAATAATTTGAAGAATACAGAGTTATTATTATAACTCAACAATAACCATAGCAATTGTTTAGAATGTATACCAACAAAAATTGTCTTGCAAGGTGATAAAACTCTGATTGACTTTTAGTTTTATTATTATTATTTTAATATCCTCTACAGGCATTTATTCCTTATGCTTGCGTGGGAACAGACTGTTTTCATCAACTGGCCCTTGGTACTCATTGGCCCTGAGTGTCCAGCTGAGCCCCTAGGGAAAGTGCTCAGATGGATCTGGATATCCTGGAAATAAGAAATCTTGGAAGCAGTTGAATTTATATAGCAAAAGAAGTTATTGATCTATATGCAGTAAAGTTGAAGTGGCCCAGCATTTTAGAGGGACTTGGAGTTTGGATAGAAATCAGCAGAACCTTCTGTGATGGTTTCCCTCTGGAAATGATGTTTTGAACTTGGCTTACTCTCTTCGTGTGGTGTTCTTTCCTCTTCCCAGTTCATTTCCTTGTATTATTAGTGAGACCTGACCGCTGCTGAGATTACAAGGTCTTTCAAGGTCAGAGAAGGGCTCTGACTCATGCATTCTCCTTTCCTCTTGCCTCTCTCGCCTCCACCTCCAGCCTAGTGGTGTGCTTTTCTTTCTTTTCTAAAATGTTTTTCAACACAAATTTGTAAAAAAAAAACTTTGATTTCTTTTGCGTCTGAATACCTTGATGATTTCAACTTTATTTAGAACAATTGTTTATCCTTTCCTCTTTCGTTTGGTAGTTATTTATTGAGAATGTACTATGTGGCTAGGTATGTTGCTTGTTAACTAATTTTCATCATGCCTCAACACTGTGTTGCTCATTAATTGTACCTTGGCACAGTATATCCCTTTCTCTGTGACCTCTCACTACTGAGTTTAAATTATTAAAAAGATTTCTCCTACTTCTTCCTGTGAGCTGAAACTCAGATATGTCAGTAACTGTACTGTTGTAAAGCATCTGCTTGCTTTTGCTTTGAGTATTTTCATTCATCCTAGATGACATATTTATTCACCACTGGGAATCAGTTTTTAATTTTCTCTACTTACTACTTTTAGGAACCCTTGAACCAGACAAAAATTTGAACTTTAGAGGACAATAGCTATAAACTGGATCTATTTGACAGGTCTTCTATTTCAAGCATTTTTAAGCTTTTTTTTGTTTTTTGGAAATGACTGACAAAACCTATTTTAAAAAGTAATTTTTTCAAATGTGCAAAATACAAAGGATTACAAAGGAAAACAATTATATTGGAACACATCAGTATATTTTAAAAACTCCTGTTTGGTTACGTTGTAAGATGTGCTTTTAAATTAAAACATCAAACAACAAGACTTAATAACAGGTTTTATAAGAACTATAATTTTATAAAGTAGTGATGAGCAAAACGGTATTTACAACAGCTGTAATGTGATGCAAAAATATCTGTGATTTCTACTAATACTTCTGTAGTTTGCTGCCTACACACAAATTGAAGAAAATGTTGCATTTCAGTAATAGGTCAGTGATAATAGAGTAACTTTTTTTTCCCATCCAGGTTCATGGACCTCTTGGGTATCTGTAACCTCCAAGTTAGGAGTCCCTGATTTATTGTGCAATACTTCTGGGTAATGCTTCTGTGAAAAAAATGAAAGGAACTCTATTCTTGGTAAGAGAACTGAATTTGAAATCTAGTGTAGCACAGTAATGAGTATCAAGTTAGTCCCTTTATCCCACACCCAGTTTCTTTGATGATTCAGTTTGTACATATATATGCATGAATACATAAACTTTGTATGCATCAAGCACTGGATTGGGTATTGGAGACTCACAGGATAACTGTTCTTATAAGGTACTTAATAGGGGGCCTCCCGGGTGGTGCAGTGGGTTAAGCAATGCACTGTGAAGCAAACTGCAGCCACTGCAGCACTAGTTCAATCCCTGCCACCAGCTGGGGAGGTGACCCACATGGCACAGCAGACCTCTCCTGTCTCACCCACTGCTCCCCTCAATGGTTTTAGTCGATCTGCCTGTTCTGTTCCTCACTCTGTTTCTAGTGAATCCTCTTACCCCCTGCACTTCGCCTGTACCCCACTTCTTGTATGCATAAATAAATCTTTAAAAAATGAGGTATATAATCTAGTTAGGATTTAAACATTAAATATGCAGAAGTGTGTTTACATTGCTTATAAAGGTATAAAATATCATTTTGAGAAAATAAATAATGGAAGAAATTCAAACTAATCTGGGAGGTCAGGAAAAAGTTGTCTAAGAATGTGATATCTAACCTAGGAGCCAAAGGACAACAGCCGGAAGAGGGGAATAGTTATTTGAGAAGGTGCCATTTTCCCTGCTTCCACTTACCTGCATCCACCTTGGAATACAAGTCCTGGTGTGCCATGAACTGAACTTCCTGTTTGGGGGAGCTACTGGGAACTAGGGGTGAACCTGAGCAGCCCCTGGCTATATTACACATAAATCAGGTGGGCTTGGAGTTCTTCTCCAACTTTGGCTTATATCCAGTAACTTGAGGGGACTTGGAAGGAAACATGGATGGAGAGACATGTTGAAACACTTGCAAGCGATGTGTATGAGACATATGGGGGGACTGACATGTGTGGTGGGTATTAGTTTGATTTGTATTTTTGCATCTTCCCTCCTCTTGTCCCAGACACGCCAGACCCCTTTCGCCCTTTTGTCAGAAGGCAGACTTTAGACTTGTGGCAAGCTTTTGTACTTCAGTGGCCCTGCTATGGACTGACCCTGTTTAGGCATTTGCCCATAAGGGGATGGGTAATTTTGGGAGTTTTATTGGGAATGAAACAGTGCCATAACAGGGCTATAGTGGGTCAAAGTACAGTGTCAGGGGAGAACACAGGTAACCTCTGTGGGTTCTCACCCGTGCACATCGCAAGATCACTCAGGGTCAGGGAGCAACAATTGGGTTTATTTAACAAATGGGGGAAACAATTTCTAAGGTCACAAGTAGCTGGCTGTCTCATCCCAGATAGTGTCTTCAGTGTCCAAAACAAAAAAGGGCTGCTCATTCAGGATGGTGCTTGTCGCATCAATGAGGGACTGGAGCTTCTAGCACACCAACAAGCAGCAGGCCAGGATCCAGCTCAAGGTGGCAGCTGGAAGTGCTCAAGATGGGTTTGCTGAGATAACACTGCAGCAGCCCACAATAGTCTGAAGGTTGGGCTGGATAACATCAGATGCCAGAACCGGCAATGCCAGATGCAACAGCACCAGGAGGCAGTGCTAGACGAGTGGTCACCAGGCAGCAGTGCTGGTCTGCACTGGTTAGTAGTGCCAGTCAGTACCAGTAACCAGGAGATGGTTTCAGAGACACCAGTGTTACAGCTCCTTGGGCAGCTGGGGTGGGGAAACTTTAACTGCTGCTGCTGTCTAGGCAGACCCCCTTGGGAACCCCATTACTTGAATATGACTGGGGTGAGCGTGGGACTTCCCAAAGGTGCTGTGTTCTAAGGTGGGGCAATGCCAACAAAGCCAGCATGCCCTCTTGCTTGAAGTGGGTCTGCTGTAATACAGGCACAGTCTAAAAAACACAGAATTAGCTCCCCTCACAATTGTCCTGTTGTGGCTCTTTAGCACCATCTGGTGGTAAGAGAAGAAACTGAACTTCAGAAGGCTGTTTAATTGAACTCAGAGATAAGACTGCTGGCACTAAGAAGAATGGTTATACTGAGAATGGTTATCAGGGGAAGAGCAAGGGAAATTCCTTGGGTGAGGGGGTCCGTGATGCTGTATGACAGGAGGGCACGGGGAAGTTTCGCTATGATCTGGGCAGATGGGCAAAGGCATCCCAGAGTCCTCGGTGGCTTTTTCCAGGTTTTATTGATTTTTCTACATCAGTTGTACTGAGGTGATTAGGTACATGGCACGCCGGGGCGTGGGTGGGTGGGTTGTGCTGCAAGGCCTCTGACAAATATTCACTCTCTGGGCTCTCTACTGCTGCTACTGCTGCCACTTCTTCTGCTGCCGAACTTCTCTTTTGCTGTTTACTGGCACCCTCATGATGCAACCCTTACATGCCCAGTCTCCCAGTCCAGGTGTGTACCCTACTGAGGTGCCCGCCATCAGGCATGCATGCAGGATTGCGGGGGTCTATCATTGATACTAATGGTGGGATGGCAGAAAAACCTGATAACTTTCCTTTACCCTACAGATACTTTTGCTAATACCAGTAGTTGCTTGCGAGGCTACCATTCTGTATCCCTACATTAAGATTCTCACTTTGCAATTTCATTGTGACCCTAAAGACCCATGATAACTATGCACTGAAACAACAAAAGCTTTTAGTAAACTTCATATATTTAACATGACAGAAAGTTGGGAAAGGGGGATCTGCACCCATAGGTGCCTCCCTAGTATGTAGAATGATAAAGCTGTAGCTCTTCCAGTAAGAATTCTAGCCCAGAGCATATGGGACTAAGACAGAACTACTTATTTTGACTCTAACTATTTACTTCATCTTCTAAGGAATGCATTTGTGAGGTCCAGGTTCTTTGTTTGACCTCACCCTCTCACCCCTGTAACCAAGTGCGTGTGGAAAAATACCTATTCTTGCTCTACTCATTAGTTTTCTCTTTTTTTCACCCTCTAGATTTATTTTCTAATTATCATTAATTAGTTGCCCATCTGAAGCTGTCTCATGCTCCTCTCCACTACCCCCAACAGGGCTGTGGGTGCCTGCTCACTGTCTTTCCGGTTGGTCACTTCTGGCAAGTCTCCATTTCTTGTGCTTTGAATGGATGCAGTCTTTATTTCCTCATGCACTATTTTGTTGTTCTCTGCAACCCCATTGCTCAAGTCGATTTAAATGTCAAATCCATTTGGATTCTTTTTTAGATTTTCCAAGGCCTAAAGGAGTCACAGATGGTTTCTTCAGAAGCAGATGCTAATTTAGAGTGGGATACAAGCTGCTTATTAGGGATAAACCATCATAAAAGAAAGGGGACAGAAGCAGATTTAGCACAGGAGGGCGCTGAACTGTGATGCAAGGTTCTACAAACCTTCCTCAAACAGGTGAGGGAGCTCTGGATCACGTGTAACCCATCAATACATCCTGTGTCAGCCTAAAAGATGGCCAGGTCTTTTTTTTAATATTCCCACTCACTTAGGTACTGGATGCAATGGATGTAGGCTCACACAGGAAGGAAAAGAGGCTCTGAAATTGAGGCATATTTGAATAACCCAAGAGCTGAATACTGGCTGCTCAGCTTCACTCCCCTGAGCTGGGCAGCAAACGCTTCCTGGAAGGAGGATGGGGTGGCACAGTTCTGTTTGCCACAGAAGAATTGATGGGAATCACTGTAAACTATATGATAGATTGTTCTATAGTTCAGAAGGAAAACACCAAAGATAATTTAACTATCAGGGAGATTCTTGCCAGGAGAAAGTGCCCTATTTCATACTAAAATAGCCTGGGTTAATTAAACTGCAAGCAGGCAGCAAAAGGTTGTATCCCATTTTGTTTTAATAACCCTGGGAATTTACCTGGCTTCCTGCTTTAAATCATAGCTGACAGAGGGAGTTACCTTGCATTCTCCTTTAAATACATGGTCTTTGTCACAGCGGCAGGAATTGCTTAACACATTGTTTTAACATCCTTAATACATAGCACCAGATGAACTAATGGCTATATTTTGACATTTTGTGCCTCATCCTAGCACAACCTCTAGACAAAAGGTACCATATAGCTTGGCTGATGTTTTAGCAACTAATGACTATCATACCCAGTAAAGGGTGGTGGCTGTGGGCCGACATGTGCAGTTAGCAAACACTCTGATGGAGAGGTGACCTGAGTCTCTGCTTGCTAGACTATATACCTGAAGGGGAACACTTTAGATGCCAATGAAGTATGTGAAGAAGCCTAGCTATTCTGTGCATGCCTCAGTATAGCCAGGCCCTAAACATGTTAGGAGGTTACCTCATCTGTTCCTCCTTTAGGCTGACCCCATAAAACCTTCTTATCACTCTCCTCTGGGAGTTAGCCCAGAAACTTTCTTTTCCAAGGTTGTCTCCCTCATGCACTAGTTTAATAAATCTGTTTTGATGCTGTTTATCTTGCCTTCTTGTTAAAGTCTTTTATAAGGAGTCAGAAGCCGTGAAGGGGACCCAAGGTCTATAACAATACCATTTTCAAATTAGAATAAATGCAAGTTCCTTAGGTTGCATAGAAATAATAATGATGTGCTACTAGGTGCTACTAGGGAGTTGTTGCTGTGCAGGGTCTTCTATTTGATGTAGTGCCATTTGTTTATTTTTACTTTTGTTCCTTTTGCCATAGTAGTTGAGCCTCCAAAGACATTACTGAAGCCAATGTCTCTAAGTATTTGACTAGTTTTTTTTTTCTATGTAATTTATGGTTTCAGTTCTCACATTCAAATCTTTAGTCCATTTTGAGTTAATTTTGTGTATAGTGTGAGATAGTTGTTTAGTTTTGGTAAGGCCTAGGAAGGGGACATCAGGTAGGACACATCTGGCATAATGCTGGGAGCCAGTATTGTCAGGAGGCCAGACTTGGCACACGGGATTTGCTTGAGACCAGATGTCCAGGATAGAGATCAGGAGCTTCGGGATCTGGACATTACAAGTTCCTGGCAGAGATGAAAGCCTACTAACTGCTGAACAACTGTTTAGTTCACTACCAATGCCTGCTAGAAGTGAAATGTTAAAGCAGTTTCTTTAGGATGAACCCCCATCTTCCAGATTGCCAGTGGTCTGATTAAAACACAACTTATATTTTGGTTAATGTCTCTTTTGCTGTACGGAAGCTCTTTATTTTGATGTAGTCCCAGGTGTTTATCTTTTCCTTCACTATCTTTGCTTTGGGTGATATGTCTTTAAAGATGTTACTGAGATGTATGTCATGTATTGTTTTGCCTATATATTTTATAGTTTTAAGTCTTATGTCAGTTCTCTAATCCATTTCGAGTTGGTCTTTGTGCATGGTGTGAGGTAGTAGTCTTCATTCTTTTGCATGCAGCAGTCCAGTTCTCCTGACACCATTTGTTGAAAAAACTTTCCTTGTTCCATTGTATATACTTTGCTCCTTTGTCAAAGATTAGTTGTCCATAAATCCGTGGGTTTATTTCTGGGTCTTCTATTCGATTCCATTGGTCCATGTGTCTGTTTTTGGTCCAGTACCATGCAGTTTTGATTATTATGGCTTTGTAGTATAGTTTGAAGTCTGGGAATGTGATACCTCCATTCCCCTTCTTTTTAGTCAGGAGAGTTTTGGCTATTTGGGTTTTTTTTGTGGCTCCATGTGAATTTCATCAGTCTTTGTTCTATTTCTTTGAAGAATCACATTGAAATTTTTATTGGGTTAGCATTGAATCTGTAAATTTTTTTGGTGGGATGGCCATTTTGATAATGTAAATTCTTCCAGTACATGAGCAGGGGATGTCTTTCCCTTTCTTTGTGTCTTCTACTTCTTTTAACAATGTTTTATAATTTTCATTATATAGGTCCTTAACCTCTTTTGTTAGGTTTATTCCCAAGTATTTGATTTTTTTTTGTTTCAACTATAGGAGGAATGGTTATCTTGATTTCTTCTTCAGACTGATTGTTTGCATATAGGAAAGTGATTTTGTGTGTTGATTTTGTGTCCTGCTACTTTACTAAACTGGTTGATTATTTTAGTTTTTCTGTGGAGTTTTGGGGGTTCTCTATGTATATCATCTGCAAATAGTGATAGTTTTACTTCTTCATTCCCTATTTGGAGTCCTTGTATGTCTTTCTCTTGTCTGTTGCAGCACTATTTACAATAGGTAAGCTGTGGAAACAACCCAAATTCCCCAGAATAGATGATTGGATCAAGAAGATGCAATCAGAAAAGATAAACTCATGCCATTTGCAACAACATGAATGGAGCTATAAGGGATCATGCTTGCTGAAATGAGCCTGAAAGAAAAAGAAAAATACCGGTTGTTTTCACTTAAAAGAAGAATGTAAAGTATCTAAATAAGAGTTCAGGAAAAAAGAAAGTGTAGTAAAGTAAAAATAAAAATCAACAGGTAGCTATAAACCAGAGAACCAGAGACTTCATGCAAGAGGGGAAAGAGTGGTATCAAAACAGTGGAGAGAAGAGCAGAAGGGACTATGTTGATGGTACATGGGTGAATTGGTGGTGGGAATTCCATGGGAATTATACACGAGAAGAGAATGCATATATTGCATAAAAATGAAGAATGATGTAAAAAGAATGATGATAGAAAAAAATGCAACTTAGAAGATTCAATTCCTGTCTGTGTTTTATTGGCATTTGGTGGTGACAGGCAGCCCAAGCTCTGGATTTCATTCTTTTGCATGTGGCTGTTCAGTTTTCTCAGCACTGTTTGTTGAAGAAATTTTCTTTTTTTCATTGTTTGCTCTTGACACCTTTGTCCTAAATTAACTGTCCATGTAGGTGTGGGTTTATTTCTGGGCTCTCAATTCTATCCCAATGATTCTGTGTCTGTTTTTATTCCAGTACCAAACTGTTTTGATTACTGTAACTTTTAGAAGTCTGGGAGTGAGATAACTCTTTTTCTACTTTTTATATTACAGTAGCTTTGGTTATTTGGGGTTTTTCATGGTTCTACACAAATTTCAATAATGTTCCATTTCTTTGAAAAATGTCATTGAAACTTTGATATGGATTGCTGCATTGATTGCTTTGCATAGGGTAGCCATTTTAACAATGTTTATTCTTTCAATCCAGGGAATATCTCCCCATTTCTTTGAGTCTTCATTTGTTTATGTTAATAATCTCTCAGTTATCATAGTATAGGCTTTCACCACTTTTATTAGGTTTAGTTTTATTAGGTTTTGTTTTTGATGCACTTGTATTTAGTTTTGATGTGACTGTATTATTTGCTTGATTTCTGCCTCTTCTAGGCTTGTAATTTACATACAGGAATCAACATGGTTTTTCTATATTGATTATGTAGCTTGCCACTTCACTGTACTTATTTGTTTCACTTTTTCTCTTGTTTGTTAATTTTATTCATGAGTTCATTAGTTTGTTTTTCTGAACTTTGTTGTAACTCTTTGATTACCTTTTCTGAGTTCTCTTGTATCACTTGCCTTTCTGCACTTTCTTCTCTTTGATTTTCTTTATTATAGCAATTTTAAACTTCCTATTTGATAGGGATATAACCTCCCATGTCTGTGGTTGGGTTCTGTGGAGTTATGCTCTTCTTGGGATGTGATGTCATATTCTGATATCTCAAGTGGCTATGCTTCCTTTTTTTCTTTGTCTAACAGTTTTGCTTCTTTTAATTTCTGTATTTTAAAAATCTGTAAGTAAGTAGTTAGAGAGTTGAAGTACTTTAACATTTCCTTCAGTGGTGCTGTGTTCTAGTTGTTAATCATTTGTAAATAGCCTGTGATTTCTACTTTATATAAAACATTTCAAAATTTGTAGGCTACTAATGGTTTAGGGTATATTTTCTTAATTTTAGATAATGTAATCGCCACAGTTTCTACATTTTAGTGCACGTTGACATTTTTATGGACTTTTACTAATCACTTTCACTTTCAAAACCTAATGGGATTACAATTTACAAACCATGATGTTTACCTACCGAAAGCACACAATTCAGTGATTTCTAGTATATCAACAGAGTTGGGTAACCATTACCCTAGTCTTTTGATAATTTCTAAAATATTATTTCCAGAACAGACCTCTACTCATTAGCATTCATTCCTCCACTCCTCCCACTTCCTCCTTCCAGCCTTAGGTAACCACTAATCTAACTTCTGTCTCTAAATATTGGCCTATCTTGGCATTTCATATGAATAGTGACTTGTAATATATGATCTTTGTGCCTAGATTCTTTTACTTATTGCGATGTTTTGCAGTTTCATCTATGTTGTAGCATGTATCAATAGCTTACTCCTTTTTTGTCAGTATCACATTGTATGAATCTACCATATTTTGTTAATCCAGTCAGTATTTGATGGAAATTTGTTTTTTTTCCCACTTTGTAGGTGTTATGATTAATACTGCTAGGAATATTTGTGTGTAAGCTTTTATGTGGCTATATACTTCATGTCTTTTGGGTATATTTATAAGAGTGAAATTGCTAGGTCATATGGTAGCTCTTTGTCTGACAACATTTTGAAAAACTGACAGCTGTTTTCCAATAAATGTTCTATTTTACATGCACACCAACATTTTATGGGGGCTACATTTTCTCAAGCAACACTTGTTTCTTTTTAATTATAGTTCTGATGTGAAGTAGTATTTTGCTGTGGGTTTGATTTACATTTCTCAAATGACTAATGATGTAGAGTATCATTTCATATGTGTAGTAGCCATGTGTAGATCTTCCCACTTTCAGCTCTGGAGAAACAGAGGTAGCACAGTAATACAGGAAGAGTAAAAGAATAAAGTGTTAAAATAATGTAGTAGCTTATAGTAGCTTACCTTACTTCCTTTCCCAATTGTCAGACTAAGGCAACTCTAGAGTTGGTAGAAGAGATAAACTTTAATTGATTAAGAGATCTTATTACACTGTACAGCCCCCCCACCCTACTACATGGTACATCTTGCCGGGGGCCATGCTACTCATGCTAGTCCGACATGAGGGACACCCCTGAAAAATCAGGAGCTCCAAAGCTGGCCCCTGCCTGATCTCCGCTGTTTTGGCTGACATTACTGTCACCATCTTGTAAAGGCATATTAAGTGCTAATTGGAAATTTCCCATGGAGTGGGGGTAGTTGTTAGATTGGCTGTTTTACTAAACAAACAAAATAACTGGTTGCTGAGCAATTTTGATGATGAACTATTGGGTTCAGGATAGGTTGGAGTTAATGGCTGCTTTTGGGGATGGAATGGTAAGGAATAGATATAGTTTGGGGTTTAATTTTAATATTTCCTTTTTGCTTGGGGCCTGTGGTGGAAAGGGCTAGTTGATTGTGATGGAGCTGGGTTATTGCATCTGCCTCAAAAGTTTAGTATACGGATGGATACATGTTGTTTTGTACAGTCCTAAGAAATGTAACGAATGTTGTTCTGTTGTTCTCAAAAACATGTTTTTACACAGGGCTGGGGCCTGAAGGTCCCCTGTTTTTCCTAAGAAAGTGTTACAAATGATGTTTCCCTGCTTTCCTGCTTCTTGTGTGTAGGGTATAAATAGAGAACTGCTGAGACTCTCAGTGGAAGATGTAAGATGTTGGCACCCTAGAAGAAGTGTCTGTGTTTTCTCGTCCCTTTTCCCTATACAATCATCCGCCAACTCTGTCTCATCCTGTGGGGACCCTGGTTCATTGATCGAGCTGGGCTGTGGCAACATCTGACCCTACTGATGGAATACTGGGTGCAGAGAACCTTTGGTCCTACTGAGATGGGCTCTGGCTATGGTTACTTTGAGCCCACCAGTCCAGGAGATCAGCCCTGAGACCATAGAAGAATGGGTCTGTTTAGGCACAGAGTTTTTCTTTTTTATATTTAGTGCCTGAATTGTAAAATGGACCAACCAGGTGTGAGCTAGGCAAACCAATTGTGTTCTAACAGCTCATTAGTTAATTATTTGGATTGAAAAATCAAGAATGGGCTGATTGGCTATAAATGGTCCAGTTGGTCACTTATGGTTGAAAACAGTCCAACCCATCAGGTAAGATGGGGAACCCCGAAGGAGGATATAAGTAAGGCAGGACAGGAGCTAGCTAAGAACACTCTATTCCTGGCCTGTGAGGAAAGAGGAAAGAAGAAAGAAAAAGGATCAGCAGTTGACCTCTGAAGAAAGAAAAGAAACTAAAGAGCTTTGCAGAAACCTGGCCCCTGTACCTGCTTCTGGTCCCGCCTCTGACACTGCGTGAAAGGAGCACCAAAAGTCTAGGACTGGTGTGTCAAAGAGCCACCAACAACCAAGAGTTGTTGGTTTAGGCTAACAACTCACAAAGAGCTGGTAACTGGTGTTTATGATACTGCTTTCTGGTGACTGGTACTACTGGCCAATGCTACCCAGCACTGTTAGTAGGTGACCAGCACTTTGTGTTTGGGTCACTTTTCTGATCATTCAGCACCATCTGATGGTGCTATTGCTTTTGGTGCTGCCCAGTCCAATGTTTGGTGCTATCTAGCCCAATCTTTCGACTATTGCTGTGAGCTCCTGCACTGCCATCTCACTGACTCCATCTTTGAACACCTGGATTTGGGTCCTGAACAACTACTTGCCAGTATGCCACAAGCTCTGGCTCTCATTGACAAGATAGCCCCATTTTGAATGTGCAACCTTTTTGTTTGGGATTTCTGTACACTGACACTGTCTGGGGTGAGATAGCTGGCCACTTATGGCCTCAGAAGCTCTATATTACTCCCATTTTTAAAATAAACCCCATTGTGTTGTTTCTGAACCTGAGTGATCTTGCAATTCTGTGCCATGGTGAGAACCCACAGAGAGTAACCTTTCGTCTACCTGGTCACTGTCCTTTGAATGCTGTAACACTCTGCTTTACTGCTGTTTCACTTACGTAGTTGAAGCTACAAGATATTAAATGGTTGAGATCATGACATAAGGAGATGGAAAGACATTCTATGCTCATGGATAGGCAGAATCAATATAGTCAAAGTCCTTATTCTATCAAAAGTGATATGCACATTTAATGCAATTCACATTAAAATGCCAACAGTATTATTCAAAGAATGTTAAAAGTTATTAAAAATACTAAAATTTATGTGGAATCATGAAAAACCTCAGATTGGAGACAGATCACTGAACCTAGTGAACTGACTATAAGCTTAACTGAGATCCCATTAATCACTTGTCCACCATTTATTAAGAAGGATATTTTCTTTCTCGATGTCAGTGTCAGTTCAAACCTTATGTTCAGTAATTCTCAAAAAGATTGGTTATTTTCCCTTTTCTCCATTTTATATATATATATTTTTAAAGATTCATTTATGCATACAAGAGCTGGGGTACAGGCCAGAGTCACAGCGGGTAAGAGGATTCACCAGAGACAGAGTGGGGAGCAGCACAGGCAGACTGACTGAAACACACTGCTGAGGGCAGCAGTGGGCGAGGCAGGAGAGGTCTGCTGTGCCATGTGGGTCCCCTCCGTGGCCGGAGGCAGGGATCGAACTCATGCTGCAGTGGCTGTGGTTTGCTCCATAGTGCGTTGCTTAATCCACTGCGCCACCAGGGAGCCCGCCCCCCATTTTATATTTATCTGAGGAAATGTTTGTAGATTATTTGGGGATCTATTATGGTACATATTTGTCACAATGCCACTGGGGTCCTTAATACTGGGAACCCATTCATCTTTACGGTCAGTGGGTTTTTAATAAGGGTTGTGAGTCTTTATTTGGGTGAATACTCATAGCCTTCTGCTCTCTTATTTTTGTCTTTTTCTGTTTGCAGCTATTAAACAGCATTATCATTGAATGTCTTTTTGCCCCAGTGGACAGCATGTTCTTTAAACCATCTTTACAACACCTAGTGGATTGTAACAACAATAGTGAGCAGTGCTTGCACCTGACCTCTGTTTAGAGCTCCATCCTTGATGGCAGCTTTTCTTACTCTACTACTGTCACAGAAAATCCAGTTTCTACATAATCACATTCTCTCTCCCAATTTGCATCTTCCTGGTTTTTTTTTTTTTTTGAGATCTGTTGAATCTTTGAATCTCATTTAATAATCATACTGCTTAAAAGCCTGAGGCATTTATCAAAAATTTTTTTTTTATTCTTACACAGCAATTTTATTTTTTTTCCTTTATTAAAATATTTTAAAATTTACATATACTTGCCATTAATTGTAATCCTCATGTATTCCCCATCACCATCTCACCAGTGCACCATCACCTCAGTCCCTCGTGCTCCCATCTTCCCTCAACCCTCCCTCTCCCCTCCCCACCAGGTTACACAGCAATTTTAGCTTGAAAACAAACTTTAATCTTTGATATCTGTTTATTAGTTTCAAATGGTCTTTCTTAAAGCCCATTATTAATTCATTAAACAAATATCCATACAAACAGCATTCAGCAAATGTTAAGTAGACATTGTGGTGTTTAGGGTGCAGCTTAGTGAGAGACAGGCATGATGGCTCTGTGGGGTTCAGTTTCCATCACCATTTTAACTTATCACATTAGGACATACCTCCAGTTCATACTGGGAGCATTTTCCAAGTGATGAGGGAAACTATGCCATTCAAGAACTTTCTTTTAAATGGGATCTCTAATACAGATAGGGTCATTTGCTCTGAAACTGAGATAGGCTTGAAATTCTTTGGGGACAAAGGCAGTATAGGCAGCACTCCTATCTTTCAGCTCTCAGGAGCCAAGTCCTTCTGAAACGGGGTGGGCAGGGGAGGAGGCCGCTCTCACTGAGACGGGTCAGAGGCCCCAAAAAGCCCCCAAAGGCCAAAAGCCACAAACCAGAATCCAGGGGTCAGAGGCCCCAAAAAGCCTCTAAAGGCCAAAAGGCCACAAACCAGAATCAAGGGCTATAGCAACAGGGGCTATAGCCTATCAGAGGACAGTG
>JAGFMF010011429.1:610057-652882 GCA_019455555.1 Galemys pyrenaicus
CCTGATTGGTTTTCCTTTATATGTGATCTGTTTCTTTGTTCTTATCAGTTTCATTATTTTTTCTTTGTCCTGGGCCCTTGCAAGGGTTACTATTATGTGCTTGCTGTTGGTTTCTTTTCATTGTGGCAATTTGGCGTTCTTCTAGCTTCTTGGATGTCTGTTTTCATTTCTTTTTTCATGTTTGGGATGTTCTCGTCAAGGATCTCTTTGAAAAGTTTCTCAGCTCCTGCTTCTCTCTCTACATTTACTGGTAAGCCTATGACTCTTATATTACCTTTCTATAAGGTATCAGATAGCACTGAAGTGTTTCTTCATTGTTTTTCATTTTCACTTCTCCTTCCTTGTCTTTCTTGGTTCTTTTTATGTCTGTGTCCTCCAGAGTGCTGACTCATTCTTCCAGTTTTTCTATTCTGTTTTTCTGGTAATTTTTGAACTCCTCCAGTTCTCTCTGATTTGCTTCATTTGTTTTTCTTTCCCTTTCTTTTATTTTCTTTTGTTGGGACTCCATCTCATTCCTCATTTCCTTTATTGTGATCTTATCCCTTTCTGCATTGTCTCTTAACTCTTTGATTATGATCTTATCCCTTTCTGCATTGTCTCTTAACTCTGTGATTGTTCTCATCATGGCCTTTAGAATTTCTTTGTCTGTTAGATGTGCATATTCCTCTGTGCTTATAATATCTGGTTCTGGATGTTGACTTTCTTTAAATTAAAAGAAAAGGGAAAGAGAGAAAATGAAGACGAAACAGATAGACAAATGGGAATAAAGCAAGAACAACAGAAAAGACAACCAGACCAAGAAAAAGAAAAAAAAAGAGAAAAAAGAAAAAAGAAAAAAAAAGAGAAAAAAGAAAAAAAAAGAGAAAAAAGAAAAAAAAGAAAAAAAAAAGGCTAGGACAAGATTCAAGGGAGAAAAAAGAAGGGCGAGGAAAAGTAAAAACACCAAAAGCTAAAAGCAACTAGAACAAAACAATCTAAAACCAAAACCGAACAGAACAAACAAACAATCAAAAACTAGCACACAACCACAACTACAGCAACAACAACAACCTCAAACCCCACCCCACTAGGATGGGGGGCTATGAGGGGTGATGGTGCTGATTGATTTGCAGCAGCAGATTAGGCCCATGTGGTAACTGGGTGGGTGATGAGGTTCCTGAGAACTCCCTTCACCTGAGGTCTAGAGTTCCCACCCGGCCCCCTATGTAGGGACTAGTTCTGTATGGCTCCCCTTAATAGCAGTATCTGCGTATGGGAAGGAAGTAGCCACGTAGCAGCTGGTACACCATCTGCATCTGTCCTAAACTACGTATGCCTGTCTGACCTCCTCTGGATGTCCCTGGATTCTGGATCTAGATGTTGTAGAGGATTTTCTGCATATGGAGTGAGGCATATTTTTTCTGACATTTAAAGCTTAGAATCTCAGCCTGAAAGGGTTGCTTTGTGATCCATGGTTCTCCCGGCTCAAAAAAATCTCAATATAGTGCTCCCAGGGAGCTGGGCATGCTAGGATCCCGAGTTGGGCCGCACTGGCACTCCAGCCCAACTTCGCTCTGTCTGTCTGCGCCAGCCCCAGGCAAGCAGCTCCTGGCCTTGGCATTTTTCGACTGACTTTTCAGCTCAGATCTCAGCCTGCAATGGTGGCTCCGCAGCCCATGGTTCCCCCAGCACGAAAAATCCCAATATTGTGCTCCCAGGGAGCCGAGCACGCCAGGATCCCGAGTTGGGCTGTACTGGTGTTCTAGCCCAACTTTGCTCTGTCTGCGCCAGCCCCAGGCAAGCAGCTCCTGGCTGTGGCATTTTCCCACTGACTTTTAAAGTTCAGATCTCAGCCTGCAAGGGTTGCTATGTGACCTGCAGTACCTCCGGTGCGAAAAATCCCAATATGGTGCTCCCAGGGAGCCGGGCACGGTAAGACCCCCCTTGGGGCTGTACTGGCGTTCCAGCCCAACTTTGCTCTGTCCTTCTGCATCTGCCCCAGGCAGCAACTCCTGGCCGTGGCATTTTCTGACCAACTTTTACAGTTCAAGTCTCAGCCTGCATGAGCTGCTATGCATCCAGCAGCCCTGCTGCCACTCTGTGCTCTCAGAGTGGTGCCCTCGGAGCGCCGGGGATTGCCCGGTCCTTACTTCAGACAGAGTTCATTTAGAGATTCCTACCACTTTCCATCGGGCTGATGTTTCCTGTAAGTAAGCTGACAGTCTGTTTCTGTCTTTTCTTTTTCCTTTTTTGGCATTCACTGTTATGTGTATCTGGACATGATGAGTCCAGCTTCTTCTCTCTGCTGCCATCTTACTCGTTCCCCTGGAAGATGTTTTTGATCCTATATGCACCATTTTGCAATCTGTGCTTCTGGGTGTTTTTTTTGGTAATATGCTTGAGTGTCATTTGTTCCATTCTTGAGGTGAACGTTCTACTTCACCTATTGAAAATATGCAAAACAAATTCAGGCCTTTCCTTAGTTATTAAGAATATGAGGAACAAGAATCATATTGCCTTTGAGGTAGCTTTTAAAAGTATGCAGGACCAAATACAGGTTAAGATAGATGAAAATTGTACCGCCTTTGAGTCACCTTTTAAGAGTATGCAGGACCAAATACAGTTTAAGATGAACTAAAATTGTACCACTTTTGATTCGGTTTTTAAAGCTGTGCAAAACTAGATACAAGATGCCCGCCATAAATTGATATGGCAGAGGAGGCTCGACCTATGGTACAGAGAAAGCATAAGCCTTCCTTTTCCCTTGAGGGCTGCACAAGGGTGGAGGTAGATGAGGAGGATCATATTTTGTTAGATACTTTAAACCTATCTAGGCAAAATTCTCAGCATGACAATGTCCCTCCTTCAGAGAAAGCCGAGGCTCCACAGCCCCCACTACCCACCGTCTTCTCCTCCCACACCTGACAGGGTACCCAATATAGAAGAGAAAGCTGCTCTGAAGCAGGACATTTCCCTCTTTGACAAATGCTGATGGGTGGCTTGAATGAGCACGGGCAGCCTGCTGGGTACTTTTGGTCACACCACCCCTTCAGTACTGCAGACCTCCTAAATTGGAGGAGCTCTACCCTCATACTGCCAAAATCCTAAAAGGATGGCAAAGGTATTTGCTTCTATTTTCCTCTCTCATACAATCAATGTTACAAATTCTATTGACTATGGATGAACAGAGAATCATCCTTAAGAAAGCCAGGGAGGAGGCTGATTGTCTCCACCAGCAGGAAGGAGAATCCCCAGAGTCAGAGGTGGCTGTCTCAGTGGTAAATCCAAACTGGGACCCCAACAATAGGTGAATAGAAATGTTAGAGCTTTATAAGAAGTGCCTACTGGTAGGGCTGCAACTGGGAATTCCCAAACAAAGAAATTTCAACAAAATTGTACAGCTGGACAGAAAGCTAATGAGGATCCATCAGAGTTCCTTGAATGAGTTATCCAGACATGTACCACCCACATAGATATGAACCCAGATGCCCCAGAAAAATACCCATTTGATCACTATGGCATTCATTATGCATAGTGCCCCAGATATACAAAGGAAATTAGCAAAGTTGGTGCTACAGAGATGAGTCCATCCCAAGTAGTTAGACTTGGCATTCAGGGTTTCTTGGCATTCAGGGTTTATAGTAACAGAGAGGAAAGGAGACCTAGACCTGCAACTGTTTTTGTACAGAGGGAACACAGGACAGGGTTTCAGGGAAACAGGAACAGAATGGGGAGAGAACCCAAGAGAAGTGAACCCGTAGGAAAAAGCCAGTGTGCTTACTGCCGGGAACAGGGACATTGGCAGTATAATTGTCTCAGGTTACGAGGAAAAAGGAGACAAAATAATGAAAGAAGGCAGGACAGGAGGCCAATGAGACCACAACAGGATAATTCACACAGGAGTTACAGGAGAGAATATAGACAGTGTGCAAGGAATCTAGAACCAAGGAGAGAGGAGAGAGGACAAATGATGGTACAGAGCAGAGACACAGATGAAGATAGAGAGTACAGACAGAGTACAAGAAACCAAGAGCCAAGTACAGAGGAGACAGGAGGCAGATGATAGTATACAGACAAGGGTCAGATGAAGAATAGGGGGGCCCAGGGTCTCTATTAGATCTAAAAAAAGCCCATTAGAATAACCCCTTCAGAGCCCTGGGTAACACTTACTGTGGGTGACCATCTGATTGACTTCTTGGTGGATACTGGAGCAACATACTCCATCTTGAACTCAAAGTTGACAAAGGTGAGCAAACAAACTATGCCAGTCACTGGGATTACAGGAAAGCCACAACAGAAAGCTTTCCTACAACCTCTGGAGTGCCAGCTGGGCACCACACAGCTCCAGCACAGCTTCCTATACATGGAAGAGTGTCCAATTCCTCTTCTTGGACATGACCTCCTGAGCAAGCTAAACGCACAAATTATGTTCTCATCCCAAGTTCAGAGGCTTCACATACCGTTACGTCCAGAACATGCCCTGTGGTTTCAGATGCTACTTACTCAGACTGTTCCACCAAAAGGTGAAGTATTACCTCCAGAAATCAAGGAAAGAGTAAGTAAGTGGGTATGGGCTGATGGGACCCTAGGATGTGCGGAAAACACAGAACCTGTAAAGATAGAGTTGATAAAGGGGAGCAAAACCCCAAGGAGGAAACAATACTCCTTAAGAGGAGGCCTTGGAAGGAATTGAACCAGTGTTGTAAAGATTTCTTCAATCTGGACTCATCTGGCCCTGCCACTCACCATATAATACTCCGATTTTGCCGGTAAAGAAACTTGGTACAGGGGAGTACCAGTTTGTTCAAGATTTAAGGGCCATTAATAAGATTGTCCGAGATATACATCCAACCATGCCTAATACCTACACCTTATTAACTACCATACCTGGGGACTATGGTTGGTTTTCAGCATTAGACCTTAAGGATGCCTTTTTCTGTATCCCAATAGATGGTCAGGACCAACTGCTTTTTGCATTTGAATGGCAAGACCTTAAGTCCAAAAGCACTCTCCAGTATTGCTGGGCTGTGCTTCCACAGGGGTTTAAGAATTCCCCCAGTATTTTTTGGGAAATACTAGCCAGGGACCTCAGGAAGTTTCAGTTAAACCAGGGCATCCTCTTACAATATGAAGATGATTTATTGGTTGCAAGCCCAGACTATAAATATTGTCTGGAAAATGCCATAGTGCTACAAAACCACCTGGCAGAATGTGGCTACGAAAAGTCACCACAAAAGGCACAAATGTATAAGCAAATGGTGATATATTTAGGATTTGAGATTAAGAAAGGAAAACGAAGCCTGATGGCAGAAAGGAAACAGGTAATTTCAGCTCTTAAAATTCCCAGCAATTGAAAGCAATTGCGAGGATTTTTGGGAATGGCTGGGTTTTGCAGGATTTAAATTCCTAACTTTGGACTAATAGCAAAAGTCTTACATGATGTCTCAAAGGCCTGGACTCTGAACCTTTGCTCTGGACTCCAGAATGTCAAAGAGTCTTTGAGGAAATAAAGGAAAGTTGATCTCAGCACCAGCATGAGGGCTGCCAGTTCTCAGAAAGCCATTCAGACTATATGTGCATGAGAGACAGAGTTGGCCTAGGAGCGCTAATCCAACTGTTGGGACCAGAAATGCAGCCTGTTGCTTATATGTCCAAACAACTGGACCACACCACTTAATGATGGACTCCATGTTTGTGTGCTGGAGCTGCCACTTGTGATCTCTTACATGAGGCTGAGAAATTTACGTTGAATCTGTCCATCACTGTGTATGCGTCACATCAGGTTTTAACATTGCTGGAGCAAAAGGGAGGACTTTGGCTGACAGCTGGGAGAATGGGAAAATACTAGGCAGCTCTGTTAGATAATCCTAATGTGAAGCTGCAGGTTTCTAATTCCCTAAATCCCACCCCACTGCTTCCAAGCCGTGTAGATGGACCTAAGGATGGAAATTTAATTCATAACTGTTTAGAGACTATTGACACGGTTTTTGCCAGCTAATCATATTTGACTGACCAGCCTCTTCCAGATGCAGAGTGGGAACTGTTTACAGATGGCAGCAGCTTCATGGAGCAAGGCCGCAGATGCGCGGGATATGCAGTGGTGATGCTCCAGAATGCCACTGATGCTAAGGCTATCCCAGCAGGTACATCAGCACAGAAAGCTGAATTAATAGCCCTGACCTGCACCTTGGAACTCTCAAAAGGTAAAAGAGTCAATGTATTTACTGACTCAATGTACTCTTTCATGATTCTGCACATGCATAGAGCCATCTGGAAAGAGCGAAGACTCCTTACCACCAGTAATAAGAATGTTAAGTACCCATCAGAAATCCTGGCCTTGCTAAAGGCAGTGACTTGACCATTGACTGTCGCCACAAAGCATTGTCCTGGCCACCAAAAGGGTGGGTCCAACATGGCAAAGGACTGACTGGGTGGCAAAGGCTGCTGCTCGTTTTGCTCTCCAGAGTGCACTCATCCCTCTCTTGGACCTAACTCAGTATGTTCCTAAATACATTGAGTGGGATGAGGAGAGAGCTCGTAAATGGGGTTTTACTGAGTTTGACCCCAGCTCCACTTGGAGAGTAAACTCCCACAGAATGATACTCCTCCCAGAGGCCCTTGTATATCCGGTGCTAAAACATCTACACGAAGAATCCCACTATGGGAGAGACGCTTTACTGGAGACAGTGTGCCCATACTTGAAGGGCCCTTTTTTAAATAAAGTAGCACAACGGATCACCCGAGGTTGCCAAATATGTGCCAGAAATAACCCCAAGACTGACTCTCACCTTAAAGCAACTGGGGTTCAATATCGGGGCAAATGCCCTTTTGAGGGCTGGCAGGTGGATTTTACGCAAATGCCTAGAACCACTGGCAATTTTAAATACCTCCTGGTTTTTGTGGATACATTCTCGGGATGGGTGGGAGCATGCCCCACCAAGACAGAAAAAGCCTCAGAAGTCACAAAACAATTGCTAAAGGAGATAATCCCTTGCTTTGGATTGCCTGACTATCCAGAGTGATAACAGTCTTGCATTTCTCTCTGAAGTTACTCAGGCTGTAAGCAATGCAGTGTAGATAAACTGGAGATTACATGCTGCATGGAGACCACAATCTTCTGGGAAAACTGAAAAAATGAACCATATCTTAAAACCTCGGCAAAATTGTGCCATGAAACATACCTGCATATGTTAAACTTAGCTTAGTTAAAACTCCTTAGTGTTACATTTCTGGGAATTGAGATGAAACTGAGAAATGAGAAATTGAGTTGAAACTGAGAAATGAAACAGAAAGTCTCTTTTCAGTGGACATTGACTGAGGAACAGGAGACAACTGTGGTGGGATGAATTCTCTGAATCACATAAGGCCATGGAAGGCTTTACCGCCTTCATTAAACTATACATTTACTCTTCCTCCCTTCCGTATCATAGGGAACAAACTTCCAGTGTATGCCTGTAACCTTATCTGTTTTCCTATTCATAAACCTGTGACGAAGTTCAATGTATAAATAAGGCACATGCAGGGCTAACCAAGGATGACTAATAGAATAGACCCATTATGACAATATATGTAATAAAAGTTATGGGGATGTGGTCTCTCTCTCTTTCTAAAATGTTATTTTACACAACATTTTTGGACTGCTGTTGAACTCAGGAAACTGAAACCACACTTTGGGGGAAACTACTGTAGAGAAAATGTGCTCATGTGAGGGAGTCTGAGGTGGAGCAGACAGACTGTCCTCTGTAGACAACTAGCACAGCAACAGAAGAGACACAGGAAAGATCCAAGACCCAGCACAGAATGCAAAGAAAAAGAAAATCCCTAAAATTGTAAGATATTGGCATTTATACGGAAAATTATGGAGGTTCAATTTGGACACATGAGGGGACCCATTCCTCTTGATGCCCCTTGTTCTGACAGATTTGATCTTGAAACTGATTATGTGCTGGAAGAAAAGAATTCCCATTTGCACTCTACTCAGGCCAACACTGGGACAGACAAACCTGCTCACTGTACCCTCCTGACATTAGGTGAGGCAGAGAGGGCTCTCCCTCCTCCATCCATCCTGCAGCTGTGCCTCCATTACTTAGACTGCCCCCCACAGGCAAGGCTTCAGTGACTATTGGAAATGGTTTGGTCCTAGATTCAAACCTGTCCCTGACTGACATGAAGACTCTTGCTTTTTCAGAAACACTTATGCTACTCTAAGGACACTGCTAAGACGGTGAAAAAAAACTATCCAAGAAATACATCTGTCTTTACCTGACCTTCTATCATTTTTCATCATCTAGTTAATCCAGAACTCTTTCATCATCCCCAAAAGAAAATTTCCATCGAGCAAGAGCTCCTCATTTCACCCACAGCCCCTGCCCTGGAAACCACCAATGCATTTTTGTGTCTGTAGTTTGCCCGTTGTGGACATTTCCTAGAAATACTAACAAATACATTGTGGCCTTTGGTGTCTGCCCTTCCTCACTTATTTCTGGGGCCACCCATGTTATAGCAGGTATCGGTATGACTTGCCTTTTTTTGACCAAATAACACTCCATTATCAGGATATGACACATTTATTCATCCATTTATCAACTGGTGGACATTTGGGCTGTTTCTATATTTTGGTTATTAAAAACATTGTAACAAACATTTGTGTAATTTTTTTTGCATAAAATATATTTAAATTCTCTTGGAACTTAAAAGCAGAATTGCTGATTCATGGCATAATTCTATATTTAACTTTTTTAAAAAAAGATTTATTTATTATGCAAGAACTGAGGTACAGGTCAGAGGTGCATGGGGGTGAGAGAATTCACCAGAGACAGAGCAGGGAACAGAATAGGCAGATTGACTGGAATACACTGCTGAGGGGATCAGCAGGTGAGACAGGAGAGGTCTGCTGAGCCATGTGGGTCACCTTCCTGGTTGGCGGTGGGTATCGAAATCATGCTGCAGTGGCTGTGGTTTGCTTCATACTGCAGTGCTTAACACATTGTGCAACCAGGGAGGCCTCTATATGTAACAGGGATCGAATTTGCGCTGCTGTGCCACCCATGCTTCACAGTGCAGCACTCAACCCGCTGCGCCACCAGGGAGGCTCCACAGATTAGATTTTGCCATCAATTTAAACACACTCATTTATCACTGACTATGTGCTAGATGCTTTTGTGAAAAATGTATTACAGGCATGACTCTGATATGGTCAGTGAGAGTCCTGCATCAGTCTAGCAGCAGAAAAACCTAGAAGAATTCTAGAAGGAGGGAGAGACAAAGTTGTAATTGAAACGCCTCTGAGCCTCTGATGGCTTAACTTTCCGTAGAGAATAGAGAAGCTCTCTCCACCTTCCTGGAGCCTTGCACTTTCCTTTACCTTTCATTTTGTCATCAGTCTTGTTCCACTGGTTGTTTCATAGCATCCTCTGACATGCTCAGGTACCCACTCTATATGCGGTCTGGATTCTGTGTCCTTCTGGAGCTCCATCTCCTTTATTCTTTTCAGTACAGTAATCCTAAAAATGGGTCCTTTCACAATCCATTCTTTTTCTTTTCCAAATATTGACATCATGCTTGTCCTTAGAAGCCACACTCCAACACCGTCCTTTATTTATTTTCATGGCATTTCTAGACTGTAAATATTACACTGCATAAGCATTTCCCCACGTTCTCACTAGGGGGCTCTGCATCCCAGAGCTAGTTCTAGTTTCTCCTCTTTTGTGTAGGCAGTACCTCTCTTTTCTAGTGTATAATAACACCCATTACTTATTGTGAATCATAATAAAGATCTTAGACTGGGATTACATCAAGCTAAAAAACTTCTGTACAGCAAAAGAAACAAAAGTAAAACAAAAAGACACCCTATAGATTGGGAGAAAAGTTTTGCACTCTGTACAACTGGTAAGGGACTACTAATCACTAATACCTACAAAGAGCTCACATGACTCAAACAAACAAACAAACAAACAAAACAGAACAAAGTAAACAGTCCAGTCAAAAGGAAAATGGGCAGAGGAGCTAATCAGATAAAAGACACTTCTCCAAAGAAGAAATGCAAATGTCAACAGGTCTTTGGACAAATGTTCAAATCTGTTTTAGGGGATTTTGGGGAAATGCAAATCAAAACCACAGTGAGATACCACCTTACATCTGTGAGAAAGGCACATATTAAAAAAAAAAAACCTAGCAACTTCAAATGTTGGTAAAGATGTGGAGGAAAAGGAACTCTCCTATGTGCTGGTGGAATGCAAACTGGTCCAACAACTATGGAAAGCTGTGTGGAGGGGCCCCAGACTACTGAAACTGGAGCTAGTGTATGACCCAGCAGTTCTAGTTGTAGGAGTCTAACCAAAGAACGCAAAAACATTAATTCAACAGGATTCCTGCACCCCTATGTTTATTGCAGCACTATTTACAATAGGTAAGTTATGCAAACAACACAAATGCCCCCAAACAGATGGTTGGATCAAGAAGATGTGATATATATATATACATAGTGGAATACTATTCAGTAATCAAAAAAGATAAACTCATGTCGTTTGCAGCAACATGGATGGAGCTGGAAGGCATTATGGTCAGTGAAGAAATAAACGGGAAGTGAAAAGAAAAAGATCAGGTGGATTCAGTTATAGGAGGAATATGGGGGAACCAAACAAGGTATCAGCGAAAAGGAAAAATAAAAATCAGAGACATTCTGCAGGGGAGGAGAAGAAGGAGGGAGAGGAAACAAAACTGGGGAGGGAAGAGCACAAGTGACTTGGTGATGGTGTGCAGGTAACTTGGTGGTGGGAATTTTACAGGGACTACACCTGAGAGGAGAAAGAAAACATTGTAGAAAAATGAAAAGTATATAAATTAATCAATGGAAAAAATTCTTTTCTTTTTCTGGGCTTCTGAAATTTAAACTACTTTCCTTCCATTCAGTAGACAGCCCTTCTTAATGATCCCTCCTAAGAACAAGCAGATCTCCTGGGAAAATTCCCTGATTTTCCTACTCCCTCCCTGTTCTTTCTAAGCTGTTGGATCTTCCTCATAAAAGAAAATTCCTGTCTGTCTGTCCTTGAAGAAGCTTGCAGCTCTATAGCTGGATTGTTTTCCCTTTTGAATAATCTCCCCTTATTGCAATAGTGCTTTCAAATATGGTTTTTTAAAAAAACATTTATTTACTTATGCATACAAGAACTGGGGTACAGACCAGTGTTGCGGGGTGTGAAAGGATTCATCAGAGACAGTGGGGAACAGAACAGACAGATTGACTGAAGTACACTGCTGTGGGGACCAGCGAGTGAGGCAAGAGAGGTCTGCTGTGCCATGTGGGTCTCCTCCCTTGCTGGGGATCGAACTCTTGCTGCAGTGGCTGTGTCTGCTTCATAGTGTCGTGCCTAACCCCTTCTGCCACCAGAAAGGGCCCAGCCTTGTAACTTCTATGGCCATGCGCTGAGATAAATTCTTACATACATGTTATCTCATTTAATATCTTTAGGGGTGTCACTATTAAACAGGAAACTGAACCTATGTGAATTTATGTCATTTGTTCAAAACTCACACATGCAGTAAGAGGCAATGCTGGAATTCACATGATTTCTGTTCTTCATGTTGTTGACCTACTAACAGTTTCAAGAGCTTCTGATACTGTTGGGAAGTCTCCTGATAGGGCCCTTGTTTTACATTGAAATATCTGCTTACAGTTGTCTTTGCAATGAATATATCTGTTCAAAGACAGAGGCGGTGCCTCAATATCTATGATGCCTGGCATAGGGTTTCACATAGAATAGATTTCAATGAATATAAATAACCCTTCTCAAGGAATCACAGGGTGTTGCCTACCACCTCATTTTCTTCTTTCCCTCTCCCCTACCTTAATTCCTTTCTTTCTTGCCCTCCATCCCTTCCTTCTTTCTTTCCAAAGTATCTTAACATTTCTTAGATGATCTTGATATCTTCTGTCAGGGATGAGTTTATTTTCCTCTCTTTCTGCTCACAGCCTTTGTGTTCCAACTGTCAACATTGAGGTAAGGGGCAGGTCTCTAATCTTGTTCAGTTATAAGGCATTATCACCTACCTTCTCAGTTGTACAGGTTGTAGGAAGCAGTTTTCTTAACGAGACAGAACACTTGAGTGGCTAGTCTGAGAAAGATATTAAGGAAATTTGCTCATGTAACTTGTCAGCTTCTTAATTTTCACCCTACAGGAAACTTCATAGTTTCCAGAGACACAAAATGTGATACTTTAGAAGACATTACCTACGTTTCTCTGATTTAACATTTAATGAGTCTCAGACATTGCAAAAGGGTGTGGAACTTACAGTTCTCATGTCTGCAGTGTTGGGAAGCACTACATGGAGCTACAGGGTAGTATAGGATTACAAAACTATGGGTCAGTTACTACCTACCAGAGAATAATTTTTTTCTGTTTTATAATTTTCAAGCATAAACTAGCAAAATTAGTTTTTGGGATGAAAATATCTGTAGGAGATACTGCAAAGTAAGATTTCATCTTTCATTTTGTCTGGTACACAGTCTGAGAGTGGAGAAGGTAAAGAGCAGGTGTGAAGTCATAAAGTAGTTTGCTAAGACTCCTTCCCACCCTTTGAGGCATTCACTAACTCAGTGATTAACACAGTGAATCCTGGTATGAATCAGGCACAGCGAACAACAACAAAAAGTCCCAACCTCTCCCTCAGTCACCTAACATATCTCAAAAGTCATTATATTCATGTAGCTAATACCTCCTCTGGTCCCATGATCCTGTAAATATGCTTCCTTATAGATCAACTCTCTCCTATCTCCTAATTTACTGCTGTTCATCCATACCTTTTCCTCAACTCACTCTTCCATCTGGCTTCCTCATTTTCCCCTTATTTCCCAGAACATTTATTAAGTCCTCCATGTATTTAGGGAACCAGGATAGATATTTACAAGACAATGGAACTGAGAGCTTCTGCTCTTCAGAGGCTCAAAGTATAAATGGAGAAATGTATGCCTAGCAAAAAAGTAATAATGCAATATAGTAATTATCTTGGTTTACATTTAATGGTATGTAGCTCCTCCATCCACCTTATCATAATAGCTGAAAGTGTTTTTGTTTCTTTTTTAAAGGATTAAACTTTAAAAGTAGAACCTTGTTCATAGTCATTTTTGTGTTTCCAGATTTCATTGTGTAATCTGGATGTGCGACAAATATTTCTTGAATTAAAATGAAGCATATCAAAATGCTTGCCCATCAGGTGAGACCCCAGGTGTGAGACTCTTTGCAATCTTTAGTTTCTTGTTGCTTTCTGGGTTTTGTTCTCTTCCCTGTGACATGAAGTAGGTACCATTTTCTATGAACACATTTTACAGATGAAGGAATTGAGGCATAGAGAAATACAGATCTATAACCCAAGCCACAATGCTATAAAGTTGAAGAAGTTTAGATTTGGTTTCATAATGTGAATTCTTGTCTACATAATGTGAACTTCAGTAAATTAACATTAATCCATATGAATTTTAGTTGGAATAGTAATATTGGGTAGTAATATTTGATTGAAATTATTTCCTTAAGGATTAAATGAAATAAATATTTCATGCAAGGTCTGTTACTGAAGAAATACTGATGTCTCTCCCCTACTCCTCACTTTTCAGAGATCCAGTATTCCATAGAATGGGAACTAATAAGTCATGTTGTCCCTCTGTTTCTTTACTAGGACACACTGTTGTGCTCTGGGCTTTCCTCATTGTTGTATAGTTTGTTTATGTATGTGAAATGCCAGGATAAATGAACAGCATCTGTAAGAAGAAAGAAAGGTGAGCTGTCAATTTGACTTGAGATTGTAAACTACAGTGATAAAATTTTGCTTTCCTGCCCCTGCCATTTGTTTTTTCTTTTCTTTCTTTCTTTCTTTCTTTTTTTAAAGCAATCACTTAATGTGAGAATAAAGGGGTAAAGACAGGAAGATGGCAATTGCAGAGGGAGTGTATGGACCACATAGCTCATGGAAGCTTTCTAGATGAGCATGAATATGCAGATTTTAGGCACATGATAATCAAAAGACCCATATGTTCTTTCCCCAATCTCCTTATATTTCACTGTTATTGCCAAAGAACATTCTGATGACCCTAATTAGGTTTTCTCCCTTATGTGCTAGGATTTCAATTATGATCGTATATACATTAATTTATGAATCAGAGGGGTTGCCACATCATTTCATGGATTACCTGATCCCTGTCAATGCAGCAATGACAGACAGGGGTGTCTCTTAGTGTGTGTACTCTGTGTGTTGTATTCTCTCTGAACTCCTGTGAGCCGAAATGCTTCCATGTTACTCTAAGTGAATGCATCTTGGAGGGCTCAGACTCTTGCCTTCTTCAATTAACATGGACAAAAGAGTGCACCCCCAAACTACCACACAAGTCATTTTAGTATTTGTATTTGTAAGAGTGTAGTGTCCCGAACAAAAGGGATAGAGTTCTATTCTTTGCATACAGAGTCTTCTCATTGTAGTGAAATGACAGCACTGTGGTGCTTCCCATCACATCTGTAGGACACGGGCCTTCGCTTCCTTGTAGGTCCCTCTCCCAGAACTCTGATATTGAGCCACATCAAACAGTCTGCATATTCCAGAAACACGAGAACATTTTATACCTTGGTGCTCCTGTATATGTTGTTGCCAGGGGCTAGAATTCACTCATCTTGCTGCTTTCTGGTGAACTCAACATTCTGTTCAAATTCATTCATTCAGTTAAATTTCTTCAGAAAGCCTTTCACTGAAATCTCTGGGAAGAGTTAGACATTTTCTTCTATGTATTCTCATAATACCATGTTTAAGGTTTGAATGTTGATGGAATAATTTGTTGGAGCACATGCTTATTGGAGATTTGCTCAGTCTAGCACTCAATTTCTTTTTTTTTTTAATTTATTTTTTATTAGTTATATTTGACATCATTTGTAGTCCCCAGGGAGTACCCACCACCATTTCACCCGTGCACCATCACCTCAGTCCCTTGTGCACCCTCTGGCCTCTTCCCCGTCTTTGCCCTCCCCCCTTCCCCTCCCCCCCATGGTCCCTTTGGTTTATCCTGGCTTTTTGATCTTATTAAGTTTTTTTGTTTACTTTTGGTTATAATTGCCCAATTCCTTGAGCTTATTTTTATTGTTGTGGTTGTTCTTTCATATTCCTCCTAATAGTGAAGCCATCCGATATTTTTCTCTTGCCTTCTGACCTGTTTCACTGAGTATAATTCCTTCTAGTTCCATCCATGTTTCTATAAATGTCCCTAGTTTCTCATTTTTGATTGCTGAATAATATTCCGTTGTGTATATGTACCACATCTTCTTGATCCAGTCCTCTACTTTTGGGCTTTTGGGTTGTTTCCAGGTCTTACCAATTACAAATAGTAGCACTCAATTTCTAGGTACTATAAATAAGTCAGACATGGCATTCAACATCATTTTATCTTCTGATTTACCAGGTTCTTACCACCAACTCTAATAAGCGACACTGTGCTCCTTTCCTTAATCTCCCCTCAAGCCATTCAGGAAGCAGTCATGTTGTAGTAGACCATATTTACATTGTGTTTCTTACATTGCTTTAATGAATACATGGAAAAGTGGAAGCGTCATAGAACTCAAGTTCAGAGAGTTCCTTTCTTGAAAGTTCTTTTACCATGCTGCCACTGGGAATTGACTAAATTTCTCAGTAAGATCCAGCCTTCTGCCAGGCTAATTCTCTTTGCTTCTTCATGATACAACACCTCTTACTATCTCATAATAGTTTTCCAGGACAATATGATTTTCCATTCCCTTATTCACTTAGGCATACATTCCAGAACTAAGGATTAATTGAGTTACTGTGCTGAGAAAGTGCCATCTGCCTTGGGACTTTAACAATGTAGCACAAGTAGTAAAAATTAGGAAGTTTTACATTGTATTTTCTTATTTACAAGGCAAGTGAAACCAATGAGGGTGAAGATATTTTTCCCTCCATGCATATGATTTATGCACATCATTCAAACTTTTAGAAAGTAGAAATATTTGTAATCAGACTTGATTAAAATATTTAAATTCTGATATAACTATATCTTTATATAGCATTTAGGGTTTTTTAAAGGCCTGTGGCTATCTTTATTGAGAGCCAATTTTAAAAGATTAGCAGACTATAGTGCCGGGGACCATGCTACTCATGCTGAGTGACAAAAGTCTGTCACAGCTGCGGCACTATAGTAATATAAATTTAGTTTTGTTATGAGGGGTTGGGGCTTGCTAAAACCTGCCATATGTTTAACTGGGTCAAATCTAGGATATTTTTAATAAAATGTTGTTTTTGCAAATTTTTAAAGGCAACCTATTTTATCCATCTTACTTGCCACAAACCAACCTCTTCATAGGTCTCTCCACTCTTTATGATTTTCATATATGTTTCTGTGGTCTGTGCATGTATTGAACTAACTTTTCACTCTGTCTTCAAATTCCTGAGCAATGTTGAATTTTATCTTTCTTAAAGATAGAGTTATTGGTAAAAAAGATAAATTTATTTACTTATTGATCTTTGTGGTGGCTAGTATATTTTCCTGGCTCTTTGGGTGAAGACTTGTATTAGTGAATGAGATTTACCTTTAGTGCTTAGTTTGATATTTATGTTGTTATAACTATTGTCACTATGATAATTACACAGTACTAATAGAAAATTTTATATGTGCTTATTGTAACCAAAATTTCATATGCACTATTGTAATCAAAATCCACAAAGACCAAAATTTGTATTTTGTTTCATTTAGTTAAGATTTGATCTGCATTTTGAACAGCTTTAGGGAGAAATAATTCATATACAATTTTCTAAGTTTAAGATGTATAATCTGATGGTTTTATATATTACAAAATTATTACCATAATAGCATTAGCTAGTATCTTTTACCGGACTGCAGGCGGCAGGAGGAGTGGTCTCTGGCTCCCCTGCAAGTTAGTGAGGCAGTCCTTTCACAGAAACCTTTTATGTAGCAGTGTGCTTGCTGCCTGGATCGTGGAATAAACCAATTGGGTGTGAGCTGTGGGTTGATTGATACCAGGACTCCTTCTCTCACCATAAGTCAGTGGTAGCAGAGCCCCTCTTGTAAGTTACACTTCCTGAATTCTGGAACATGCCAAAATGGACCAATCAGGTGCAGGATAGAAAAATGGACCAATCAGACTGTGAGAGGGGCACCTTGAAAGTGTATATAAGGCAGGGTTGAAGGGAGCATTGGGATTCATTGGAATTGGCATTCAGATATTGAGTTTGAAATTGGAATTAAGAGCTAATTGGAATTCGGAGTGACCTGGAGGAGGAGACGGAGAAGCAACAGCCCAGAGGAAGAAGGGGCGAAGAAGCAGCAGAGGAAGAACTCCTGCAGAGGAGGAGGAGAAGACAGTTCCAGCCTTTGAAGAAAGGAGGGAAGCCTCCAGCACCTGCCCTCTGAGGAGGGGAGAGAGACTGGAAGACTTTGTAGGGTCTGGGACTCGGTCCTCTCTGTGACACTGACCGGAAGGAGCACCAAAGCCCCGGCCTGGTGTCTCAAAGAGCTGTTTGTTGGTGGTATAAACCAACAACTCACAAGAGCTGTAACACTGGAATGTTGCCTCTGAAGGTCCATAGTGGTCGTTGCTACTGGACAGTGCTGCCTAGAACTGGTGACCGGTGACTGCCAACACTGATGCTATCCGGATGAAGCAGTCAGCCTCTTGTGGATACATAAGTGTTCTTGTTTCCACCTGTTTGTAAATAAACCCCATGTTTGTTGTTCCTGTAGCCTGAGGTCCCTTGCAATTTTGCATGCAGATGAGAACCCATAGACATTGCCCTGTATTGGGTACTGTCCTCTGATAGGCTATAGCTTCTGTTGCTATAGCCCTTGATTCTGGTTTGTGGCCTTTTGGCCTTTTGGGGCTTTTGGGGGGCTCTCTGTCCTCTGCCCCCTGTCTCAGTCAGAGCGTCCTCAGCCCCCTGTTTCAAAAGTAAAAATCAGTGGGCCTCCCTGGTGGCAGAAGGGATTAAGTCTCAGCACTGTGAAGTTATCTGCAGCACAAGTTTGATCCCCGTCCCAGGGAGGTGACCCACAGGGCACAGCAGACCTCTCCTGTCTTGCCGGCTTCTCCCCTCACCAGTGTTTTTCAGTCAATCTGCTTGTTTTCTTCCACCATTCTGGTGGATCCTCTCACACCCCCATGCCCCCATATCTGGCCTGTAACTCAGTTCTTACATGCATAAATAAATAAATCTATTAAAAAAAGTACAAATCAAGATGAGAGCTGCACCTGTCAGTTTTCAACATGTCTGTACACATGTGCCCCTTCCTAGTGTCTCTACATGTCTTAATTCCATGTCTCTTCCATGTCCCCTAAGTCTATGGTGAAGGTACAGAGCAAGATGCAAGATGCAAGTGAGTCCTTCCTTACTCATGCACAGAAAGACTGAAAATGTGAGAGAAAAAGGTGATGAGAAAAAATGAGAATGAGACTTAAAAAATAGATGTTTGATTTCTTTTCCATACTTACTTGGTATACTATTTTCTCAATTGTCACAGGTTCTATACTGATTAAGTCTTAGTTTATTCTTTCCTAGAAAAGAATGTATCTAAATATTGCAGTTCAGGACCTCCCTGGTGGCACAATGGGTTAAGCAACCACTATGAAGCAAACTGCAGCCATTGCCGCAGGAGTTTGAGCCCAGCCATCAGCTGGGGAGGTAACCCACATGGAGCCTGCAGACCGCTCCTGCCTCCCCCACTGCTCCTCTCAGCAGTGTACTTCATTCTATCTGCCTGTTCTGCTCCCTACACTGTCTCTGGTAAATCCTCTCAACCCCCAGACCTAATGGCCTGTACCACAATTCTTGTATGCATAAATAAATAAATCTTTTAAAAATTATAATAAATAAATGAATATTGCAATTCCTGGGAGTCAGGACTTTCCATGATTATTTTGTAATTCAACATTTAGTAATTTTTATTCCCAAATACAGAAGTGGAAAAAATATACTTATATTAAAATGCAATTTGTGATTCAGCCAAGAATGGTATGATGATAGTTGAAATATTTACATTGTGGAAATTTTTAATAGTTTACAATGATTCTTATTTTCCTCTGTGAAAGCAATTTTCTGAAACTTCATATAGTATTATGTATTTTCTGCAAAAAGAATTGAAGCAAATAAAAATTAAGGCCTTCCCAGGAAATCTTCAAGTCCTGAAATGTTATTTTTTGATATTTCATTTGAAAAATGGCAATACTGAGAATATTGATTGTGAGGTAGAAGTATTTTAGGATTGCTCAGGCACTGTGATTCTAGTTCAGATAATTGAACTCTTGTTTATTATTATTGTTTTTTTAAGTAATCAAGTACATCCTGCTTTGTGATTTTGGTCCATGCTTTAGGGATTTTACCTTTATGTACAAATTTTTTCTTATATTTTTCTTCTAGCTCCAATCTGAAGCGACAGACAAACCATTTCCAGTATGGCTGGGTGGATGAGTCTGGGGTGATGCACCATGTGGCGAATTCCCCTCCTGCCTTTCGGTACTTCTTATATTGGAATTTCCTGCCATCATCCAACATAAATGAGGAATCACTTGATACAGAAGTAGTACAGAAATCAATGGAAAAGTTATCTGTTTTAAAAAGAGACCATCCACCGATACTCTTAGAACGGTGGAAGGGAACACTGTGGTCTCCATCATGTCCAGGGATTGTGTTCGTACAAATTGCTCCACAGAAGGGACACTGTTTCCAGCAGCCACAGAGATGATCAGAGAGCATTTTTGTGATTTTGGGAGCCATTTCTTCTACACACGTGCTCAGACATTTCTTTTCTATTGTCTCCATTGCAGAATCCAAAGCTTCAATCATGGCTTCTTTGAGAAAATCAATGTCTTTTATCTCCTGGTGTTCAATGCTCACCAAACATTTTCTAGGCATGATCAGTTTATATTCCAGCTGACCACAGAACAAATCCAACCACTCAGACACAGAGGTGCATTTACCTTTAGAGTGTGCTGTGCATTCATGAATAGCTGAGAGGATGGCATTCTTGATGTCATCTAAACTTATCTTTAAAAATGTCTTCATTTTCTCAGTTCCTTTCTCTGCACAATATCTTTGAACATGACTTTCAATGTATTTTCTAAAAAATGATTTTGAATGACCAATGTACTCGACGTACTTGTTAAAATTTTCCTCTTCTGCCAGAGAGATGAGAATGTGTTTCTCCAGGTTGGCCCTGTTTCCATTGAATGCCGGGCAGGTAGCCCTCATGTGCCCAGCAATGTTAGGGGCCAATTTCCTTTTTATGGTTGTGGAGATAGCTGTAGTGAGTTTGTTCCACAGAAAATCCACAAATGTTTTAATTGAAGTTGCTCCCTGACAAGAGATCTTAAAACTCATGAAGAAATCATCTTTCTTGCTTTCCAGGTACTTCACCAGATCATTTGCTCTCTTGAATTCCTCATGTATCTCCTTAAAATTCTCTGATGCTTTTTGGAATAGTGAACATGACAAATCAAAAATATATTCATTTGTAAATATGTATCTTTCCTGAGTGGATGCAGATTTTACTTCCTCCTCTACTATATTTAGGATTTCATGGAAATAACTATCAGTATAATCATGATGTTGCCTTCTAATGTCCTCAATAATTTCATTAAATCTTGAATTAATGTGTTTGGTAGTTTTGTGTATGGACTCTATATCATGAGATTGCAAGTGTCTTGGAATTAGGCCATATTTCTTAATCATTTTGACATGTTTCTCAAGATTCATTTGAAATTCTTTACTAGAATTTTCCTTTAGTCTGCTCAGTAAGTTTCTTTCTTGCTTGAAATGATCACAAAGGATGGTTTCAGAATCCACGTTAATGGCAGGTTCTGTGACTGGAGGAAGGTTTGGGGACACATCAGAGACCCATGTTTCCCAAAGATGATTGAATTCTGCATGGAGTTCATACTCATTCAATTTTTGGCCCTTTAGAGTTAAAGCCAACTCTCGGCTTCTTTCCAATAATTCTTTCTCATAACCTGACATCTTGCAATTCAGTGTTTCTTGAATTTTTTTAAAACTCATATGTTCATTTATCTTTGCTTGGCTCTCAAGAATAAGTCTATCTTTAAGGCTTAATAACTTATTTTCGAACATTGCTTTCCACTGAACCAGTATATCACTATCAGGATCTTCATTGAAATATTTTTCAAGTTCTTGCTTGATGGCTTCATATTTTTCTAAAACAAGAACGTGAAGGTCTTCTCTAATTTGTATTTTAGTTTTCCGATTCTGAATCTGGTTCATCAGCTTGTCCTGCAAGCCCAGCACATGACTCCTCAGCTCCCAGGTCCAGGAGTTGTACTTGGTTTCCAATTTGCTCATGGCCATGACCTCTTGGGTATTCCTGAAACTGAAAATAAAGTTCTCACTCACCAGTGCTCTCCACAAATCTTGAACTCGCAGTTTGACATCCGATATCCTCATGATGCTTCCCCTGGATTCCTGCTTGGCGGTCAGGAGTATTCTGCTCTTTAGGTCCTGGACATTGTGACTGTAGCGAGGATTAGGAGCGGCCATTGGGGGGTTGCCGTCCCAGAGGTGGGCAAAGTAGTAGACATGAGTGTTGACGTCAAACTTGATGACATCACTAAAGCGGGTCACATCTGAGCACTGTTCCTGCTCAGCCGCTGTTGCTGTCATTTCATCGAGTCTCTGCTCTAGCCGCCTTCGTCCTTCCATGGTTTGGTCTGCAGCCGTGACTTCCCCCACATTCTGGTGGACAAAGAGGCAGCTGGGAGAGATTTTCACTTGTTTCATCCTCAGAAAGGCTTGCACAACTATTTGCAGAATGTCTTGCATCTCTGATGGGTTCTCTCCAAAAATATTGATCAGAGTCAAGTTTCCAAGTCCAATGACAAAGGTGGCCAACTCATTGTCGCGATTCTGGGATTTGTTGTTGAGTTCTGGGGCTCGAAGTCCTTCTGTGTCCACCACCAGCACAAAATCACAGCCAAGTTCTTGTGTGAATGTCTCCTCCACCTTCAGGAGCTGCATGTAGGCCCCTCGGGTACATCTCCCTGCACTGACAGTGAACTGCAGCCCAAAAAGGGCATTGAGCAGGGTGGACTTCCCTGAGCTCTGCAGGCCAAGGACAGAGAGAACAAACAGTCGTTTGTTCCCTAGCATCTCAGAGACCTTGTCAAACACAGCTGCCACCCACCTCACAGGCACATATGAAATGTCCCCATCCATCAGCTCAATGGGAACACCTGCGATCATCAGCTGTGCAGCAATCTTGGGGAGAGCCAGGGAAAGGGGATCTTTTGTGGAAGAAGCATCTTCCAGAGCTTCATAGATCTGGCCAACTTCTCTGAGAAGTTGCTCAAATCCCAAGGTACAGTCAGAAATCTCTTTAGAAATGGCTTCTATGTCATTTTGCCATAATTTCAACATGTTACTCTTTGGTGCCTTTGCTTTTCTGTTTGTATTTTTGACCATAATTCCTTTCTATTTTTATTCAGATGTTCTATATGTCCTTCAGTCAAATTATCTAAATAATCACTCATCCACTGGAGGAAATAGAGTTTGGTATCAGTTCCTGAATATGTATGAAGACCTTTAAGGACAGATCGCAATAGATCATTGAGAGGAAAGGCTCTGGTCAACTGTTGCTGCCGTATTCTTTGCTTCTCCATCTCAACTTCACTCTTGTGCTGCTCAATGCTGCGATTCCCCTTCTCTCTCAGATGATACAGTTCTTTGTCCTTCTTACACCAAAGGTGCCAGAGCTGTCCCTGAAGGGGTAGTAACTTTTCCTTCACCTGAGATATCTGCATTTCTCCCAGTAGGGCCATTAGAGTCTCAGCCTTTTCCTTGGCTTCCTTGCAATCTCTCTGGTCTTCATCAACAAGGAATCCCTGCTTGCGAGCAATCTGGGCACAGGCCTGTAAGCTGAGAGTGGCATCAGATTGCTCTAGCAAACACTGGATTGTAGAAGTGAGCTCTTCTGTTAGTTCTGCCTCATTTTTGTTTCTGATTCCAATTTTAATTCTTTGGCCAGAATTGTTATTCACAGGGTTTTCTTTGTCATCAAGCAAAAAGATCAAAGGTTTTGAGGTATTCCAAAGGTTTTGGAAGATTTGTCCATTCTCTTTATTGTCGTCAGTGGTTGACATGAGAACCACAAGGAGAGAAGAGACCTCCAGCAGGAAGGTGAGTTGCTGCTGATGCTCCTTTGCATCTCCATGAAGATTGGTGAAGGTCAGACAGTGGTGGAATCTGTCCTCCTCTTCTCCCCCGGGACAGAACCAGCAGATTTCCACCACACCACCCATCAAGAGACAGTCTTTGCTGCTTCCCTTGCAGTGTCTGTGAAAAAAGACATCATGTTTCCGTTTACTGACAAGACAGTTCATGATCTGAGACTTGGAAGCAGAGAAGCCATTTCCAACTCGAATGAAGGACACAATGGGGGTAGAGACTCGGCACATCTGCTGATTCCTGTAATTGTTCTTCTCATTTGCTGATGTCCCTGACTCTTGCCAGGTTTTCCTAATTTGACTGAGAGACCAGAGAGAGAATTCAATTTGAGAAGTGCAGGGGTTTGGGTATTAGAAGGGGAAGGGCAAACTGACAAATGGCAAGTTTGCCCAAAATATATTGTCTGGCAAAATCATCAGCACAGTGAAGAATTGCCATCTGAATATCCATGGGGTGGATGTGGGGCCTGGAATTAGTGGTTGATGGATTAGTGGGATGATACCTGTCTTTTAAAAAGTCTTCAAAAGTGTCAAATTTTGTGTTTTCCTGATTTGAATCACTTGGATGAACTTTATTCTTTGTGTTTCCATCATCTTTGAAGACCAGGTATCTCAGCCCATAATCCAGCATGAGTAGCTTCTGTAGGAAGTAGAATGGAAGCTTCTGCTCAGAGCTGGGCTGGGTGTTATGCACAGAATCTTTGTAGATCAAGTGTAAGGTGGTTCTACTCATCCTTTTTGGGTAGTAATGCTTTAGGCCAAGATGCTGGAGTAATTCTAGAAAGGTTTTATTTTCTGTGACCTCCCACTCGTTATTTTTATCATTATGTGTTTCAATGGGCTGTTTCTTTTTATGGAAGATACTTTGCAATTGATTTCTCACTTGATTCATCTGCAAGGAGTTCATGGTGTCTTTGTAATCCTGGGTCATGAACAACCTCAAGTATTTCTCTCGGACTTCCCTGTCATGATCCCCTTCAGCATTGGTGAGCACTTGTACCACTTCCTCAGACAGTGATTTCCCCATGTGTTGTCTTATTAATGCCAAGCGTTGTGCTTTCTCTTCTGCAGAAACATCTGTGTCTCTTGCAGTAGCTGACAGTCCTGTGACCACCAGGAATACCTGAGCCCTGTCGTTGCAAATAGTTTTGAGTTCCTGGTATATATTGTGTGCTGTTTGCATTTCAGTCAGTATATAATCTAACTCATCACACCCCAAGAGAGATTGAAAAGTTTTCTTTTCCACATGGTATCCTGCACCCATTGCAATGCAAAGTAGCAAGATTTGTATATCTGGCTGTTCAGTTTCTTGGAGGTAATTCAAGAAGCAGCCAAGAGACAAGTTGACTTTATCAGTAGCTCTTCTTTGAACTTCCTTTACTGTTCCTGGGGACTGAGATTTGGCCTTCAGTTCCATGAGCTCATTCTGGGATTCTTTTATGGTTTTAATAAACTCACATAATTGGGAGATGTTGACATGTTCTTGCACAGACTCTAACTCTAAAATCCATTGCATGATAGAGCGAGCCTGAGGAAAGTTTGCCACTTTGTGGATATGAGGGTCCAGGAGGATGTGTAACTGAGATTTAATCATTTTAGTGTTATAAGTAGAAGATCTTTTGCATAAATTGACAGTGTTTACCAAAAAATTCTGTAGCCCTCTATCCATGAGGCATATGTTAATCCAAGTGTCATAACTTTTTGTTGCTTCATTCAACATTTGCATGAAGTCTATCAGTTTCTTTAGCTGCTCTTCAGGATCAGTTACCTCCCAGGATGTCACATCCTCTAGGAAAGCCCTAGCCTCTGTCCCAGCTCTCAGTAATACTTCCCCATCCTGCATTTGGGCTGGGAGGCCATTCAGTGTGGCATAGCAATCTTTCAGGCAGTTAGCTACCTGAAGTGGGTCCTTGAAATCACTTTTGTGGCTGGAGAGGATGATGTCCCAGATGGGCACCAGCTGAAGTCCCCTGTCAATGACACACCAGGTTTGATTACTCTCCTCGAGGCCAGCTTTCCACTGAATGAGGCTGTTTGCTTCTGGTGGGCCACCTGTCTGGGCTGTAGATAATTGGACTTTGGTTTGCAAGTCTTGGAATTTGCTTTTCTGAGAAGCTGTGCTTGAATGAGTGGCTGAGACATCCCCGCCTGAAGCAATTTTCATTCTGATGCTACCATAGCTGCCCCTTATGTAACTCTCTAGGGCCTCTGCTGCCTGCTGTTTCACATCTGCCAGCTGCTCACTCTGGAAACCCTCTGCAGTGGCTTTCCACCAGTAGATTCCTCCCAGATGCAGGGGGCCCTGGTTAGCGTGAGAGCCGAACCTCTGGAAGAAGGCTTCAGCCCTGCCACTCAGCAAGAGGACTCTTTCTGGATCTGTAGCCTGAACCAGAAGGTTTTCAATGCATTGCAGTTCCTGGAGAGCAGCCTTGGAAAACTGGAGCTGATCAACAGGAAAGTGGCAGGAGGCCAGGGGGATGTAGCTGAACTTGGTCAAACAAAAATAGGATTGCTGAGAATGTGACTGTTGGGTTTCCTTGGATTCTAAATGTTTGCCGTGATCTATGCATGCTTCCAAGCTGAATCCCCACTCTCTGCACTTGGTTGCTGCAGTTACACTGAATCCCAGGTTTTCTACACTCTGGGTGAAGGTGGATTCATCTTCAGAAGATGTAAACTCTCTTGTTTCCATCCGTGTTCCCTGCTCAGGGCCAGAAAGTGAGAACTCCTTGGGGACACTGAGTAGTTCTTCCCTCTTCACTATTAGTCCCCTTGCAGAGCTGGTTTTGTAAATTCCCTGCAGGGCCAGTCCCCCAGATGCCCATCTCACCAACTCTCTGTCTGGGAGGTTTTGTCTGTGGGACAGTGTCCCCTCTGTGAGGTGAAGTTGTCTCTGCATGTTTTCCATGACTTCTTTTAGGGACGTTTGAGGAGGTGGCCAGTACTCTTTGGGGATGTCCATTGCTTGCCTCAGCCCTGCCTCTTTACTCCTCACTGCCTCTTCCTGTCGCTGCCTCCCTGCTGACAGCAAGCCTCTCAGCTCCTGCAGGGCCTGCTCTACTTGCAACAACTTCTTCGTTAATTGCGTCTGAGCCTCCTTTGACTCTGAAAGACTCTTTTGGTGTGCCAGGTCCAGCAGTTTCTCCAGGGCCCTTTTCTCCCAGGGATGTTGTGCCTGGGACTGCAGCTTCTCGAGGTCCTCTCCTTCTAAGTGTTGTAAAGCTTGGGCACAGGTGATACCGAGGTGTTGCTGTAGCTGCGGCAGCCAGTACTCAAAATCCAGTCCCACTTCTCTCAGCATGTCTTGGAGATCTTGCCTTCTCTCCCCTGGGAGCTGGGACCCGTGGGAGGTTGTATGTGCTGTGGCCATAGCTGTGGGAAGAGAACATTCTCAGTTATGCTTGATCATATCCTTGCAATACACTAGCCACGTGGTCAAAATGGTGAGTATACTAAGGATGGAGATTGGCAGTTTCTTTTCATATCCACCTTCATTTATCTAAGAGACATATTTTATAGCTGTGTTAAATTTTTTTTTGGTGTGGAACACATTTTTATAGGTATTCTCAACATGGATTTCCTTTTTTGTTGCCAAGCTGTATGCATAAAGGCTTCTATCCATGCTACTACACAGAATTAATTGCATGAAGCACATCAAGCAGATGGTTAGCATTTGGAAATAGGCATTCATTTGGCAACTTTATAATTATTTTAAACATAAGAGTGGCACCAATTACATTTACTCTACTAGCTTCTACAAGCCTATGCTGATTGATTCCCTTTCTATCACCCTGCCACTTAATCGTAGAACATTTCATGATTTTATTTAGTCTCCAACACCTTATTTTTCATTATTTTAACATATTTTATTTTTTAATTAATTAACTAACTCTTTTAAATGAACTAACATTAAAATCTGCTCATTATGTATGGCCACCTCCTCTATACTTTAAAATGCATGAACATTGTGCTAACATAAGTTATGCCTTCTTTTTAGCCCCCTTGCCTTTAAACAACAATTAGAAGTTTATACACAAACAAAAGTGTCTTTCTGGGAGATGTGGATATAGCACGAAATATCAAAGGACCTTGGAGGAGTCATGCCCACATGTACATCTCATAATAAGCAGGAGAACTTGCTACAGGCTATAGAACCAGAGAGGTCAGTGAATCTGTCCCAGCCTCTTTCATTATGGCTGGAAAAATGTGGACAGAAGTGCCGTCTGCCTATGCAGATTCTCCAGCACGAGTTTGGTGTCTTGTATGAGACTGAACTGTTCAGTGTCACAAACTCCACTGGTGATAAGGATTGTTAACTGAGTGCATGACTAGCCCAGTTCTGTAGAACATGGCTATAGAAACTCATTTTTCCCTAGCAGCACCCAGAATTCTGTGGAAGGACCTTTGTGATTGGGAGGAGAACAGAGATTGCGATAGAGGTGACTAAGGATATCAACCATCACTAAAGGGAAGTAATTTCTATTGATTGAGTGAAGGACCTTAGCAAGAAATCCACCCATGAACCTCTGGAGAACCTCACCCATGGGTCTATCCATGGGTCTGTGGGTGACTTAAATACCCGTCCTTTGAGGTCAGCTGCTTCTACATGCTTTAAGTTCAGCAGGGAGAGCTATTTGGATAAATGGAACACAATCAGATAAACAGATCAGTATCTGATGGTTAGGGAGAAACTATAGACTTGAACTCTAGCACCAACTTCTGGAAAAGAAAAAGATACTTTCCAACAGTCTTATAGTGGGTTTTAAGAACCAAAGAAGAAATAACAATTTAAAATTCTGCTATAAGGGATAAAAGAAGAGTGGAGTTGGTGTAGCAATACCTGATAAGATCCAGATATAAGAGCTCCAACAACAAACACCACATATTAAGGCAACTAGCAAAACTTTTAGGCGGTGTCTGCCTCTATTTTAAGAAAGAAGCAATGCAAAACTATAAGAACATGAAAAATCAAGCAAACATATCATCGCCAAAAGATAAAATTCATCAGTAACTAGCTCAAAAGCATAGAAAATTGTGACCAGTCTGATACAGAATTCAAAATAATTGCATTAAAGAAAGTAAAAAAAATACCATGAAATTAAGACAAAAGTACAAAAACAAAGTGACGTACCCCCAAAATATGAATCATAACAAAGAAACAAACAAGAATTCTTAAACTGAGTAATTGAATAAGTGAAGCAAAAAAAAAAAAGTGCAGTAGAGAGCATCTGACTCAGTAGGGCAAGTGAAAGCAAGACAGACTAAATGGGTTAGATGGAAGATATTTCTAAATAACTGAATTAGAGGAGAACAAAGAGAAAGTCTGCAAGGAGAAAAGAAAGGCTATAGATCTATAAGAAGAACAAAGATGAGAATAGTCAGGATTCCAGAAAAGAGAGGAAGTAGACGACAGAATGTTTAAAGAAATAAGAGCTAAGAAGAGAGGAAGAACTCCACCATCAAAGTGAACTGTGGGTCCCAGGAAAGTGCAGACCTGCCTGCTGGGCTGTTGCATTTTCCTGATTGTGAGGGATGTAGAACATTTTTTCATATACCTGTTGGCCATTTGCATTTCCTCTTCAGAGAAGTGTCTTTTTAGCTCTTCTGCCCATTTTTTAAGCTGGGTTGTTTACTTTGATTTTCTTGAATTTTATGAACTCTTTGTATATCTTTGTGATCAGTCCCTTATCAGTTGTATGGAGTGCAAAAATTTTCTCCCAATCAACAGTGTGTCTCTTTGTTTTGGTTAATGCCTCTTTTGCTGTACAGAAGCTTTTTAGTTTGATGTAGTCCCAGCAGTTTATCTTTTTCTTCACTCTTTTTGCTTTGGGGGATGAATCTTTCAAAATGTTACTGAGATGTATGTCATGTAGTGTTTTACCTGTATTTTCTTCTATTATATTTTATAGTTTCAGGTCTTATGTCCAATTCTTTTATCCATTTTGTGTTAATTTTTGTGTAAGGTAGTAGTCTTGTTTGACTCTTGCATGTGATGATCCAGTTTTCTCAGCACCATTTATTGAACAAACTGTTCTTATTCCATACAAGTAATAAGGGACTGATCACAAATGCAAATCAAAATCACAATGAGATACCAGTTTACAGCAGTGAGAATGGTACTTAATAAAAAACAGGAAACAATAAGTGTTGATAAGGATGTGGAGAAAAAGGAAGTCTCCTACACTGCTGGTGGGAATGCAAACTGGTCCAACCACTATGGAAAGCTGTGTGCATTTTCCTAAAACTACTAAAAGTGGAGCTGTCATATGACCAAGCAATTCCAATCTTAGATATCTACTCAAAGAATACAAAAACATTAATTCAAGAGGATACCTGCACCCTATTTTTATTGCAACACTATATATAATAGGTAAGATATGCCCAAAAATAGATAACTGGATCAAGAAGGTGTGGAATATATACACAATGGAATATTACTCTGCAATCAAGAAAGATAAACTCATGTCATTCACAGCAACATGGATGGTTCTAGAAAGGATTATGCTCAACGAAATAAGTCAGAAGGAAAAAGAAAAATCAGATTATTTCACTTATAGGAGGAATATAGGGGAACCAAATAAGGTATCTGGGGGAAATAATAACAATAAATTAAAAACTTGCAAAATTAGCAGGCAACTATAAATCAAAGACATTCTGCAGGAAAGGAGGGAGAGGGATCAAAAGAGGTGAAAGAAGAGCATAAGGGACTATGGCAATAGTACATGTGTGAATTGGTGGTGGGACTACATCTGACAGAAGAAAGCAAACTGTACAAAAATGAACAATGATGTAAAATATAAATAAATAAATAATACATTAAAAAAGAAATAAGAGGTGAGATCTTTCCAATAATGGGAAGAGAATTGGCCATTCAAGAACAGTAACTAATAGATCATCCTATAATGCATAAAATATTTCTGTAAGATGCATTATAATGAAACTGTCAAAAATAAAAGATAAGGAGAAAATCTTAAAGATATCCAGGGGTAAAATGATGTAACTTACAAAGGAATCCCCCACATTATACTCTGAACGGACCTAATCATCACCACCAGATCTTACAAGAAATGCTGAAAGGAGTTCTTGAAACTGAAAGGAAAGATGTTAATTGGTGACATGAAAACATATGATTGCATGAAACACTAATACAAAGGTAAATATTTAGAACATTATAATTATGTAATAGGGATAGTTTGTTAACCATGTAATTATAGTATATAGGTTAAAGGTGATTATGACCCACAGTACTCTATTATAGACATCAAAGTTACTAAAAGAATATTTTTTCCCATCACAAAAAAAATAATGGTTATTAAGTGATAACATAGAGGTTTAGCAAACGCTGGTGGTACTCACACTGAAAGAATAAGTGTATGAAATTAATACATTGTACACCTTAGATTTACATGAGATTGTAGTCAATTATATCTCCATAAAATATATAAATAATGCACTTCTGACCTGGTTTATGCTTATCATTCACTTCTTACTCTTCATCTTCCCTTTGTTATATCATCTTTGTATATGAATAAGGCATATGTGAGCATTATGTATATTGAAATACTGTGTATATACTGATGTAATCTTAATCTGTGTATGTAGAGCCAAAGGCTCGCTTGTATTCAATAGTTCTCAGTTTTGTTCCCTATTGCCTCCAGGAGATACACAGAAGTTGAAATGAGGATTCACAGGTCTCAGCTTCACCTGTGACTCAGGCTTCCCTTCTTTCTGTAACACCTGTCCTCCTGAATGTCATTGCCATACTTCTCAGTCAACTGACGTCCTACTCATGCTTTTCCTCCTACATAACTATAATTCACATGTTTTCAATCTACCCATATAAATCGCTTTTGATCTTCTTTTTCTTTTGATTAAAAACAACACTGATTTACGTGTGCCAGTGCTAGAGGTCAGAAGTCTCAAATGGGTCAGAGGGCTGCATTCCTTCGAAAGGCTCTAGGGGAGAATCTGAGTCCTTTACTCTGCCAGCTGCTAACGGCATCCTTCATCCCTTGGCTGCTGACTGTGCATCACTGAGACTTTTGCTGCAGGCTTCAGGTTTCTTTTTCTGACCTCCACCCTTGTAGTAATTTCACTTCTTTTTCATATCCCCTAGCACCCTTTAGATTGTATCTTCATCATGTTTCATTGGGTTGCTGTAATTGTCATTTCATCTTCAGATATTTTCATCTGTACTTCTCCACTGTCACTCAAATTTGAAACTAGACTGTCATGGCAGTCTCAGGAATTGAAGTTGTGGGAAGCAACATAGTCTTCCTTCTGTGTGACTTTGGGCTATTGATTGTTTTGCTTTAAAGTTAATTAAGAACCAGTCAGTATAAGAAACACACTCTGATCTCCCTTTGTGTCCTTGAAAGCAGGAGATAGATCCCCTGGGTGAAATATACACTCCTGTAAGAGCCGGATAGAAGGCATCCTTGTCACCAAGTATAGGGAATTTATGGTCAAGAAGGTTGTGAACAAATTTTGCTACTTCTTTTGTTGTCTATAGACCCAACCTTTTTTTTTCCTGTCAAGTCCTGTCTAAAAGTTACAATGGATTTTTTAAATGCTTTATTTATCTTCTTACATCTTTGCTAATTTTTGGATAGTATTTGATTTCCCCCCTCTGGCGTGGTCCCTGTAGTTTCGCTACCACTGTAGCACCTGTGATCCACCACCACACTCAGGTGGATGTTTTGACAACTTTGCCTCTCCCATTGCACTGGATGACTGTATTTTTAATACTAAATCATGACCCCCCGCACCCGACTACCCATTTATCTTCCTAGCAACAAATTAATTATTAGATGAGCTAAAGAACCCAGGTGGGGGGAAAATTTCTTTCCAACAAGGCCAGCCTTTCCAACTGATGATACCTAGGGAAAAAATGAAGGCAAAGTTTTAGAGCATCAAAGAATTACTAAATACTGAAGAGCATCAGATAGAAGAGGTAAATAATTTGAATCAACATTGACTGAAACATTGTTATTACAAATTAAGACAAATTGAAGACCAACAAAGGACCAAGAAGGATAAACTCACATTCAGACAAAGAGTGAAACTTTAGAAGCGGCAGAAAAACATAAGTGCAAAGCATTCAGAAAACAGTTTATTATAGAGCAACTAACAATTACAAGAGGGCTGGATTCTCAATAGAATGGGTGGAAGCAAATACAGTAGAATGGAATAATTTTTTTGTGTGTGTGATAAAAGATCAATTTTAATTCTAACACTTTAAGCTAAGGTAACTTCAGATCAGCAACGTAATTCTACATCATTCAAACACAATTCACAGAATTAAAAACAAAATCAGAAGCCATCCAGTGTTATACTAACAGCAATGAAAAGTTACACATTTCCTAGCAGTTAATTCTAGTAGGGGAAGTCAAAGTGTTTTGGATTTTCATCAGGTTGTGCTCTTTTGGGGGGTTTCCTGAGATGTGAACTGTCAAAGGTGGGTAGAACTGACCAGGATAGCAAGTAAATTTCTACACAGTTTCAGTAGTTAGAAATAATGAAAATTAAGGCAGAAATCAATGAAATTGAAACAGGAAAACAATAAAATAATGATACCAAAATCTGGTTCTCTGAAAAGATCAACATTACTGATAAGCAAACTAAGGAAAAAATAAAATATAAGTTACTAATATAAAAAGATGAAAAAGGACCCCCAAATAGACCCACAGACATACAGCCAAGTGATGTTGAAAAAGGAGTAAACGCAAGCCAGTGGGAAAAGGAGTTTTTTGAACAAGTGGTATGAGGATAACTGGGCATTCACATGCCAGAAAAAAATCTAGACACAGATATTCCTTGTTAGCAAGCCAGTAATGGTCCTCTGACCCTGTCTGATACCTATTTTCTAATTAACATATGTGATTAAAATTACCAAAAATAATAAGGAAACCCTATCTGCGAAGAAAAGCAAGGTGTAGGTTTTCTGTAGAAGGAATATAGACCACAATATGTAAAAAAAAAAAAAAAAAAGAAAACCATTTAGTCCTGAAGTAAGGAAAAATATAGAACAAATCTGAACATGAAAGAGAAGCGAATGGTTTATGGAAAAGCAATCTTGAGTAAAGAATTTTATGCATTGTCAGACTGGATAAGATTAAATTAATTTGTTAGTAAGGATTTAAAAAATAAGCTTTAATGTCAGTAGTGTACTATATAAAGTTAAAACGTTTAATTTCCTTTCAAATTTTGAAGGACAACTTTTTCTTGTACTTTGGTCTGTTCTTGAATAACAGACTGTGAAAGGTTGTTCCTTCCTTTTTAAGTAATCTCCCTAGAAAGGCAAATATTTTGTGTTTTAACAAAGTAATGCCCTATGCTATTTTTTATCATCAGGTCTTTGCCTACTTAGAGTAACCTAGTGTTTTCAATATTAGAAGAACTAAATTTTGTTCATTTTATGTATGCTTCTGTATTTGCCTTTAAAATTTGTCACTTTGGATACATGGAAAATTAATTATACTTTGAGCAAGTGTTTTAAAACCATTTGATGTTTTCGGGTTAAGCAACACACTATGAAGCAAACCGCAACCACTGCAGCACGAGTTCGATCCCTGACGCCGGCCAGGGAGGGGACCCACATGGTGCAGCAGACCTCTCCTGCCTCGCCCGCTGCTGCCCTCCGCAGTGTGTTTCAGCCAGTCTGCCTGTTCTGCTCCCCATTCTGTGTCTGGTGAATCCTCTCACCTCCTGCAGCTTGGCCTGTACCCCAGCTCTTGTATGCATAAATAAATAAATCTTTTAAAAAAAAACAAAAACATTTGATGTTTTGATGAACATCAAATTTTAAGCAAAGTGTTTTGACCTTGAATTAATCTTGAGGCATCCCAGATAGTCCTTGTATCTCAGATGATTTCTATCCTATCCTAATAAAAGAAGAGATATTAAGCCAAATGTACTTATTTGGTTTGTTGAATTGCATGGGAAATTTTGTGAAATATCAAGATGCTAAAGCTTCTTCATTTAATTTGTATGGACAGGACACAAACCAAGAAGGTGTCAGAGGCAGTTGCTTTCTTTGCTCCTCAGAGGATCATCTAAGAGGAACATGGATGGACACTATATAAAGGATTCCTGTGATTAGGGGCAAACCTGGACCAACTCTGGGACATCAGAGACCAGCACAGACTACACCAGAGGGGACATGAAAGAATTTCATGTGGCATTGAACAAGAGGCGGGTAGAAAAACAAAGCCTGGAGACAGTGGTCTTGGGCAGGAGTTTGCTAACTGTGACTCTGCTGCTCTACCAGTGGCCCTGGCAAGGGGTGAACTAAAGGGTGCGGCAGCACAAACCCTTGTGCTGAGGGGGATACCTAGGGAGGAGCAGGCTAAGTTACAAATTATAAGAACAAGGGAATGATAAGTCGAGCTAAGCAGGGCTATAGCTGGTCAAAGGACAGTGCCAATTAAAGACAGGTCGCTGTGGACTACACCTCTGTGCATAACTGCAGGACAAGTCAGATTCATGGAACAACAATGGGATTAACAAATGGGGAAAACAAAAGTTTGTAAGGCCAAAAACCCCAGATCGTGTTCACAGTGTCCAGAAGTTCCAAGCAGAAGGTTATTCACTCAAGGCGGTGCTGTCCCAACAACAATGACCTGGAGCTCATAGCTTACCAGCAAGCAGTGGGCCAGGATCCAACTCTGCACCTGGAGCTCCTCGTAGGTGGGGCCACTGAAATGACACTGCAGTAGCCCACAGCAACAGTTGAATATTGGGCTGGATAGCACTGGATGCAGGACCAGACAACAGAGGCAGCAGCACAGGTAGGTGGTACCAGATGATCAGGAGGGGTTAACAATTCTCAGAGGTAACCCAGACACAGAGTGTCAGTCACCATCAGCAGTGCTGGGTAGTACTGGGCAGAAGTGCCTGTCACCACCAGTCACTAGGATGCAGGGTTAAAACCACCAGTATAGCTCTTTGTGAGTTGTTGGCCAACACCAACAATAATCAGCTCTTTGAAAGACCAGGCTTAGGCTCTTGGTACTCCTCTCAGGTGATGTCAGAAGCAGGTTGCCCAGCTTGGCCTCTGCAAACTCTTTGGATTCTCTGTGAAGATTGTTGGCTTCTCTTCTTTCTTTGGAGGTTGGCTGCTTTTGGTTGGGTGCTTTTTCTTTCTTTTTTGCGGCCAGGAACAAAGTCTTTCTTCTTTCCTCAGAGGCCAGGAACAGAGTTCATGTCAACAGAGAGTGCATGCCAAGCTGACTCCTACCCTGGCTAATATTCTCTTTCATGTCTCCCAACTACAGGTCTGATTGGACCATTTTTAATCCCATGACTGATTGTACCATTTAACACCAGTCAGCTCATAGCTCATAGCTGATAGCAATGTTGGCCTGAGACTCCACGGGCTTCTCTAAGGCCTGCAGCTAGAGGGAGCCAACAGCAGCAACTTTTGGCATGGGCAGGAATCCACCACAGCTTTCCAACTGCTCCCACTGCTTATGCAGTGATGGAAAAGTGCCAGTTTTGCCCCTCATAACCTGAGAGGACTATGGTTTCACAAAGACAGTTCTTAGGGTGGCACTCTCCCTCCTGCTCTCCTTCTTGGCTGTTACTGACTTCATGACATCCACTGACTGTCACTGACCGCATATGGGGTGGGAAACCCCAATGAGCAGAGATAGTGATACCACAGACAAGAGACAGCACTGTACACCCACAACATATATGTAGCAGTCTACCAAGAGGCATCCTGATCCAGGACTTGCCTCCTTTGGCATGTCCCTACCTCCTAATTAGGAGTAAATGAAAATGAGAATAGAATCAGAAATCTCTCCTCAATTCTTGAGCATATTGCAGATTCCATTGAAAGGATATGGTCCAGAAAGGGCTGGATGACCACCTGCTGAGTCTGTCCCCATGGGGAACTTCCCCACTGACATTTGCTAGGAGTTGGGTTTATTTTATTTTAATTTTTTTAAAGATTTATTTATTTATGCATACAAGAGCTGGGGGTACAGGTCAGAATTGCGGGAGGTGAGAGGATTCACCAGAGACAGAGTGGGGAGCAGAACAGGCAGATCCACCAGAATACACTGCTGAGGGGAGCAGCGGGCGAGGCAGGAGAAGTCTGCTGTGCCATGTGGGTCCCCTCCCTGGCCGGGAATCGAACTCACTGCTACTATGCTGCAGAAGCTTCACAGTGCAGTGCTCAACCCGCTATGCCACCAGGGAGGCCCGGGAGTTGGGTTTATAAGATTCAGCATTATAAGACTTACAGGCAGCCTTCAGTGACAGTCCTCAGAATAGACGGGACAATTAGTGTAAAGGAGAAGGCACAGGGCCCAGAGACCAGCATGATCTGTGAGACTGTGTCCTACCCTACAGGAAGTTCAGATTAAGGAATGACTCCATGCACCTGCCCTTCAGAAGGTTCCCGAACTGCTCCTCCATGCTACCTGCTTTCTGGTTGCTCCTGGGGATCTGAGCAACCTGGCCTGCAGCAGTCCAGGAGCTCAGGACTTCATTCAGGAAAAGCACAAGGCTTATGGGCTGACCATGGATCTGGGATATGCAGCAAGGAAGGGGTCAGAATTGAGGAGGCAGGAGATCTGGCTAGTGTGGTGGATGGGACCTGCGCATGAGGGAACCAAACAGTGTACAGGGTGACTGAGGGTGTGAGAAAATTTTTAAAAAATTACTACCTCCTCTAGGGGCAGCCCTCAACACAGAGGGTTGGCTTCTGTGTGTCAATGCAGGCATCTCGCCAAACCTGTCCCTCTCAGGGGAAGCATTTTCTGCCCACTGTGTGTGTGCAAGTGTCTTTCCTTTGTTTGGAATAAACCTGCCCTTTTAGATATATGCATACATTAAAACAAACAAACAAATGGAAGCCATCCCCTAGGAATGTAGCCTGAACTGCACATGTGGTGAGTGTAGAAGTTTCTGGTCATCTCCAAAGAGGTAATCTCTCCCATAGAACCCTTATTACTCCATTGGTAGGTTACCAGAATCTGAGGAATCCTTTATTCCTTTATTATTCTTCCTGTTAAGAACTCCAACATAGTTCTTAAGGCTCTTGTTGGCTTAAGACCTTCCCATTCAGCAGCTCCTGGGAGTTTGCTTGCAGTCTCTAGATGGGATGATATTCATGAATCGTCCAACAAAGCTCATTAGGTCTTTAAACTTATTGTTTGTATTTTGTTATCATTATCTCCTAGTTTACTTTCTTCCCTTAGAAGTCACCTTCTGTCATCTTTCTCCAACCTCACAGTTTCTTCACTTCTTATTTACATCTTCCCTGGAGGACACTATACTCCCTACCCAGGTCAAGTTTCTCCTTATTTTTGAACCTTCCATTAGTCTCCCAGGTCAGGTTAGTAACTTTCCTCTCTGTGCTTACAGTGACACCTGTTATCTACTTGAACCACAGTAACAATCTCAAGTTTTCCTGAGCCCTTTATCCTGGAAAACAGAGATGGTTAAATTAGTCTATCCACATTTTTTTTTCCCCAGAGAAACTGGTTCTTTGCTTACTGCATTAAATTTTGATCACTCACTGTGACATCCTCATATGAGGTAAGACACCCTGATACCTCCCTTTTTCACTTCTAAGGGGGCCAGACACAGACCTTTAAATTGGAACCACTGCTGCCCACCATCACGGCAGGCCTCTGCAGCCTAGGCCCCGCTGGGGCCACTGGTTGTGGGGGATAAGATGCCTGCCTCCCCTATCTCCCCCATCCTGCTGCTGGTTGTGCTGCTTGCAGCCCTCTTCTGGGCCTGCCTGGAGACCTGAGGGTGCGGCGTAATCTGGTGCTCCAACCCAGCTAACGTAGGGGTGGCCATCAAACCCTGCCAATGAGGCAAGCCTCAGGGTAGCCCTCTGCAGCCTCCCACAGCTGGATGTCCTGCAGGAAACTCTTGCAGGCTGCCTCCTGTGCTCACACCTGGCCTGGGCCATGGGAAGGGCTGCTCACAGGCAGCAACCTCCTGGCTGGCGGTGGGAACTCCTGCAGCTTTGCAGTGGAAGGGCTATCTCTGGAGCAGCAGGGCAGAAAACACCACCACTGCTGACAGTGGTTCCTGTTGCTTAGTGAGTGGCAGGAAGGGGTCAGTCTTGTCCTGAGGCTTGTACAGGAGGATCCAGTTCAATTCCACGCTTTCATTTTGTCACCATTTCTAACGTGATCGATGGGATAAATCCCCTATTTTCATAACTAGAAGCAACAATATTTTATAACACAAAATAAAACACACACAAAATTTTACATCAGTCACATCAGTTTCCAGACAATCACATTCTAAGTTATTACGAATCCAATCAATATTTCCAAGAGAGAAAGATTAGGCCTTAGTCTTTCTCTTAAACAAATTAGCTTGCTATGGGAGATTATAACCAAGGAGTGGAATCGGACATTCTTCTGAAATGCTGCAAGTTTTTTTCATGGAATTGGTGCTATGATAGTTGTAAGAAGACTTATTGAAGCCTCCCCATAACCCCAGTGATTGGTACAGTTTCCTTACTGACCTGTGCTAACTTTTAATTTAGAACCAAATAGTTTGCTCCAGTATGTACTAAGAAGTCTACCAAATGATTCCCCACAAGAAGTGCTAATCTGGGGCCTCCCTGGTGGCGCAGTGGGTGAGCAACGCATTGTGAAGCACTGTGAAGCAAACCGCAGCCACTGCAGCACGAGTTCTATCCCTGCCGCCGGCCAGGGAGGGGACCCACATGGCGTTGCAGACCTCTCCTGCCTTGCCCACTGCTGCCCTCAGCGGTGTGTTTCAGTCAGTCTGCCTGTTCTGCTCCCCACTCTTGTCTGGTGAATCCTCTCACCTCCCGCAATTCTGACCTGTACCCCCAGCTCTTGTATGCATAGATAAATAAATCTTAAAAAAAAAAAAGAAAGAAAAAAAATTCTCTCTTAAAAAAAAAAAAAAAAAAGAAGTGCTAATCTGTGGAGAAACAATAGAGTTACCGCCAGGTGCACCTGTGGAATATGGCGATGGCGATGTGACAATGACTGGAACGCTGAGCACACTCCTGTAAACAGGATCCAAAGATGGGCCTCAAGTTTATGTGACTCTCGGCCAGACCTCCTGGGATGAACTCTAGCGAACTCTTTTGGCTCTCCCAAGATGCATCATATAGACATAAGGAATGTTCCCCTCTAGTGTGGACAGAGGTGGTTAAATTTTAGAATGCACAACTTTGATCTTTATCTTCACTATGTATGCCTTGATATAACAATGTGTGCAATGTGTGACTTGGTCTTAATCACAAACACCACTTGCATGATTTAATGCCATATGTGGTTATCACAGATGTTTAGTAAAAGGTTAGAACAAGGTTTGTGGTGAAATGATAGATTTATTTTGTATTGTTTTAAGCCCGAAAAGATGAATATAAAAAGCCCTGGGAAAAAAAGATGACACTGAAGCTTTGAGCTCAGTCACTCACTCTGTGACTCAGTTCTTTCTGTATCCCAGGTCCACAATTCAGGAGATGGACAAATGGTGCCTGAACAGGGACCTGAAGGCGAATCAGACAACAGCAGAAGAGAACCACACATGAGGACATAAGAGGAGTTTCTGTGAGGTACCTTTTAATATGGGACAATCTGTCACTTGTGCTGCTACTTTTAGCTCTTTTCTTCAGCATTTTCTACACAAAAATGGGGCTTGGGTTTCTAAACAGAGGATAGAATGCTGTTTAGATAGAGTGACTGAATGTAGTCCTTGGTTCCCCAGTGAAGGCACCTTTGATGATAATAATTGGGTGCGTGCAAAAAATAATGTTATTAAGGGTCTGAAACCAGGGCACAAAAATCCTGGTAGATTTTTGGCCAATGCGGGCTTTGATCAAGACTTTCATGTCTTCTATTGGAGGGGATATGCCCCCTGGAAGGAAAAAACAGCCCAGGGATAAAGATACAGCAGCAGACCATGACCTCCATTCATGAATATGAGTTAGAAGATGAAACATTAGAACAGGCTAAGGAGGAGCATGATAGATACTTTTCTAGTCATCCCCCTGAAAAAGAAAGTAATAAGCAAATAAAAACAACTGTTGTGGCCATGGTTAAAGCTTCCACCCCTCCAAAAAAAGATTAAAATTTCAGGAATATAAACAAAACATACTCATCCTGCACACCATTTTTTAATTATAAAAAGAAAGGGGGAGATGTGAAGAAGCAATAGAGTCACAGCCAGGTGCACCTGTGGCATATGGTGAGGTCATGATGAATGGAACGCTGAGCACGCTCCTGTAAACGGGATCTGATAACAGGCCTTGGGATTGCGTGACTTTCGGCCAGACCTCCCAGGATGAACTCTTTTGGCTTTCCCTGGTTCCATCATATGGACTTAAGGGATTTTCCCATCTATTGTGGGCATTTATGTACCAGTGGTTAAAGTTCCTCTTATAAAACTCTACAGTGTATGATTTTGATCTTTGTCTTTATTATGTGCGTCTTAATCTAACAATGTATAACTTGGTCTTAATCACAAACACCCCTTGCATGATTTAATGCCATATATGGTTATCACAGATGTTTGGTAAAAGGTTAGAACAAGGTTTGTGGTGAAATGATAGATTTATGTCATGTTTGAAATAGCTTTTGTATTGTTTTAAGCCCGAAAAGATGAATATAAAAAGCCCTGGGAAAAAAAAGGGATGACACTGAAACCTTGAGCTCAGTCCCTCACTCAAGTCTCTGTGACTCAGTTCTTTCTGCGTCACAGGTTCACCATCCAGGAGATCGACACTAATCAATGGTTTCCCTACGATCAAGTTTAATGTATAAATGAGATATAGTCAGTGCTATCCGAGAATAACAAATAAAATAGTAATAATTTGGCAGTATAGGTAATAAAAGCTATGGGGATGTGGTCTCTCTCTCTAAAATATGTTATTGTACATAACATTTTTTGGACTGCTGTTGACCTCAGGAAACTGAAACCCACAGATCTGGGGAAATTACTGTAGAGAAAATATGCTCACTTGAGGAAATCTGTCCTCTCTAGACTCCTAGCACAGCAACAGAGTGAATACAGGAAAGGTACAAGACCCAGCACAGAATACAAAAGAAATAGAAAAACAAAAACCGTGAAAATAAGATGGTGGCATTTATACAGGAAATATGAAGGTTCGAATTGCACACAGAAAGGGACCCTGGCAAGGGACACGTTCCCCTTGATGCCCCTTTTTATGACAGATTTGATCTTGAAACCAATTATGTGCTGAGAAAAAAGAATTCCTGTTTGAACAGTTTCCCAGGCTAAGCACTGGGAGAGATTAACCTGACTCACTGTACCCTCCTGACATTAGGTGAGGCAGAGGGCTCTCCCTCCTCCATCCATCCTGCAGCTGTGCCTCCATTACTTAGGCTGCCCCCCCAACAGGGAAGGCTTCAGTGGATCTATTAGTGATCATTGGATCCTAGACCCAAACCTGTCTCTGCCTGACTGTTAGAGTCAGAGTTTGTCTAAATTTAGCTGACAGAAACTTGGAAAACGACCTACAGGCCTTATCTAGGAGGTCAGCTGGTCCCATACCTTAGGCTCTCCTGGGCAGTTAAGGGCAGGGTGGATGAAACAAGAATGTTATCTTAGAATGTGCACCCAGGTCCGGGGCAGAAGCCTGAGCCCGCCCAAAATGGATCTCCTGTAAGTTTAAATTTTTAAAACATGGTTCTCTTTAAAGCTATTTGCTGTGCTCATTGCACGGGCTTTGATCTCTCAGCCTATTGGCTGCAACCTATGTAATGGTGGGAAATTGGCTATAAAAGCTCACCCCTTCTTCCTCTCGTGGTCGATAGCCTCAGCCAGACCTGCGTGTCACGGTTGAACGGTCGGCCCCAGCATGCTGGCATAACTAAAGCTCTACATGACCATTGCAGCCCTGTTCTTTTGGGGTGCCCACGGAAACTCGGTACTTTACATGCCATGAAGACTCTTGCTCATTCCAAAACATTTATCCTACTCTAAGGACACTGCAAGGATTATTAAAAAAAAAACAAACTGTCCAAGGAGTAGGAGAAAATTTATCCATCTAACATCTATCTATCTATCTACCTACCTATCTATCTATCTATCTATCTATCTATCTATCTATCTATCTATCTATCTATCTATCTATCTATCATCAATCTAATCTTCTATCATCTTTCATCATCTATTTAATCCAAAACTTTTTTACCAACCCCAAATGAAACTTCATCTCCATTGAACAGGAGCTCCTCACTTCCACTACACACCCTGCCCTGGAAAATGCCACTGCAGTGTCCTTCCTTTCTGTCTGTAGTAATTTGCCCAATCTGAGCATTTCATAGAAATGCTAACAAGCAAAGTGTCTTCTTTTGTGTCTGCCCTTTTTCACTTACCACCCTGTCTCCCAGGCCTGCTGCATCAGTTGTTAGTACAAGGAGCCTTTTTTTTTTGACCAAATAATATTCCACTAGCAGGATATGACACATGGGTTCGTGCATTTATCAGTTGGTGGATATATGGGTTGTTTCTACTTTTTGGTTATTAAGAATTATGCTGCACACTATTTGTAATTGCTAAGACCTGGAAACAACCCAAAAGCCCAAAAGTAGAGGACTGGATCAAGAAGATGTGGTACATATACACGATGGAATA
>JAGFMF010011429.1:662789-694377 GCA_019455555.1 Galemys pyrenaicus
CCTCCCTGGCCGGCAGCAGGGATCGAACTCGTGCTGCAGTGGCTGCGGTTTGCTTCATAGTGCATTGCTTAACCCACTGCACCACCAGGGAGGCCCCAATGTACCTAACACTTTATCCAGAAACTTGGAGTCATCTTCGGCATCTCCATCTATGTCTAAATTTTACTTATCACCAAGTCCTGTATATCGCTTCTCCAAAATCCTACACCCAGTGGCTGCTCTCCACTCCTGCTGCAACCATCTGAGCGAAGACAACTTACATCTTCATAGAGTGTTTTGAATTATGCTAGTGCATTTCCCACCCACCCTTGCCTCTGCCCCACAGTCTGCTTCCCATAGTTCCTGCCTGATTTTCATTCTGTGCTCAGACCTGAGTGTGGAGTCCTCTGAACACCCCACCCTGTGTGTACTTGCACAGGCAATTCCTTCTTCAAATACCTTCCTGTCTCTTGGCCCTCTAGCGAATGCCTTCTAGTCCTTCAAAATCCTAGCCCAGAATCTCTTCTATGCTGTTGTCTATCGCTGAGCCCCCACTTAGGTGACTCCATCTAGAAGCTCATTTAGTGCTTGCTTGAGCAGCTAGATGAACTGGAGCTGATGAGGACTGAGGAAGTGGGCCTGAATTATACTAGGCTGTGGAGGAAGGGAATAAAGAGAAGAGTCAGCAGTGGGGCTTGGGCTTGGAGGTGGGTGCTGAGTTTGTGGAGCCTTGGACCTTCATGGCACAGGACCAAGTGCTAGAGGTCTTGTTTGTGAGGGACAGGGGCGAGAGATGACACAGGTGTGTGACCTGATGTTGGAGCGGCTGCAGGTGGAGCCCCACCTGGAGATGGTGGGCTGCCTGCTACATCTGGTCTTCTCACATCAGAGCTCCTCAGATGGCATCAGTTGCCCCAGTGGAGCTCGGCCTCCTCATGAGATCTGGGCACAGCCTTGGCTACTCCTGAAGCAGGAACCCACGTAATGGGCAAAACAGAATGCAAAGCCTGCTGCCCAGAAGCCTGTCTTCGCCTCTCTGGAGACTGAGCCGAGAGGGGAGACACACTGGGGAACCAGATGAGATCTGCATGGCTCTTAGGGAGTTAAGGGACCCCAAAATGTCACTCCATATGTCCACTGGGCTTGAAGTAAGGGTCTCTACTTACTGAGGAACAGAGAGGCCCAAGTGAGGGGGCTCTAGGTCTTTGAGAGTCATGAGTCATTGAGAGGCACTAGCCACTTGGGGCCTTGAGTGAGAAGATCTGATCTGAAATCCAAATGATTGTTTCTGGTCATTGTGGGATCGGAGAAACAGACCCTGGTCACTGAGGCCCCGGTCACTAAAGGACCTAAGCAGGTACCTCTGGCCACTCAGGTCTGAGTGAGGGGTCCTGGTCACTGGGTGCTTCAGGGAGAGGTCACCGGGTTAACCTGAATTGAGGTACATGAATAGGACTTCCTTCTGCCCCTCTGTCCACACTTGTGCAGTTCCTGGCCTGACCAGCATGACTCACAGCGGCCAGCAGATGGCACTGTGACCCCACGTGGGGCCTGGATCCTGAGCTCACCACTTGGCAAGTGTCCTTGGGGTGGAGCAGCTCAGCTGGGAAGGGCTCAGGTGCAGCCTTTCCAGCTTTGGGAGCTGCGGGAGGAGGATGTGGGTGAAAAAAGGAGGCAGCAGGTGGGTAATCAGGCAGCCTCTAGCCAAATCCTCTAGGGTGCTGGCTGAGGCAGATCCCCTCCGAAGATCTGTGCTGTGGGCTAGGCAGGAGCCAGGGCCGCATGGCCAGTGACTCTGGAGTTCAGAACAAACTGCTCCAAATCTAGCCTGCCGTGCTCAGAGACGCCTTCACCTCTGCTTGGGTTCAGTGCCCCTGTCTGCAGATCCAAGACGGACTAGGATACACGCTGAATGTTAGGACTTTCATTTCCCAGCCCATTCGGTGTCCCTGAACCTGTGAAGCCCGGGCAGAATCAGAGTCTGTACCTTGTCACAGCCCAGACCTGGTTGGTACCTCATATCCCAGGGCCTGGGCACATTCCAGAACCACATCACATTCCAGGTCCTTGCCATGTCCTGGGACAGCAACAGAGCAGGCCCGGGAATCCCTGGGATAGAATCACATCCCAGGGACCACCACTGTTCATCTACAGAACTACCACAACCTGTCCTATCAGTCTTCCCCGGGGTCTTGTCACGGTCCATGCCTGGCCCCGAGCTGTGGCAGTATCGGGTGTGACAGCTGGTCTGTGACACCATGGGGTACATAACGGAGTCCTGAAGTGTGCCTGGATGAGAGCAAAGACAGTCCCCGGTGCTGTGACTTTCTCCACTGTGTGTGGCAACTGGTCCCAGAACTCGCCCTGTCAGTGTGACCATCAGCCACTAGTGTTCCCTGTGAGCATCTGCAGCCCCCCCGCTGGCGTGCGCTGGGCGGGTACACACTGTCTAAAGCCGCACTCCTCCAGTGACTGGTGGGGAGGCCAACTCTGCTTTTTAAATTTTCGTTTTGGGTCCACTGCAGACTGACACTTTTGTGAACTGGAACTCAAAAAACAGATAGGAGATAAAAGTCCATATTTTTAAAAATAGACTTTATTTCGGAATAATTTTTGATTTACAGAAATTGTAAAAGAGAGTTGCTATTTAGCCTTCAATTGGCTTCCCCTAACGCCAGCATTTCAGTTGGCCAGGAACGTTTCGTAAACTAACCAACTGCTGTGGGCACAGTACTAGTAACCAGACTCTGGACCAGCGTCAGATTTCAGTTTGTCTGCTCCGCTAACGCCCTGCTGAAGGCTTCAGTCCGGGACACCAGGCTGCACGGTTACCAGTGCACTTGCTACTAGTACAATATTCAAGTGACAATTACTCTGTCAAATTTTATTAATTTTTTTAAGTACTATCAACCTGAAAAATTAGCAGTCAAATAAAAAGGCAAAGCACATTTATTTGGATCAAGGCAGAAAACCTAACATGTGACCTAAGGGGGAGTACAGGGGGACTTTACAGGAGGAAAAGGTGAAGATGAAGTAAGTGATTTAAAAAAGTCAATTTCGGGCCTCCTGGGTGGGCAATGGGTTAAGCGATGCATTGTGAAGCAAATCACAGCCACAGCATGAGTTAGATCTCTGCCCTCTGGGCTGGTGGGGAGCTGACCCACATGGTGCCAGGAACCTCTCCTGCCTTGCCCTCTGCTCCCCTCAGCAATGTATTGCAGTTAACCTGCCAGTTAATCTGCTCCCCACTCTGTCTCTGGTGGATCCTCTCACCCCGCAACTCTGGTGTTAGAGTCCGGTATTGACCTCCCCTCAAATGGACAGAGAACACTCAGGATAATGCAAGTCACACAACGAGGTTTTATTTCCAACTAGTTGGGGTCCAAGTATTTGCCCAACGAAGCGGGTTTCAACAAGGACCCCGAGCACTCAAAGACCAGGGTTTATATAGCATTTTCCAAAACATCCAACGCACAGTAATTTTCCATCGCTATACATTTTTCTGCTTTGTGCCACATCCTGGTGGTCTGACAAGATAAGCTTTTCAGCCAAAACATCTGGTCCCTAAGATATGACCTCCGTTTCCTGATTACTTAGTTCCTTCTTCCCCGAGTCCCCCTCCCCAACATTCTGGTACCTCAAGATTACCTAGTTTCCTCTTTCCCAAGTCACGTACTAAGTGAAATGGCTTCTCAGAGTTTAAGATGGCCGTTCTCATGCTAACCTACTCTTACACCGACCTGTACCCCAATTCTTGTATGCATAAATAAATCAATCTTTTTAAAAAATAAATTGGTCAAATGTAAGAAAAATAAATTTAAAAGAGTCAATTGCTGTTAACAGACTTAAATATTCTTAAGTACACTTAACTGGTTACTGACTCTGAAAGAATGAAAAAGGAACTGACTGATTCTATCCTCTGGCTAAGAGTCCATAGTCACCAGTTCTCAAACAATTGTTTGACTGATAGCTTCTTAAAACGATTGCCTTTGGCTCATTGCAAAGATCTTTGTCCCAAAAAAGACAACCAATTTCTCTGTAATGGCTGCCTGACTCCATTTTAAGAATGGTGTCACAGATGGCAACTTTTCATAGCACTTATTCTTAACTCTTGAACTTAGCTCCTCACGGATTGGCAACAAATGATTTGTACCTGCCACTAGTCTGCAGGCTGTACTTTGAGGTGCACAGTTATATAGTTGTCATGTTTACAGTGGTGATTAAGGAGAGGCGGAGGGGGAAGGTACCCAGGAAGTACTCAGGGAGGAAAGATGGGAGCCATCTGGGTGGGCATTGGGACGTGGCCATTTTGGAACAAGGCGCTGTGAATGAGAAGGTTTGGGGAGAGAGGTTCCAAACCTTCTGGGAGCCTGCTGTATGCACTGCGACTTCAATGTAAATATCTGCATCCATCAGCAGGGGCTGATGGCTGTTTATGAGCTCTCTGAGTCATAAAGGCGTTGGTAAGAAACTCAGGAGTTGAACAATGTGGTGTATGTACCTGGAGAGTCCAAGGTCTGACCGTCCAAGGACTCTGGTGAGTCAGCAGTTTTAGGTTCAAGATCACAGGCCAGGATGCAAAGTCTCCTGGGGAAGGAGAAGACCAGGATAAGGTGGATGTGCTTGTGCCTCAGGGCCCCCTTTCACCCTGGCCGTGTTCTGATGGGGCCCCTGGCAAATGGGTAATGTCAGTACTCTGAGGCTTAGTCTTGCATCTGTGCATTGGGGTGAATAGTGCAACCTCAGGGAGGATTCTGAGAAAAACGTGAGAATCACATGGAAGAATTAACATGACACCTGGCGTGGGCAGGAGCTCCCGTGCCCTGCTCAGGACAGCCCAGGGCCATCAGTGTCCTTGCCTTCTCCTCCTTGTTTTCCTCTAGGAAGTTCGAATTAAGGTTCTAGTGGGAGCTGCTTGGCCAGTCTCATTACATGCCAGGTTCTGCCGGCCTCCTCTTCTTTATATAGTGCTCACTCACTCTTGGGGTGTCTGGCGGCCGCCAGGTTGTCCCTTCATCATCTAAGATACACAAGTTGCTGCTAAGCACTTCTCACACTTATTATGGCTTATCGGATCACGAGTACCACAAGGAAGAAACCGCTTGTCTTATCCACCATTCTATTCCAGTACAAGTGTCGGGACCAGTGTAGCAGCAGGAAAGGAGCACGGGAGCAGGTTCGGGATGGTTCTGGGCAGACGGGTCAAGGAAGGAGTCTTGGAGCCCTCGGGGCTTTTCATGCTTTTATTAGTAGAGGTGGCCAGGTACATGGCAGGCAGGGGTGCCGGGGGGCCGGGAGGCTGGCAGCCCTCCCAGCCCCCAGCGCATCTCACCCGCTTGGCTGCTTTCTGCTACTGCTGCTCATCAGTACTGTTGGTCCTGTGGTCCTGTGGTCCTGGCGTCCTCACGACGCTGCCCATTTAAGGCCGTGTCCAACTCAGGTGCGCCCACTTGCGCATGCCCACCCTGGAATGCTCGCAGCACCGCACGTGTCCATCCTCACACCAGTGGCGAGGGTGGAAAGACCTGATTGTTCTGACCCTATAACCATATTCAGCATTTAACATGTTTGTTGAATGAATAATTGGGAGGAAAAATATGATTTATTCCTTTAAATAATTTTGAGCATAGGTCACAGAAAGTAATGCAGAACATATAATCAAATTTCAAAATAATCACTGCTTACACTTGAATAGGCCATCAGGAAAAAAGACGGCCCTGCTGTACATGAATGAGTTCACTATACCATAAAGATGCAATCGGAAATCACTGCTAAAGAAAGAAACTTAATCTATACAAGGTCTGGAAAAACTGGCTAGCATCAAATTATATAGAATCTAGATCTTTTCTTTGTATCCAGGTACTTTCTAGATGGACTAAAGAACTGTAAAAATCCTCAGAAACAGTAAACTCTCAAAATCTCTGGAGGAAAGTTAACATCTCCATCTTAGAAGCAACAGAAGCACACAAGAAGAGAAAGGTTAACTGGCTTAACTATAAAAGTATTTCAAACTCTTGTATGTTAAAAAAGAAAAAGGTAACCCACACAAAAAGGCAAGCGAACTAGGGAGGGATTTGCAGTCAGCTCTAGTCTGGACTTTCATAAATTGATTTGGAAAGAAAACCCCGAGGCCCCAGTGAGTAAAGAGGCAGAGGATGTGATCAGATAGTTTCCAAAAGAGCAAAGACAGAATGGTGCTTACTCTTGCAGATTAACATAACACCGGGAAGGAGAGGGCCAGGGTGGGCAGAGTCAGGGTGTAGGGTAAAGGTTGATCAGGTATTTCCACCCGCCCACCACTGATGATGGACACCTGCGGTGCTGCGAGCATTCCAGGGTGGGCGTGCGCAAGTGGGCGCACCTGTGTTGGACACGGGCATAAATGGGCGGCGTCATGAGGCCGCCAGAACTACGAGGATCAACCAACAGAACCGAGAGAACCAGCAGCAGCAGCAGCAGAGAGAGAAGAAGCAGCCGAGAGGGTGAGATGCGCTGGGGGCTGGGAGGTCTGCCAGCCTCCTGGCCCCCCAGCACCCCTGCCTGCCATGTACCTGGCCACCTCTACTAACTAAATGAAAAGCCACCGAGGGCTCAGAGACTCTCCTTCCCTGACCCGTCTGCCCAGAACCATCCCGAACCTTGCTCCAGTGCCACCTCCATCCTGCCGCTACACAGGGGAAGCTTCACAGGTGTAGCAGCGTGTTCTCTGGCCTTTAGAGAGGTACAGGGAAGAGCTGCCGCACATTTAGGTGGCATTTCCTGCTCACGAGCTGCTCCTGGCTCCCCTCTGACTTTGCTGGGCTTTCAAGGCCCAGACCAGGGCATTTCCTCAGGGTCTCTCTGGCCACCACTTTCCATCTGTAATGGCAACAACTTTACTTTGGAAACAAACCTCCCTGGAATGTTGGGGTGGTCCTGCAGAGGGGTTCTGGAAGGAGGCTTCTCTGGTGGTGGGGGGACTAGGGAGCTGGCCAGGGACCAGACTTTCCTCATCGCACCACCCAGCCCTCCCAGCAACTGTGGAGTTTTCTGACTTAAAACGACCTGCTGCCTACTTCTGCCCCTAATTCCTAGCTGGGGTTGGGCTGCCCTTTCTCGAACTTTCCCAAGAATGTGCACACAAGTTTCCCGAATTCCTCTGAACACAGTTGACTTTGGCGTTTTCACTTTAGAATCTTTTCTATCGCTTTTAATATTTATTTTTATTAAAAAAATGAAGCAAGCCATACATATTCATTGGAGAAAACATAGATATAGCTGGTGTTTTGGAAAGGTTTTCTGAAGAACAAAGTGGAAGAGAAAATGGACACTATAAAGAGTTTACCAGTATCCAATTTGCAAGCATCGCATGCAGGCCCCACCGTGAGGACATAGGAGGCCCTGCCCAGCACCAGACCCTCTGCTGGTCTCTGAGTTCCAGGTCTGATTCCATCTAAGCACCTTGATTCCTGCCAAAGTAGCAAGGTTTCCTGACACCATGTGGGGGCCTCCAGGTCCCAAATCCCCATTCATTCCTGCAGTTCCCACTTGCCCCACCCTCCCACTCAACTCCCTGTATGGTCTAGGAAGTGTGATTCATCCTCAATCCCATCTCCACCCACTACCCTCAATGCATGGCATCCATATTCATACACCCGCAAAGGTTAAACTCAATTTTATCTCAACCAGGGAAGCAGTTTTGCAGGAAATGAGACCCATGATAAAAATAACCATTCCAGCTCAATGCGGTAGGATGATTGGAGGTTGGCACAGGCATCAGGGTGCTAGCAGCCTGCCCACTCCTGGCTGCCGCGTTGGCAACACAGCCTTTGGAGAAGCGAGTCTGAGTCCTGGCTGCCGTGTGCCTCTTCCTCCCCCAAACTAGAGCAGGTGGCGTTATGAATGGGAATAGGCTCAGCAGAGGCCCTGCTGAGACTCGTGCACCTGCGAGACTCGCGCGTGTATTTTTGTTGTCCATTGATTTTCCCAATTAAGCTTTTTTGATAGTTGCTGTCTCCCCTGCACCTAGAGTAACGCCTGAAGCTCCTGAGTAGATGATTGAAAGGATGGGTGAATGTACCTACTTTGCACCTGTAAGCCCCTGGCTCTGAACCTAAGAAATCTCCCTGCCCTTGATTTCCTCTCTTGCTGGTTGGCGCTGCTGAGAGCCATTTCTAAAGTAGTTTACTTTCTTGTTTGGTTATTTATGCTGGCCTGCTCCGGACACGTTGGCCTCATTAGCTGGACTCCTTTACTCATGTGTAGGGTCTGAGAAAAGTTAGTTAGACTTTCCCACCCTTCTGCCACTGGTATAATGATGGACACCTGTGGTGCTGCATGCATGCCTAGGTGGGCATGAGCAAGTGGGAGCACCTGGGTTTGGACACAGGCATACAGAGGTGGTGTCATGAGGATGCCAGCAGTAGGAAGAGGAGCAGCATCAAGAGCAGCGGCAGCGGGAGAACAGCAGAAGCAGCAAAGCAGCCAAGAGGGTGCTGCCAGCCTCCCAGCCCCCTGGCACCCATGCCTGCCATGTACCTGGCCACCTTTGTAAATAAAACTAAAAAGCCACCAAGGACTCCAAGACTCTTCCTTTACCTCATCTGCTAGAATCATCCAGAACTTGCTCTGTGCCCCTTCTGGCACTACACCATGTTTTTTCCTTTCCAGGCATCAGGGATCTTTGAAATAGTCTCAATAACTTTATGTAGAAGGAGAAATGTCCTCCCCAGCAGGAGTTCTAAGTTGGCATCCCACCTCCATTTGGACCCTTGGATAGTGTGTTTCTGTCTTAACCTCTCCCTTTATGTCAACCAGCGCCCATGCAGGCCCAGATCTATGCTAGGCTCATCTTCCTTGTAGCACGTATCACATTTTCATTAACTAAGTAATCATGTTTTTTGCCTGACTGTTGCATCTCCCATTTGGAGGCAAATTCTGCACCACAGAAATGCTATTTTATTTACTGTTCTGCCCCCAACATCTAGCACAGGGTCCTATACACACTAGAACTCAAAAAAGATGTGCAGTAAAAATGAATAGATGGAAGAATGAACGAATGAATGAATTCATGGACCCAGTGATGGACCCATTATAACTATGATGAACAGGGGACGGTTTTGTTTCTTTGAAAAGAGCCTTCATGGTGAAGTGTCTGTGAAAGGGAAAAGCAGGCTGGGGGCAGCTGGTGGCCAAGAGCAGTGATTAATGCTTAAATGGACCCCATGGACTCCCAGTTCAAGTGCAGGGGAGCCCAGCTGAGGCCCAAGTAGAGGAAACAAATGCCTCTGGGTGAGCTGAAGGTAGAAGGGGGAGGGTGAGTCATGATTTCCTGCCTCTGACACCCATTTGCCCCATCATTACATTGACTTTGGAGCCTGTACTATGTACCCAGAGGATCTGGGATAAAGTCAAAGTTGGTTTGTTTATCTGTGAAACTACTCATGTGGATTAGTGTGTGCCAACAATACTTCAAAGGGGGTTATTGCTAATTACTCCTGATGCACATAAAGGGGTAGTCAAGGTAGTCCTTTTGGGGGACAGTCCCTGGGATTGTGCCAATTAGCCCAGCGGGCCTCACCTCTGGAGACCCGGGTGCAGCTGTGGCCACTGGCTGGGAAGGGGCCAGGGACAAAGCAGGAGGAAGAAGGGACCGGGGAAAGCAGAAGGTAGATGGGTGGTCTGAAGGGACCTGCCTGGCTCTCGTTATGCTCGCTAAACCTTAATTAAGGACCCTCATCACAAAGCCCTGCGTGGTGGGCACCAGGTCCCAGCCCTGAGGGAACAAGACTGGATCAAGACTTGAAAGTACTAAACAATCCTAAACACGTTAAAGATGGTGGTGGTCGTCTCCACATTGTTCAGAGTAAAACATTACACCATAAACAAGTGCGAAGTTTTATCCCAATATGGTCACAGTGATGCTTTTCTGCAAATACTGATTTCCTTAAAAATAAAAACTCACCAGTTTTATTTTGGTGTTTCTGCTTCAATAATAACATAAGTGTGTTATTGTTCGACTGTGAAGGAGCCCGTCCCTGATGAGGGACGGGGCCTTTCACTGAGCCCTGAGCGAGAAGCAGAGAGAACTGAGGGGTCTGAGCTCCCTGAGAGACAGTCAGAGCCCTGGTTGTTTCAAGCATGGAGGGAAGATGCCCAGTAACTTCGGGGTCGTGGTCTCTGGTCCTGGTCTCCAAGGGGCCTGAGAGAACCTGGCTGCTGAGAGGGCTGGGCTGGGAGGCTGTCGCAGCTGTCGCCTGAGGGTCCCTGTCACTGACAGTGTGGAGTCAGTGAGGGCCAAACAAGGCACTTTGGCCACTGAGGATGAGGAAGAGTGTCTGTTCACTGTGGGGTCTGAGTCAGGGGCCCGCTTACACGGAGAGGCTGGGGGCGGATTCTCCTCACCACAACCTGAAGGAGAAACTTCCACACTCACAGGTCCTTCTGTTGGTCCATGGCGCTACTCCCTGAGAGGACCAGGAAGGATGTTTAGGTCTTCGAGTTAGTTCATTAAATTCTGAGGGGAAACACAGGAAGGGCTCTTAGCTCTGAGAGGTTAGAGAGGATTGATTACTGAGACATGAATAAGGAGGGTCTTTGGTCAATGAGAAATATAAATAAAATGATCCCTCCATCCAGGCTGGGCTCACATATGTGGGAAAAACTGCCCACTCTAGGGTTCGATAGTGGAGATTCTCCTTCCAGTTGAAAATACAGTGGCTCTTAATTTCTCCTTTCCCTTTCTTTTAGCCTGACTTGCAAGGCTTTTAGCGACCAGTAGATGGCACTGCTGCTTCACAGGAGGAGGGGCTGCTGGCTGGGGAGGCTTCAGGTGGGGTACAGGTGCAAGCAAGTGAGACAAGGGAGAGAGGAAATGAGTTGCTCTTGTGCCCAAACTCCCTGGAGGCAGGGAGGAATCAGGATGTGATGGTCAAGGCAGATCCCCTTGCTTACAGGTCACCTAAAGGCTGAGTTCTGTATCATGAGACCAACTAGTTCCAAAGGCAGTGTGACATTTTGTATTTGATTCATTCGTACATTCATTTGTTCAGCAAGTTCAAGTCCAGTCCAGGACCAAATTTCTTATACCTGAGATAGAAAGGTGATTAAACAAGACCACCATTGTTGAGAAGTGAACAACTTAATATAAGCACGATAATTACAACAAATGTGCCAATGACTGTAATACAGGGATGGACACGTGCTGAGGAGTCAGGGCAGGGACGGATGTAGGGTTTGGAGAGGTTGTGAGCAGGAGCCAAGAAGGAGGTGACATCTGAAGCAGGGTGTCAGATGAGCAGGGGTTTTGTGAGACAGAAATGAGAGACGGTATTTGTGGCAAAAGAAAAAATGTGAGCAAAGATGTGGGGTATGTGAACGAGCGTGGGGTGTTAGGGTTTGTCCTAGTATAGGAGTCAGCTGGGAGTAGGCTGGGAAGGACGGACAAATACGTACACGTGACCATTCAGACCCTTCTTACCCACATTTAGGGATTTGCTTATGACCCTCTAATGGAAGAAGACTCAGGAAGGTTTTTAAGTAGGCAGATGACGTATTCAGGTTTCTGCTTTGCACCTGTGGCAGCCAGGTGTGAGGTCTATCAGAGGAGGAACAGTGTCCATGCAGGAGCCTGGTGAGCAACTTAGTATTGGTTTATGAGAGTTAGAAAGAAGGACACAGTGGAGGAGCAACCAGATTTGAGGGATACTTAGGAGGGAGGATGAGTCAGACTTTGTGCCAGAGTTGTGTGGAAGGGAAGGAAGAATGAAGACTTTCGGAAGATAATGAATGTTAACACCCCCTAAGCCTTCAGCATTCCTGACACCCGATCTCACTCATCATACCAACACTCTATGAGGTTGGAATCATGATCCCCACTTTCAGAAGAAACTGGAGTTCACAGAGGCTGTGGGCCTTGCCAAAGGCACACAGCTGATTTTGCTGCCCATCTGGCTTTCCCATCTTCGTGTTATCTCTCTCCAAGCTACCCTCCATGCTGCCAGCAGCTTGAGCTTCAGCAAATCCTTCCTTACAATCCAGTGGTGTCTACATAAACTGTGTTTAGGATAAAACCAAGCTCGAGCATGTCACGGTCGTACATAGAGTGCTTGCCTCCAGCCCGGTCGCCTCAGCCCTCCTCTACCCCTGTCCAAAGGTCAGGGGAGGGCCACTGTCATTTCCCTAAAGGGCTCCGCTTTCTTGCCTGTGTGCCCGGTCCTGTGGCATGCTGCCTGTGCAGGCCACCTGGAAACCTTCAGAGGTTCCAGTTGCTGCCCAGCGCCACTTAATATTCAAGTCCCAACTTTAAAAAAAAAATTTTAAGATTTATTTATGCATACAAGAACCGGGGTACAGGCCAGAGGTGCAGGGGAAGAGGAGGGGTGAGGATTCACCAGAGACAGAGTGGGTAACAGAACAGGTAGATTGAATGAAACATACTGCTGAGGGGAGTAGTGGGCAAGGCAGGAGAGGTCTGCTGCGCCATGTGAGTTACCTCCCTGGGCAGGGATGGAACTCAGCTACAGTGGCTGTGGACCGTTTCGTAGTGCTGTGCCTTAACTCCTTGGGCTACCAAGGAGACTCCCAAGTCCCAACATTAATGTAATTTCCTTAGGTTTCTTTCTGTGACGCATCCTTGAACCCATAAAATTATGTCTCTGCACAATACACTGTCACAGCACTTAGTGTTTTTCTTCCATAGCATGAATCACAGTTATAATTAAGTAACTATCCTCATTTCTATTGTCCTAATGTTAGTCTCTTCCACTAGACTGTAAGCTCCTTGACAGAAGCTACCCAGGAGTATTCACTGCAGCTTACTTTTTTTTTTAACTGAAGTAACAATTTATAAATGTATGTAAGTTTCAGGTATAATTAATATTATACTTTGACATCTGCTTATACTTTATTATGATCACCACTAAAAGTCTAGTGTCCATTCACCATTAAACAATTGACCCCATTTACCAGTTTCACCCACTCTCCAACCCTCTTAGCTTCTGTTCTCTGAATCTGGGAATGTTTGTTTTCTTTGTGTCTTTATCTTCCACATGTGAATGTAATCATACAGCATTTGTCTTTCTCTGTCTGACTTATTTTACTTAGCATGATCCCTTCTAGGTCCATCTGTAATGTCATAAAAAAACAAGATCTCATCTTTTTATTTTTAATTTTTTTACAGCTGAGTAGAGAGTTGCATTGCATTTGTATTCTACCTCTTTGTACGTTTATCTGTCCATGGACATTTAGGTTGTTTGCATAGCTCAGCTTTTGTAAATAATGCTGCAGTGAACCTGGAGGTGCAGATATCTTTTCAAATTAGCATTTTTATATTTTTTGATACTTAGAAGTATAATAGTTGATCATATGGTATTTCTACTTTCACTTGAAGATTATTTGTAACAACAAAATACCATGAAGAAAGGATTAATTAAATAGGGGCCTCCCTGGTAGCGCAATGGGTTACGCAGCCACTGAAGCATGAGTTCGATCCCCGCTGTCTGCCAGGGAGGCGACCCATACCGTGTAGCAGACCTCTCCTGCCTGGACTGCTGCTCCCCTCAGCAGTGTGTTTCAGTCCATCTGTCTGTTCTGCTCCCCACTCTGTCTCTGGTGAATCCTCTCACTGCCCGCACCTTTGGCCTGTACCCCAGTTCTTGTATGCATACATAAATAAATCTTTAAAAACAAAAAAGAAAGGACTAGTTAAATAAAATGTGATTAAACATTTCTTATAAATGTCATTAATATGATTAATGAATCATATTCATTAATTTGAATTAATGTCATTAACAGTCATTAAAATGAATGAGAGATCTCCCACCCTCCCTCAGATCCCACCTAGAACCTGTCCACAGTGAATGAAAAGACTCAAGACAAGTCACCAAGACCACAAGAAACTGTGTCCCACCTAAATCAAAGCTGAGCTTGTGCTTGATGAGTCTGTGTGAGCTTTCTAGGGCTGCCTTTATAGGACCTCATCTCTGTGGTGGCCGTTTATTATTGTTTGAGAGGGGTCAGCCCTCCCAAAGGGTCAGATAGACTTTTCTCAACAGCCCCAGAGTAGGCCTTTTATCTATTTGGTGTGAGAACTAATGAAGGCTCTGTGAGGTTCTGGAGGTTTGTTACCACTACTTAAAAAGAACGCAGGTTGTTTTGGGTTGAGAGTAATAAGGACCCTGAGGCCAGGAGAAGCTTCTGTTCTTGGCCCAAGTTCTTTCCTCCCTGCTACCCCCACTGCCAAGCAAAGAAGAGATCAACATGTCCTAAGTTTAAGTGTCTCCCGTTTTATTAATTAACCTAGAAGAATGTAGTTTGGGGGAACTTCATCCAGTTTTAGTGTTATAGGGCATCCGTGGGGTAAATGGGGTGACATATGAATTCTCATTCGTGTGCTTAATAACCAGGTATAAGCCCCAAAAATAGACAAACAGAAAAAATTTTAAAAATAAAAAGTTTTATTTACAAGGAGAATAAAAAGAGGGAGGAGAGCAAGAAAGATGGAGAGAGGAGATTAATTGGCTGACACACCTCACCAGCCATGCCCTCTGATGAGACCAGTGTGTTCACCAAAGCTGGAAAAGCAAGAGTAACAGTTCAGTCTTTCGAGTCCAACGTGGCCTCTCAGTTTTATCCCGAGTTCCTAGCAGCCCCCCTCTCCGTTCAGGAAGTCAGGTTCATGCATGCTGGGAGTTGTAACCCTTGATCCCTGAGATCTAGCATATGCAGAGGTAGGATGGAGACGGAAAAGCTGTCTGTCAGGGGGTGGAACTGGTAGGACTTAATTCCCTGGCTCAGAATTTGCTCCTTACTGTTCCTCTAACACTACGTTTATCAGTGAATGTGTTCTTTCTAAAATTTCATCTTTATTCTCAAGTAAGGATGAGATCAACTCCTTCTTATCTCTCACATGAATTTCCGCCCCCTCTCTGTCCTTCATACCCCAGGCCCTAAAATGCAGGATAAATAGTCCTGGCCTGTTCCATTATTCTTTAGACTTTACACCCATGTGAATTCCCTACAGATGTTATTAAATTCATTGTTTTTCCTTTGCTAACCCAGCTGATGCTGCTTTGATTATGCATCCAGTCTGAGAAGAACCCAACAAGCTTGGGGTGATCTATTTTGCACCCCACCATCATCGTGGCTTTTTTCTCTCTGCTTGCCGTTTGGCCTGTCACCATCAGAAGCTCCACGATATTGCCTACTTGGTGTCTGTCTCTGAAAAATCAGAGAAGGACACAGCTGGGGCGGATCTTTCTTCCCTTTACATTTCTCTCACTCTAGTCTCCCTGAAAATTACCAATAGCCTAAGTGATCATATGTACATTTCTTCACTGAAGAGTTCAATTTCAAAGAGGGAAGGATAAATACCCTTCCCCCCACCCCCTTGTTCTCTTTACTTTTCCAAGGGAAGGTACCTACAGAGCTAAATCCTTTACCTCTGGTTTTGAGAGGTACTACATCCCCTCTCCAGGCACCTCCTTTTAAAGTGTGTCTCATTTGAATCAACTTCCAACTTTCACTTATTGGATCACTCTCTCCAAATTCACCACTCTCATCCAACCTCAGAATCCCAATCTGAGTTTGCCAATTTGAGTTGGGTCCCCAGAACTTTAGTCAATTAGTGCCTCTTGTCACTTAATTCTTCCAGAATCGTATGAGTAGAGGAGGCAGGAGTGGAAGAGAAAAGACATCCAGTGTATAGTTAGCTGTGAGTTTAGATCTTGCCGAGGGATTTCCTCTTCAATATTCTTGTTTGTGTGAGTGGAAATCACATCAGTTCATTTGATTAATAGAAATTTTACACATTAGTTCTTCCACTGCTCCCAGGAACAGACATTGATTTTTAGAGAATACAATCTAAACCCTATTGAAAAGGGATCTATTTCCTCAATTAGAAGGCTATCTTGCCTTGTTCCCAGAGTTAGTGGGCTCCATTATTGTACAGTAAAGAGGTCTGGTTTCTTTCCTGCTTTGCCTGGAAAGCTATTGAAATAATAAATAAAGCTATATTATCCCTTAATGGCTGCTCCCTTTTGTTAATTCAGCAAGGGCTTTAGACTCAAATTGTTTTCAACAGTCTGCGTTTGGGGTTGGGGTGGCTGCCAATTCTTTTACAACAAACCCACCTTTACTCAAGCTAACCAAGATAGTTTTTGTTTCTGGCAACGAACTGATCCTTGTCTAGAAGAGAAATGGATTTGGGCAAGGAGGTTTGCAAGTGGATACTGTACTGCTGTAGCTGCATGGTGTCAAGAGATGAAGATTCTCAGATGTTGGGAAGAGGAGTTTGGGGTGCCGAGCTGGTGTGAGTGGACTTGTGTTTGCTGCAAAAAAAAGTGGTGCTTGGATAGAATCCATTATAACAGAGGCTTAGAAAAATATGGGTAGAATGTTAGGAAAAACTGGCATGACTGCTTACTCTGCCATATCTGGTGGTAAAGGGTTTCTAGCACAATGCTAGGCTAATTCACCAAGGGTCCAAAATCTTCCAGCATGAAGGTATGACTCAGTTTACTTGGTATATAAATCCTCGCTAGTGGAGGTACTCGTTAAAGCATGGACAACATGAGATGCACTATAAGGTCAAGGTAAAGACCAAGTTTACTTCTTAAATTCAACCATGATTTTCTTATACAGTTGGCACTAGATTTTTATTTGAATCTAAACGTAGCTTATTTTTGTTTTATTTTAGATATTTTTGGCCCAATCTGAATTCTGAGATTTTAGGTCCAGTCTAAACCTCCTTTCCCCCTTTCTTCTAATATTTTAGAGAGACAGGCCATGTGAGACAATCAGGAGGTCTTTCGGGATACCCCTTGCCTCAGGGCTAGCTACAGTTTGAGAAGAGTCACTTGTTAATTCAGTTCTTATCAATAAAATCCTTTTGCAAAGCAATTGGTGGTTTCATCTAGGTTATAAGTGTCAGCCACACCATTGCTCAGTACTTGTATGCTTCTTGGACATTTTTTAATTTGTGAAATAAATCTTCACCTTCAGTTCAATAAATTTTGATGGAGCACCTATGTGTGTCGACCACTGTGGTGTTATCAAAAGATAAATGACATATACCTATTCTTGTAGTCTAGTGGGAGGGACAGGTAGAAAATGTGAATTGTCAGTACAGAGTGCTATGTGCTTTCATAGAGATTGCTTATTTTCAAATGAAATAATGACTATAAAGTTATTGGTATAAGGAATGTAGTAAGTGTATAGGGGTGTGTGTGTGTGTGTGTGTGCGTGTGTGTGTATGTGTAAGAGAGAGAGAATGAGAGAGAGAGCGAGAGAGAGAGAGCGAGTGAGAGAGAGCGAGAGAGAGAGCGAGAGAGAGCGAGAGAGAGCGAGAGAGAGAGCGATACAAGTCCTTTATTAGAGAAATGACAGATACAAAAAATTCCATGCACAGGACAAACTGGTCTCTGGAAGAGTACTGCATATTGATTATCATCTTCTGCAAACCCAGAATCTCATCATCATAAACTATCTTTGGGGCTCTTTTTGCTGCTGCCACTACTAGAAACAGCCACTTGAGGAAGGTATTTTGCCTGTTAACACCAGTTAACATTTCCACCAACAATGCAATAGGGTTCCTCTTTCTCCACATCCTCTCCAGCATTTGTTGTACATGATCTTTTCAGTATATGCCATTCTCGCGGAGGTGAGGTGATATCTCATTGTGGTTTTGACTTGCAGTCTCTGCACAAGGGTCTTCCTCTCCTTTCCTTTCCCTAATAAGCCTGTCCTTTCAAAATGTAAACCAAAAAAAAAATGATGATGACTCTTTTTCCAAGTTACTTATTGACTATCTGGCTATCTGTTTTGGTGAATTGTCTGTTCATATCTGCTTCCCATTTATTAATTATGCTTTTATTGTGAAATTGAGGTGTATATATATATATATATATCTTGGCTATTAACCCTTTGTGGATTGTGTAGTGTGTGAATATTTTCTTCCACTCAAGACTCAAGAGGATGTCTTTTTTTCTTAATTAATATTTTTTATTGAGCTAGCATTGGTTCATACCATTTTTGTATTTTAGAAGTGTAGGGTCCCCCCTTCAGGTATTGTTGCCATAGCACACCCCCACCAGAGCACCCAGAGTCTACCACCACAGTTCTTTGTGCCCCTCCCTTTCCCCAGAGGGCTGTCTTTCTTTATCACAAATGCCATAGAATACATTGCCAAAGTGTTACTTTATATATTTCTTTTATTATTGCAAATCTTTTATTGATGTGTTTAAGATTTGTTTTTATTTATGTATGCACACAAGAACTGGGGTACAAGCCAGAGATGGGGGGATGTGTGTGAGAGGATTCACCAGAGACAGACTGGGCAGCAGAACAGGTAGATCTACTGAAATACACTGCTGAGAGAAGCAGTGGGCAAGAAGGGAGCGATCTGCTGAGCCATGTGGGTTAGCTCCCTGCCTGGGTATCCAACTCGTGCTGCAGTAGCTGCCAGTAGCTTCATAGTGCTGATATTTGACCCCTTGTGCCACCAGGGAGGCCCTCTTTTAATTCACATTGAATATTTTTGTGAATATTAATTTTTTTAATTAAATACTTTTGTGAATGGAGTTAGAGTAACGCAGCTTCATTCTTTTCCATTTATTTGTCTAATCTTCCCAGCACCACTTGTTTGCATGATTATGGCCCCTCCCTCCTTTCTTTATTTTCCCCCCCTCTCATTTTCTTTTTCCATGTAAATCTTTAGCCCATGTCAATGTCAATTGTTAATAAGATAGCTCCAGCCCCTTCCTACATTAGCTTCCCAAGCAAATGGACCTTTCACTGAATCCACTTTGCTTGGTGACACAACTCCAAGAATAGTTTCTCTTCTATCTCTGTGGCTTCTTTTGCCTGGCACAACCCCCAGGAATGCCTTGCTCATTGCCCTCTGGCCCATTTATTGTGAGGCTTAGATGCTGCTTGGTGATAGAAAGAATATCTAAACCCCGTGCCTTCTCTATGTGAATCAGTGTTTCCTTCTTTCCTTCCCCTCGGGAGTAGTGATTATTTAAGCTGCTGCTTTCACAAACAGAGAAGTTGAACGGGTAGTAGTGATTTATTTTACATTGTCTCTGGTGGACTGAGTGGGTTACTGGATGGGGTTTTGATACCAAAAACCTGGGGTAGCAGTCTTAGGGACCACTCAGATTTGTAAGCTTATAAGCCTATTAAAATACTTTTACCATTTTCAAAGTCCCACAACTGCCATACCTGGATGGTTTGGATTATCACACATATGATCTGGTTTTTGAGAACTTTCTAAAATCTACTGAATCACTTTTCGGGCTTTTGGTTAAGATCAGGTGTCTAAAATCCACTGAATTCAAATAGGACAAGAGATGCTCAGCAGGGTACTATGATTGGTGCAGTATTGCTGAATCATGTCAACTGCACTAAAGTAGGACGGTTGAAATAGTCAATGCTTTCCTTTGCCCTGGGTAGGCTTTTTTCTCTCAGTCTCCTAGTTTAATTGATGAGTAACTCTGTATTCTTTAGACACCAAACAAACACAAACCCACAGCTATTCTTCAAACAAAATCTCCTAAGTCACTACCGCCTAACTAATGTAGGAATTCAAGTGATTTCCCAGTTAGATACTGGTGGCTCATAATGACTTCTTCCTTGCACCCAGCCCCACATACACGGGGGATGTTTGTACTAAGATAAAAGTAGTTGCAGGACTCTATACACTTTCCCGTGAACCCACCTATTTGGGATGGGCATGTAGAATCTTGATCAAGCCCATCTTCAGAGTCCCATTTTCATCTCTCATCCAGGCCATTGCCTGTGAGAGGCAGAGCACACCAACCCTGGACGATCTGCCTTGACCCTCATTATGTGGCTGTAAAACATGTTTTGGGCTAGAGGCCATCGCTGATAAATACCTTATTAGCTCCAGCTGGGGCTGCAATGGTCTGCCAGTGTCACCTCTGAGATTTGCCTGAGAACGGGAGATTTGCAAGCTCATGTGCATGAGAGGCGTCTCCCCATGAGAGCCCACTGAATTCCTCAGATGACAGAAAGAGGTTCAATAGAGTCATTCAGTAACTGTTTCCATGCTTTTGCCTTTTGGCATATGCCAGGGCATTTTTGCTGGAGGATTCCAACCCCCACATCCTGACTCTTGGCGCTGGCAGCAGTTGTGTAATGCAAAGGTCTTGGCTCCTGTCAGCCTCTGTCTCATCTCAGGTGCATGTTCCCTGACGTGACCCATGCACCAAGACAGAAACGCATGGCACACTGATCCACTTTGTGGTTATGATTATTTTTTCTATCCCTAGTCCTTTTGGTAGGTGTCTGTATGTATAATAGTTTCTAGAGTTGCTGTAACAAATTACTATAAACCTAGTAGCTCAAGACAGCAAAATGTTATTCTCTCACCACTCTGGAGAGCAGAAGTGTTGCTGTAGTCATGTGCCCTTGGAAGGCTCAGGGGGAGACCGTTTCCATACTTCTTTCCTAATTTCTGGGGGCTGCTGGAGATCCTTGGTGGTCCTTGGTTTGTGGTTTCTCTCTCATTTGTCTCAATCTTAATGTTGCCTTCTTTTTTCTGTTTGTGTTCTTTCTTCTTTTTATAAGGACTTTATATGATTTAGAGCCCAACCTAAACGCCGGATAATCTCATCTCAATATCCTTCATTTAATTTCACCTGCAAATATCCTGTTTCCAAATAGTTTTCACTCACAGGCACCAAGGTTTAGAACTTAATTTAGATATAATTTTTGGCACACTATTCACCCACTACAATATGAGATGTAAAAATGGCAGTTGGGGTTAATAGTATGCCTATGCTTGTTATAAAAGGCATCCCTGTACCTCTTGGTCACAATAAACTACTTCAGGATCTTCCATCCATTTGGTTATTTTGATTTCTGGACTTAGTATGAATTCTTATAATAACTGGAATAAAAGTATGAAAGTTAGACAAAGTGTTTATTACATAAACAAAGTGAGGATTAGAACTCAGGAAATGGTCCACAGATTTTATTCTTCGACAACTGTTCCAACAAACAGAAGCTTACATTTAGTTTGTATAGGTAGCAACAGTGAGCCATTGACATTAGTGTAATTATTCTTGATAGGGGCATCTGGGTTTAAGTTGCTTTGACCTAAATATACCTTCATGCTGTCTATGTACAGAGGAAGACAATGCAGGATTTAATCTCTTCTTTTCTAAAGGCCCCCTATGGGGGCCTCCCTGGTGGCGCAGTGGGTTAAGCAACGTGCCATGAAGCAAACCACAGCCACTGCAGCACGAGTTCGATCCCTGCTGCCGGCCAGGGAGGGGACCCACATGGCGTTGCAGACCTCTCCTGCTGTGCCCGCTGCTGCCCTCAGCAGTGTGTTTAAAAAAAAAAAAAGAATGCCCTATGGGAATGCAAAGACTAGGTTCCATTATTGAAATCTTCTTTATACAGAGCCTTGGTTATTAGTGGGGATGAAAAGACTGGTGGACAGTAGATTTGGTATAGTTGTTTTACAGACTTCTAAGTCTGTGCAAAAGGGTTTGCTCTCTTGTCAGCTAGAGCAGGGAGGGGTTGGGCCCAAAACATTTTAAAGTACTCCACACTTACTTCCTGTTGCTCCCAACTTGGAGCTCTATTAATTGCTAGTGGCACAGAGCTCCCATTGTGCGGAAGGCCTAACCCCTTCCGTAGACGGGATGTCTCTGACAAAAGGTGGAAGGTAATGCCTGCACACTGAGGCTGATTCTCCATTAAGTGAGTGTGCTGCGTATTGTCACTTTGGACTCAAGGACTATGTCCCTGGAGGATGCTCCAGTTTGGGCAGCTGAAAATGATGCTCAGGGTTAGGGATGTTTCTTGCATAGTTAGCTCATTTACTCATTTCTCATTCTTTCTAAGATTTTCTTCTTTTCCATTTAGTAATCAGAGACTGACAGGCTGCATTGCTAGGTGAGACAGAGGGTTCAATTCACAGACAATCCAGGATACACAGGATGGGCAACGACTTTGTTTCCATTTTTTTAAGTATATGTTAGCTCAGCTACCATAGCATTCCACTAATTTTTGTAAGACCCATTACCCCAGTTCTTGTATGCATAAATAAATAAATCTTTAAATAAAAACTGATTACGACCCATTACGTTTTTGTAGCTGTTCATGGTGTATTTGGGTGTATTCGTTTTCTGGGTTTAAATTAAATCAGTTACCATAAATTATGACTTAAAACACATTTTTTTCTGTCAGTTCTGGAAATCAAGATGTCGACAGGGCCATGAATTGATGTGACCCTATTTCCAAATAAGAACATATTTATGAGTGTCAAAGGTTACGCTTTGAACACATCTTTTGGATACAATGAACTCATTCTAGTGGGTTTTCACTTTTCATGGCCATACCAAGGAGTCCAAGGGAGTGGGTCCCAGCCATACCCTTAGTTTAGAATATAGAAATATTTAAGCTAAAATCAATTACACTGCCTCAGACAGTGCCATTCTGTAACTTTGTTTTCTTTCTTTTCTCATCCAGGTCTTTGAAAAATATCAGTCCAAGCAGTTCTTGTTTCCAAATGCATTGGACTCCCTTAGTACCATTCCCCAAGGGTGAGGCTTCTATCATAGGTTTCCCGTGGATAATTGGTTGACTCTCTTTTCCTATCAGTACTCAGATTTTTGACACAGATGTCCACTTTTCCTCCCACACTACCCATATATATACTCCTGGGGTGTTGAACCTACTCTGCTCTAGAAGTGGGCATAATTTATCAAAAAGCACTTATCAGATTTCTTGTTAGTGGTGGGTTAAGGAACTCAGGCCTAAACCCACCAACGCATGACACTTTCCAACTGATAGAATTTGTTCTGGGATGATCATCTAACCTAGTGAAGGCAAGTGAAAAATTCTGCGGGGAATTTTAAATGTCCTAACTTTAAGATGGTTCCCTCTTTTCTCTTGATCATAGCAGAGGTGGAAATGCTATAATCATCTTGCTCCCAGCCTGGGAATGAAGCTGACAACTTTTAGGGAAGAGATGACAGTTGAGAGAAGTGTAGAGAACCAGATTTGGGGATGTGACTGACTGATGTTCAATCATCACTCTACCATGATCATTTTCAATTGTGTGTAGATTGCATTTTATGTTTCTAAGAATTGTTTGAGTTAGGTTTTATGTTCTCTTGGTCTGAAAGCATTTTAAGTGGTACATCCAGATGGGTCTCTCTGTGCAAAATCAGATACACTGGAAGTGATGGTAATTTCCTTCAGGCTCCAAGGGAGTCCATTTCCTCTTGTGTTAAGCAGAGGGCTCAGGCTCCATGACCTTGTTGATAAAGGTCAGTTGTCAACCTAGTGTCACTGTGCTTCTGTGTAGGTTAGACCGCTGCTGCTTTCAGGTACAATTAACTATGCCCTGAGTGATCGTCTCTTCACAACTGCCATTAAGTGGCTCTCATATATTGGGTAAGGAAAGGAAGAGGGAAAGAGACAACGGATGGGTTTTGTCAAGTGTTGCTAGAGACAAGTTAGGGGACTTTCCAGACTAAAGACATTACAAATTCATAATCCACATCTTTAACTAGATTCTCTATGCTCAATCAGTAACTTTGGGAGAAGAAAACTATGAAAGTTATTGATTATAAAAAAAAGTAAACAGGGGGGAAATGACGTGCCATTCATTACTCTCCCCCTCTTTACAGCCTCAATTTCAAACCTTCTTCACTCAGCAGATAGTCTCACCTATTTACAGAAAAGCATTAAAAGAAGACAACAACAACAACAAAACCAGATAGGAGCTACAATCAACATCCAAAAAATAGGCTTACCAGTACCTATTTTAACCAATTAAAGGGTTTAGAAGAAAAAGGGGTCCTGTCTAACCTTCAGGCTTCGGTGTAGATGCTGTGCACAGCTGAGCTTTGCCTGTGAAGCCCAAAGAAAGGAAAGGCAAGAACTAGAAGAAAACAAGGTAATGCTCCCCAACAATAAGAACCAGAGGAGCAGGAAATGGGACCTGCGGCTAAAACCTGATGCATAACTATTAGGAAAATACCAGCGGAGACCCCGCCCTTCAATGCCCAGCCACAAAGCAGCTTAGTCTAGACAGCTTAGAGCTGTAGCGGAACATCTGAGACTCCCTGTCCAATGTGCCCTGCCATAATAGACACGCGCTATTGAGACCCTGTCAGAGGCTGGGCAGTCAAGGGCCCGAGGCGTGGGAGGCCCTTCTAGTTATCCCTTTGCTGGGTTAGCTTAAATAGTCTGCCCACTCGATGCACAGAACATTTTCCGTGCCTCGCCCTTTGCGGTGGGGAGAGTACGTTCCAGAGAGAGTACTCACACCAGGGAACTGGGATGGAGGAGGGGAACTCAACCAGCAGTGAGAATTTGGGGGGTGGGGCGGATTCTGGGCCAACCTGCGAGTCCCAGGGGCGGGACAGCAAAAGAAGGAGAGCCTCCAAAGGACCCCTGGGCTGCCACCCCGCCCGCCCTCCCTCCCGCCAAGGGAGAAGGCCAACTCCGCCTGGCTGAGTCACTGCTGGAGCTGGGGAGGAGCCGGGGAAAGGCCGCCCCAACCCAGAGCGCAGCCAGCGGCCGTTGGGAGAGCAGGCAGGGCAGTCGGGAGCATGGGGGAGAGCGCGCTGGAGCCGGGGCCAGTGCCCGGGGCACCAACGGGGGGCCCAGTGCACGCCGTGACGGTGGTGACCCTGCTGGAGAAGCTGGCCACCATGCTGGAGGCACTACGAGAGCGGCAGGGAGGCCTAGCTCAGAGGCAGGGCGGCCTGGCGGGCTCGGTGCGCCGCATCCAGAGCGGCCTGGGTGCGCTGAGTCGCAGCCACGACACCACGAGCAACACGCTAACACAGCTGCTGGCCAAGACCGAGCGCGTGGGCTCGCACGCCGACGTCGCCCAGGAGCGCGCTGTGCGCCGCGCCGCCCAGGTGCAGCGGCTGGAGGCCAACCACGGGCTGCTGGTGGCGCGCGGGAAGCTCCACGTCCTGCTCTTCAAGGTCAGTGACCTCAGGCATCTCCAGATCCGGGGACCCTTCCAGCCTCTGCGCCATCTCTGGGGGTTCCCCCTCCCCTTGACTGCCACACCCACATTCCCGAGCCCACCCCCTGCCTGCGGTGCGGGCACGAACTTCCAGAGCTGCGCCCACCTCCCGCCCGCCGGCCTGTCCCTCCCTACACGTCCCCACCCAGCCTGGCCAATCCCAGCGCCCCAGCTCCTGCGCAGGCCACGTCCCCAGAATTTGCTCCAGGTCCGGCCCATCCCCGAAGGAAACTAACGGTGTCGAAAGTGCCGCCTCCACAGTTCGCTGCTCACCCAGCTCCCGCCCCGCGGCCACCGCCCTCTCACTCCGCTGGTCCGCTCTGCCTACTCCACAGACTTCTGCAGAGTCGCGGCTGTGCTCTCCCTGCTTTCCTGAATCCGTTTTTTTCTCCCCACTCTGGCCCCTGAGGTTGAGTGGGTGGGCTCCCCCAGTGTAGTTTAGCGGTGAGGCGAAGGGTAGTGGGGTCTAGGAGCTGCCGGGTCAGTACTGTGTCCATCATTTGCAGGAGGAGGCTGAAATCCCTGCGAGCGCCTTCCAGAAGGCGCCTGACCTCGCGGACCAGTCGGAGCCCTGCCCTGAGCAGCCTGAGGCCGAAGTTGGGGAGAGCTCTGATGAGGAGCCGGTGGAGTCCAGGGCTCAGAGGCTGCGGCGCAGTGGGTTGCAGAAAGTACAGAGTCTTCGTAGGGCCTTTTCTGGCCGCAAAGGTCATGCAGCGCCATCGCCCACACCAGTCAAGCCACCGCGCCTTGGGCCTGGACGGAGCGGTGATGGCCAACCCGAGGCCCCCGCAGCGCTGGAGTTGAAGCTGGAGCCGAAGCTGCAGCCAGAACCGCCACAGGACACAGAGGAAGATCCCGGGAGACCTGGGTCTGCGGAGGCAGCTGTGCTCCAAATAGAGAGTGCGGCCTGATGGCAGGGGCTGTCTGCCCGCCTACCGCCCCCTCCTCCCCCCCCATCCCGTGTCTAGGCCTACTCTCAGAATAAATCTTCCTGCGAGAACCCAGCATTCACGCCCAAATAAGGCTTGGATCCTGCATCCACAGAGCAGCTCTGGGCTTCCTTCCCGGCTTTTCTGGCTCAGCACCCTGTGTCCTCTAAAAGCAGAGCAGTCTCACACCTGCTTGCTCTCACCACCAATAAAGAGATTTCACCTAATCCAGACTCCATGTATAGGGCTGGGGTTGGGGGGTGGGGGACAGAGCAAGGAATAAGACAGTGTTGGAATCTGCAATGTGACTTCAAAATCAGACAGATCATTGTAGGATTGTCCCAGGTCCCATGAATCCTGGGCTCTGCTCTAGGCGCACTTAGAAATAGCTGGCCATTGGCTCCTGGAGTGTTTTGCTCAGGGGCAAATACAGTCAGAATTTTTTAACCTCTAGTACAGTCCCTTGCTGTAGGTGCTTTATTCTTAGTGGTTTTCCTCTTAGTGTTTTTCTTCTTTCTCTTAAGAATCAAATTTTCCAGAATTCATATTTCAGTTTTCATTCTAGGTACTTCTGCTTTGACAGGCCACATAACACTCCAGGCCACTGTCTTGAACTACTATTAAAAAGTGCTTTAAATTGAAACAATCTTATTTTAATTACCTTCAATTTCCATTTTATGACTATTTTTTGAGCACTTGTGTATCATTCAAGATTACTCACCTTTTGCTTTTTTTAACTAACGAGTGGCATCATCATCTACCCAGAAACCTTAGGGTCTTCACTTTTGCTCCATGTCACCCAGAGACAGGTAGCATATTGATTTGACTTTTGTGACTTGTCTACTTTTAATGTGCAAGGCCATAGCACTATTTCAGGCCTTACCTGCTGTTATTTAACCCATCGGTCAGAGCGCTTCACCCTTCTGATTCGGTTCCTTCAGTGACTCCCCATCACTTTCACAATGTACAAGCTCATCAACATCTTCAAGGTTCTTCTTGACCTGCCTGTTTTTGGAGCCTCACCGCTTGCCATTTCCCCTCATCCTATTACTGAACCACAGTGAGCTGTGTGCTCTCACCCTCATATCTACTGTCCCGCTGAGCTCAGCAAGGTTCCCCAGTTTCAGAGGTGGGTGCTTCTATCTCTTGCTCCCAGAGCACTGCTTGCGCACCTCAAGTGTTGACTGCATTTATCACCCTCAGTTTATAAGTACTTCTCCCATTCCATTAGTCTGTGCCTCCTTTGCAATAGGGATTTTTTTTTCTCATTTGTGTTTCCCACACCAATACTATGCCTGGTATACAGTAGTAGGTCACATGAAGCAAGAGCATCACAAAAGTGAGAGGTCAAGGGCTTAGCTGAGAAGGGAGCATGGCCATCCAGCTACTCATCTCATCCACCACTACTTTTCATATAAAGACATTTCTGAAATTTACTGGATTCCATGTTCTATGCTAGAACCTGTGAACAAGAGGACAGCCACTTCTGAGGCCTTTGAGAACCTCAGAGTTTACGTAATTATAATGAGTGTTGTACATGCAGTGGTAGCTATTCATAGGCTTGTCTGAGAGGAAGAAGGAAGGGACACAACATAGCTAGAAGGAGGAAAATGGGGGATGTTTAAGGAAGTCTTCTTGGAAGATAAACAGTGGGAGGGAAATAGGAATGGTACAGGGCCATAGAACCCAGTGGTTAATAAGTGTGAATTGTTAATTCCCTCATCTACAAAATGCGATGATAACTTCTACTGGGATGCCTTGAGAATTAAATGACAAAGTGCCTAGCACAGTGCCTCAAAGAGAGTTAATTTTAGATATTTAATTTAATTCGCTCTTGTAGTCGTTCAGCAAACATTTACTTAAACCTGCATGTCTGCCAGGCAGACAGAGCCAGGAATACAGAAGAAAGATAAGATCCCTGTGTTCACTGGAGTTCACTTCCTGCAGGGGAATAGGCAATAAACAAGTAAACTTAGAAGCCAGATTAAAAACAAGTTAACATATGAACTAGAAGGCTTTCTGGCTGTGGACTTTGAAGCAGTGAAACAGCAAGGATAAGGACTGTGGTCATAAGACAAGGGTACTGGAAGTTTAAGATGGGAACAGAGTTAGAGTTCAAGAAACTTAAATTCTCACCTCCCATTCCGTTAAATGAATCCAAGCTTCATTTGCCATGTTTGCGAAATCTGATGACTTTAGAGCTCCCCATTTCCCTTAAATTGTATACATATTCCAGGGCTTCACCCCATCTTGTCTCTGACTTGACTGTTATTGCTCTTATGACCACATGATGCCACTGTTGGGTTACCAGTGCCCTAGCTGATGCCTCATCTAATAACCCTGAAAATCTGTCTGCCCAGCTCTGAGCCTAGACCAGGCATTCTGCAGTAGTTCTATTACTTATGGAGAAATCCAGGGCTTTTTTTTTTTTTTTTTTACAGGCTTCCGAGCCTTAGTGCCTAGACTGCATCAGCTTCCCAGAAGCACTCTTTTCAAGGTTCTGCCAACCCAGAGGGGCTGGTTTGAGCAGACTCAGCTCTGTCCCCAAGAGAAAATAAATTTTTGTTTTTTCTCCAAATAGTTGGCAAGCCACCCAATTTTTCCCTTTCAACCCACACACAAAGTTAAAGCCCAACTGCATATTTCTTACACAAAATATATGGATGGTTCATAGGAAAGCATGTGGAGGCTCAGAGAACTTGGACCTTGACCTCCAGGAACCTGAAGTTTTGGCTAACTGGTGGAGGGAATGTTACTTTTTATTCCTTCCTGCTGCATCTGCAGCACCAAATAAAAAATATGAAGTTAAAACAGAAATAACTTCTTAATGGTTCCCTTTGTCACAGTACATTCTCCATTGTCACTGCTATAGTTTTATCACTAATTATTATTATAAACTAAAAATTGTGGAGACACTAGCACAATGCTAACTTGTCAGGCAGCATATGACATTTAGGTGTTTGCTTCAAGCAGGCAGGAAGGCACAGTGCTGGGCTAAAATTCAGTCTTGTTCTCATTTATTCAGGCCAGAAGCACAATGTATTATGCCTTTCAACATGATTAGGTGGAGAGACATTCATTTGCAATAACCCAATTTGGGAAATACTGATTAACTTAAGTGTTTTGAATACTAGATTCTTTAACTTCTCCAAGAACTAAAATAGCTAAGTGAACTAGAATAATTTTGTTAGCTAGCCAGAACAGTTTCCATCCTGCAACATGGGAAGCCAAGTAAAATCTTAAAGCGTAAAGAAATAGGATAATGACAAGAGAATGGCCAAGATCATCTGATCCGGCCCACCCATCTTCTGCTGTGATACTCCTCCTCCATGGAGTATATACACATTCCTAGTGAGAAACTTCTTCCCCTGTCAAGTGCTGAAGATATCTGTGACTTCTTTCTTGAATCATTTAATGTCAATATTGACGGGAGCTGAAAAGCTATGGAACCCACCTGCATTTCCAGTACCATCTTGCTGCCTGACTTAATGGCCTCTACTTAGCCAAACCAAAGTGTGGAACTCACTCAGGCTCAGCCAACTCTATTTGAACAACTAGCTGCTAGGGAAGTTTTCTTTATACTGAAATTAAAACCTCTCTTTATGGTTTCCATATGTGGCGATTAACCACCCTTCAACAATAACCGCACAACAAAATTCCTTTATTTCTATGCTGTGTGTGTCCTTGGAGTTCAGCTCCTCCAGGGCACATAAGATGGGCTCATCTAAGACTCATCCACAATCGCTTCCTCAGGCCAAACACTGCTGGCTTATTCAGCCACTCCTTGTATTATGTTCACCAAGTCTGTGCTATTGTGAATTATTTTAGTTTGCCCATATCTATTTTAAATAGGGAGGTAGCAAGGTTTATGGAAAAAGCAAGGCCTTTTTATAGGAGCCAAATATGTGAGGGACGTATATTTTATGGAAACTAAATATCCCCAAGACACTGGAGATTGTGAATGATAATTCCCTTTTTTCCAGGTGTGTTATGAGGATTAAATAAGATTTTTCATTTATTCTTTCACTCATCTGATTATTTGTTGTGCTAAGTGATAAAGATAGATAGTATGTTATATAGCTAGGGATGCTGCCCCTGGGACTTATATGAGCTTGACAATTGCTACAAGGTTTTAAATAAATGTTATGAGGGCAGAAATAAAAGCTGTTCTAGGAGCACACAAACAGGGCCTCTAACCCAGGAGTTGTAATAATTCAGAGTGGGCTCCCAGGGAGAAATGATCTCTCCAGGCTGATTTCCTTTCCTGTTTATTTTTTATCCTATTGCATTATTTATTTTTATGTAAATTTTTGAGGGAATTTTATATTGACTCGCGATAACAATAAAAACTAGACACCCATGGGGCCTCCCTGGTGGTGCAGTGGGTTGAGCACCACACTGTGAAGCATCTGCTACATAGCAGTGAGAGTTCAATCCCGGCCAGGGAGGGAACCCACATGGTGCAGCAGATCTCTTCTGTCTCACCCGTTGCTCCCCTCAGCAGTGTATTTCAGTAGATTTACCTTTTCTGCTCCCCATTCTGTCTCTGATGAATCATCTCACCTCCCACAACTCTAGCCTATACCCCAGCTCTTGTATGCTTAAATAAATATTAAAAAAAAAACCTAGATACCCACTTGAGTATCCCATTGACACATGTTATAAATTAACATATCTAAAACTCTGCTAATCTTTTCTCCTAAATGAAGATTCTCCTTCGTATTCACTTTGGAAAGTGTTACTAACCAAAGACCTGACCCTGCAGTCCTCTCTCCACCCCAATCCCTGAATCACCAAGCCTGATAGATTCTTTGTTAATGACTGTTGCGGACTTTTTTCTCTCATAAATAACTAATAAATTAGGGCCTCTACGAGAATTTGAAAAGAAGCCTGCCCTGAGACGAATAAACAAGAAGTGGAGAGATACTGAGTATTACAATTTACTCATGGGCAAAATGGAGTTAACCACTTGTAGTTTTGTTGTGAATTAAATGAGTAGGTTTGCAAAATATTTGGTATTGTTCTGTTATGTTCACACGAACTCTATACAGTCAGGCAGGAAATCATCTCTTCCCAGGGACACTGTCATTTACGAGCTAGTTACTGCTTACACATATGCGTTTGTACACACAAATACACATACATGACTTAAACCCACTTGTAGTTTATTTATTTATTATTTATTAATTAAATTTGACATCATTTGTAGTCCCCAGGGAGTACCCACCACCATTCCACCCGTGCACCATCACCTCAGTCCCTTGTGCACCCTCTGGCCCCATCCCCATCTTTTCCCTCCCCCCTTCCNCCCCCCCCCCTTCCCTTCCCCCCCCCCCCCCATGGTCCCTTTGGTTTATCCCGGCTTTTTGGTCTTGTTGAGTTTTTCTGTTTACTTTTGGTTATAATTGCCCAATTCCTTGAGCTTATTCTTTGTTGCTGTTGTTGCTCTTTCATATTCCTCCTAATAGTGAAGCCATCCGATATTTTTCTCTTGCCTTCTGACTTGTTTCACTGAGTATAATTCCTTCTTGTTCCATCCATGTTTCTATAAATGTCCCTAGTTTCTCATTTCTGATTACTGAATAATATTCCATTGTGTCTATGTACCACATCTTCTTGATCCAGTCCTCTACTTTTGGGCTTTTGGGTTGTTTCCAGGTCTTACCAATTACAAATA
>JAGFMF010011429.1:694427-706051 GCA_019455555.1 Galemys pyrenaicus
TTACAAATAGTGCTGCGATAAACATAGGAGTACAGGTGCTCTTTTGGATCAGTGTTTTTGTGTCCTTTGGGTAGATTCCTAGGAGCGGGATTGCCGGATAGTTTATTTTCTTAATGTACTGATTTTCTCCTGCAGTTGGAAGATTCTAAACAGGCATAGCCTGACTGACACAGGAACCAGCATGGAAGCCAAGGACAGTGTCTTATTTACCTTTGTATACTCAGCACCTGTACTAGTACATACAGTGCCTGGTACATACTAGGTACTCAATGAATATCTGAAGACTAAGCAGATTGATTCCAGTGAGATGCTAGAACACAATGGCGCACAAGAATCTACTTTCAAGGAGTTGGCTCACAGTGGAGTCCTGTTTGTTTTTCTCCTTTGAAGCTGTTACTTCCTGCCAGGGCTGACTAAGGCAGAGTAGAGGCAACTCTGACATTACGTTTCTTTCCACACCGGTGTTTTAATTATTTTTTAAATCAGAAGAAAAAAGTGAACTTGTAGGTAAAGGAAGTGTTTGAATATGCAATATTAATATAATGGGCTTTGATGCACTTTTTGGAGTGAGTGGGTTTGGAGAATGGGGTTCTTGGGTTCACTCTGGGAAAGGTTTCACCAGAGCTCCCTGTTCAGAAGCACGTGGCAAGTTCCCAGCTGAGTTTCTCCACGAGGCAGAGACGTTAGTTATTTTAGAGAGCAGGTTTATTAGGGAAAGGAACAGAAGAGTAAGGGACACTTGCATAGACACAAGCGGCAGGAAGAGCTGCCCTGAGAGGAACAGGTTTGCTGAGAGAGGCCTGCCCCACTCCTCCTTGTGAGAGTCAAGTCTCTGGGCGTAAGGCACCTTCTTTCCAGTTTTTTTTCTATTCTTTTTTCCTTCATTGGTCTTTACAATACAGGTGTAAAATGAGATCTTTAATTTTTTTTTTTTTTTATGAAGGAAGGACCCATGAGCCCATGGAGATCATAATGTAGTTCTTCATCCTTGGTCTTTCCTACGTCTTCATTCGGTGTGGAGTTTACATGATATCCCCCCTCTCCTATTCATCCTCACATATTTGGTCCCTTAATTCAATTTTTCTCTTTGATCTGACACGTTATTTTTATGTCCTCTTGTTATTATTTAAAATTAACCTCAACTTTTTTTTTTTAAGATTTATTTTATTTATTTAGCATTTAAGAACTGTGGTCTTAGCCAGAGGTGGGGGGTGATGGTTAGGGGATTCACCAGAGACAGAATGGGGAGTAGAACAGGTGGATCAACTAAAATACACTGCTGAGGGAGGAGTGGGTGAGAAAGGAGAGGTCTGCTGTGCCATGTGGGTCACCTCTTCTTTGGGGATAGAATTGAACACATGCCACAGAGGCTGGTGATAGCTTAATAGTGCTGAGACTTTAACCCCTGTGCCACCAAGGAGGCCCCCTCAACTAATTTTTACTAAAAATACACTGGATCCACTTTATGACCATCCCCAATCCTCCTCGCCCCACCCATGTTTCTTCCAGGGCCTAGGCCCCTGGCCAGGTTTCCTGATTTAGGAAGCAAAGGCCCGAGGCTGCCATGGTTGCCTCTTTTCACACAGCCATGGTCATAGCCTTGTGAGGGAAGGTCAGCCTGTGGCTGAAGCTCCATTGCACCAGCCACAGTAGTAGCTCTGGCAGTCAAATCTAACCAAGCAGTTTTCTGTTTCCAGATGAAGCGGTTCTTCAGGCCCATCATCAGTCAGTGCCTTCCAAGAGCGATAAGCAGTCCCTGATTTCTCCCGGTTGGCACTTGTTTTCCTTCCTTCTTTGCCTTACCTACTGTTTTTGGTCTCAATTCTTCCCTTTCCTTACTCTTGCTTCCCTGAGATTCTGCTCCCCATGAACTGGTCACAGATTGATTTTACTTATTAAGATCTTCTCTAAGTCAAGCCCTGGCCTGAGTTTTTAAATTGGATTTTGGTATCAGCACTATGTGGAAGGGATCACATCCTCTCGATGATGATATACAGATGAAGAAAATCAAGCCTCATGTTGCTGAGTATGTATTGCACTTGATTGCTCGTTTAGATAATTCCCACTTCTGAGAATCTCTTTTTTGTAATTCATAGCCTAAAAACCAATGGAGGATTCAATATACAATAGCGTATTCGTTACTATATGTGTTGTAGCTCTAGATTGAGCTACTAAGTTTTTAAAGTTCATATGATGTATTAGGCCACAATTTTCATCTCGGTATCATTATTATTATTATTCTTGTGAATGAGTTTCATCTGCCACTTATTTTACTGGTTCCCTTCCTCATTTTCCCCCAGGATAAATTCAAGTTTTGTATACTTCTTTAAACTATTGACTATCATTGAAATAGGTTGTTTCTTCTGGATTGTTTTTGGAGGAGGCTCATTACAGCAAATGAGCCAGGGCACCCATCCAGGCAAGCAGGAATTCTCTTTATAACACAGAATTTTTAGCATGAATTTTTTTCCTTTCCTTTAGCAATTAATGACACAGAATTTCTTTTCTGTTGCCAAAAATTACTTGCTGCAAATGACTTCTGTCTGAACCTTGTTCAGCTCTGTAAGCTCTAGTCCTAAGTATCAAACTAGTTTTTTTTTAAGATTTATTTTTGCATAGAAGAACTGGGGTGAAGGCCAGAGGTACAGGGGATGAGAGGATTCACTAGAGAGAGAGTGGGAAGCAGAATAGGTAGACTTACTGAAATACACTGTTAAGGGCAAGGTAGGAGAGGTCTGTTTGCCATATGTGGGTAAGGGGTTAGCTCCTTGGCTGGGGATAGAACTCAGGCTATGGTGGTGATAGCACTGAGACTAACCCTATGCCACCAGGGAGGCTCAGGATCAAACCAGTTTTAAGGAAACTCCTGCCAGGAACCCGGGGAATCTATTCTTACAGCTGCACTTGGGGTGCTGTTGCTCCCACACTTTAGGATGCTTCTGTTCACCTTGGAGAAGAATGTCCTGTTGATTCTGTGGGTGTGATGAGTCTTTGTGAGCTTTCCTGCTTTGATCTTCACTGCTCTTGGCAGCTCTTCCTATTTGTGGTTTGGCCTTCCAAATGTTTCTCAGCTTCATCGAAGATGGGAAGAGTTTGCATTTCTGTTTCTCTTTCCTATATTAATTTTATTTATGAAATGATGAGATGATGAAAAAAGCAGTGGTAGAGCAAAGTATAGCACAATATAATAAATGTGTATCATTTCCATTCCTCTCTACAGTTTAAAAAAGTTAAAGTTGATTTTTATAGGATGTGGATCCAAATAGCGTGGTCAAATCATCTGACTATAACAATAATATTTATGAAAATTAAAGGAAATTATAACCTCATCCAGGAAATACCAAGAACATGAAGAGCACCTAGTCTCTCAGGTGACATTACCATATCGTCAACAGAGATTAGATAATATAGACAAACTCCTATTAGTGGAGCTTTAGCTAAAGTTCTTCATCCTTTACAATTCTGGGGGTGTTATAGATTTATTTTTTCCTGAAGTCATAATTTGGACCTGATTAATTTTTCATAGACACACAGAGACAGATTTTAAAATATTTCAGTATTTACCTTAGTTGAATTACAACTTCTTGGAAGATCTTTGGAGGCATCTCAGTCTATGTACACACACATAAATATATACAACATATTCTTACATATTTTCAAACACAAAAACAGATTTTCTACCTCATTGTTATATTTCATACATTTCCAAAAGTCAGTTAAGAATGTCAAGTTGGGCCTCCCTGGTGGCGCAGTGGGTTAAGCAACGCACTATAAAGCAGACCACAGCCACTGCAGCATGAGTTCGATTCCTGCCGCCGGCAGGGGTGATAACCCACATAGCGCAGCAGACTTCTCCTGCCTCGCCCCGCTGCTCCCCTCAGCAGTGTCCTTCAGTAGATCTGCCTGTTCTGCTCCCCACTCTGTCTATGGTGATTCCTTTCACCCCCCACCTCTGGCCTGTACCCCAGTTTTTGTATGCATAAATAAATAAATCTTTTTTTTAAAAAAAAGAACGTAGAGTTACTGGGGGCCCCTGTGTCAAGGCACAAGGGTTGAGTCTCAGTGCTATCAAGCTATTACCAGTCACTGAGGCATGAGCTCAATTCCCGGTCAGGGAGTTAATCCACATGACTCAGCAGACCTCTCCTATCTTACCTGCTGTTCTCCTCAGTGGATACTTAAATTAAACAATTTATAATTTAAAATTGGTACTTCAGTGGATCTGCTTGTTCGCTCCCCACTTTGTCTCTGGTGAATCCTCTTACCCCCTGCATCCTAGTTCTTATATGCATAAACAAATAAAATAAATCTTTTAGAAAAAAAGAAAAGAATGTCAAGTTACAATAAAATTAATATTACACTAAAAACACAATCAAATCAATAATCAATAATATCTATTAGATAAATAGAAATTACATTGCTGCAACTTAAATGAGCATGATTGTGTAAAACAATACCTACTAAGTCCAGGAAATTTTTTCAAAATCAATTCACAAAAGATACTTATTTCTATATCATGTTATCCAAAATTCTTCAGCCTTTACAATTTTGGGGAGTTATAGATTTAATTTTTTCATAGAGTCATAATTTGGGTCTATTTAATTTTTCATAGACACACAGAGATAGACTATTAATGTTACTATTTACATATAGTTCTCCCAAATATCAAGTCAGTGTTATTTTTTTTAATATAAAGGCAAGTAGAGAACAAAAAACTTACGCCATAAGAAATTTCAGTCATTTTACCTTTAGTATAAATAATAATGAACTCTTTGTTTGGATCAAAATGTATCCATTCCATATTCCACAAATGAATTTTCTGCAAAAAATTTTCATGGTAATGATAGATAAGAAGTGGCTGTCTTTAAGAATTAAAGTTCATAAATGAATTATTTCATCACTATGCATTTTTCTATTTTAATTAGCAACATCAAATAAGGAAATGTCCAAATTGAGAGGTACTACAACATTCAGCTTTATTTATTATAATATATCATCACCATATATATTTTTACAACTATTTTTTGGATTTAAAACAAAACATTTAGAATAAAAGTTACCAAATTTGGAATTGTATAAATTGTATAATTTGAAAAACCTCATATAGGAATTTAACCTAACCAGAAGCTGGGACAGATTTGCCCCCACTTCATTCTGAAGCAGTTACCTTAAGGTACAAGTCTTCACTTGCTCACAGCCCTCCTCCATCCTGAGTGTCTCTTCAGAATCTATCTATGGGGAAAACATCTTAGTAACTCTATTTCATTTTAAGTATATTTTCTTTTCTCCCTGCTATGTCGCTTGGTTTAGCCTCTCAATATAATATTTATCTTGAAAAAGAGAATTCATGGAAAAATTATTCTGAACAAAAGTTATGATTTCAGACATGATTTAACATGATAACATTTTACTTTCCTTGAGTAGAGTCCATCTTACTTCAGCATATTTGAAAATCATAGCTCTTCTGAAATATATAAAGCCAATAATATAAAAATGTTTCACAGGCAAAGCACACATTTGACCGGAACTGATAAGATTTACAATTCCTCAGCTCATACATATGACACACATTCATTCTGTTCAAAACACACACTTCAAAAATAAATTTCAAGAATGGATGTCTTGCATTTATGAATGAAACTTCATATTCTCAATTAACTGTTTTTAAACACTTGCCTAGAAAGCACCTATTCACGCATGTATATTTTGGAGATATTACCACATAACTTCAAGGTCAGAACACCCTCTCCTGCCCTCCACTATTTGAATATATTCCTTTACTTCATAGACACAAGGATTAAATATACACTTTTCAAACAGATAATTTAGAATTTAAGACATCCACTAGTATAGGCATAAGTGCTTACACTTTCAATATTTTAACTTGTTTTCAGCTCTATCTTTGCAATTCCTTTAGAGAGAATATATGAATTTAGATAATATATGTATCTCACTGCTATTCCCTTTTACAGTTAAAACGATGACATCTATCCAACTCCCTTTGTCGGGTTAAGATTCTTCATTATTTCAGGCCCTCTCTATTTTAAAATTGACATATGGAGGGATCTTTAATGTAAAGTAGGGATTATTATTTCTTGGGTTGCAGAACGTTATGTGGCTCTCAGGTAGCTGATGAACCCAGAGAGTATATAAAGGGATCAGAGATAGAGACAGCATTAGCAAAAGGGAAAAAAATAAATGGCTCCCACTACAGGAGCTTCCTAAAGACCAGGGCACACCTGGAAATCTCATTGGAGAACATTTTTTGGGTACTAAGAATGGACTGAGCCCTAGATAATGGTGTAGAATCAACAGAAGCAATAATGAAAACTGTGGTAGTCTTGAGATACATTTGTTGAGGGATGAACATCTGTTCCTTACCATCAAACCAGCTGTCAGCTTCTCTTTTACTTGCATTTATGAATATGTATTAATTTTGTAATAAAAAGGAAAAGCTCCACCTAACTCAGAAGTCCTTAGCCCATGAGTAAAATAGTTCTCTATTTCTCTCTAGCTTTTATAATACATAATTACATAATCACTGCCAAAACAAAATTGTATATTTCTTAAGCAAATTGAATGCATCTTTCACAGTGGAAGTATAAGGGGCAATTTTGAATTAAGAAATATGGCCTCTCTGGTGATGCAAGGGGTTAAGACTCAGCACTGTGAAGCTATCCATAGTCACTGAAGCATGAGTTGGCTCCCTGTCCGGAGCACAACAGACCTCTTCTGCCTCACCTGCTGTTCCCTTCGGCAGTGTATTTCAGTCAATACACCTGTTCTGTTCCTCACTCTGTCTCTGGTGAATCCTCTCACCCCCACCCCCATACCTCTGGCCTACATCCTGGTTCTTATGTGCATAAGTAAATAAATCTTTTTAAAAAAAAAATCTGTAACTTTTTCTTTATATAAATCTGGACTACTAATTATCTCATTTCCTCTTGATACCATAAGAACGTGCATAGCCTAGGATGTTTTTATTATAAAGAGTTAAGCAATCGGCATAGGAGATAAACCACAAAAAGTGCAACATCTACAATAATGAAATTTCATGCCGTTATCAGAAATGTTTGTAAATATTTTAAGTTATACAATTCTTAAAATACTACAACTAAAAATATCAGAAAACCAAGTCATTTACACTCTGATCACAGCTACATTTTAAGATTAAAATGTGTGAAAAAGGCAAGAAAGATTAAAGTGTTAGCAGTTATAAGCAGAAGGGCACATATTTCCTCCTTTCTGTTTCTATTCTTAGTTTCCAAATCATTTTTGCAATGAGTACATATTACTTTGTAAATGGAAAAAAGTAAATATTTAAAAACGTTAACAATAAAATCTAGATTAAAGTAAATAAAAGCTGTCAGAAATGGAAATGAAATTTATGAGTATCAAGTAGAAGTAGAAAGATTGAGGCAATTCTGAGTTGAAATGTGGAGAATACAGAGAAGAGTTGAAGAGCCTAATTTTAGCTAGAGTGGTTATTGATAGAGGATGATGTCTTTAGACTATAAATTAATTTTTCCAGAATCCAAATTAGGTGTTTTCAGATTGTGCTGAGAAACTGGAAAAAAAAAAGAAAAAGCAGGAGGCAGATGATCATGTGTGGTGTGAGAGTGAGTTACTGTGGGCTGTCATTTCCGACCTGACAGCGCTTTAATAATGGAGGGCTCCACCTCCCTGCTGAGCGGGCTCATCTCTAGCACACAGAGGAAAACAAAACTGCAGGCCTCAGAGTTACTCATCAGGAGCTAACGCTAAATAAGGAGGTGACAGGGTGGAGGTGGGCGGTGATGGCATGGATCCTAAGCACTGGCTTTCAAGGCATAGATACTTAAGGCTGCACAGAGCATCTAGGAGGCAGGGTTGGGCTGTGGACTGGCAGGCTCAGTCAGACGTCTTCAGTGGGGATGACAGAACAAGATGGCCGCCCTTGACGCAGCCAGCAATCCCTGTACGCTCATTATCCGCAGGCTCTCACAGAGTCAGGTGCCATCTTCCACCACATTTCATCTGTTAAATTAATTAAACAAGAATAAATTTTTTTAAAATTTCCTAAAAAAAATTAATTAAGCAGGAAGACTGTGAGATGTGAAACTGAGGTAATTCTAATGCCTCAGCAGCCCACGTAAGCAGCAAACCAAAATCTCAGTGTCTAAGTGCCTCTGAGTAATAAAATTGAAAACACGGACAACCAGTCACAAACAGAAAGTTGGGTTTTAAGCTGTAACAAACTAATAATTCCCTAAGTGTGCTTTCCCCACACAGGTTTACAGTCTTTCTTCTGGGTCCTGTTGGGGGGTGCTCCTAACCACTTCCGTTTGGTATTGTTGAACTGAATGGGTAAAGGCTCAAACTGTGCTTAAGTTATGTGATTTTATATGCTTCAAGCTCTCTTTGAACACTTGTTAATCAGGCCTCCATTTCTCAATACCCCATGCTGAAACAATTGTCTCCAGTTTCAATCCTCTCCACTGTACAATTAGTCAACAGATCTTGAAGAAACTAGATAGGTACACATTTCACAAATCTAGTCCCTCACTTCTGTTTCTTTGCCACTATCCTAGTTTAGAATCCTATTGCCTTTCATATAATGACTCCTGAAATCATCTCCTAATTGTCCCTATTTGAATCTATTTGATATATTCAGTTGGTTGAAACCCTATTCTTGATTTTCTCAACAGCTGGTGACCCCTTTCATATTGCTCTCTTTTAAGATTTATTTATGCATGCAAGAGCTGGGGTACAGGCCAGGGTTGTGGGAGGTGAGAGAATTCACCAGAGACAGAGTGGGGAGCAGAACAGGCAGATCCACCTAAATACACTGCTGAGGGGAGCAGCGGGAGAGAGAGGAGAGGTCTGCTGCGCCATGTGGGTCCCCTCTCTGGCCAGGGATTGAAATCTCACCGCTGTGCCACAGATGCTTCACAGTGCAGCGCTCAACCCAGGGGGCCCACCAGGGAGGCCCCCACCTCTTTTTCTTAACCAAGTAGCATTCTTCTGTACCAGTTAGATTGTGTGTAACAGTGAAATCTACCTAACACTGCAGGTCAGGATTAAAGAGTCTTACAGGTGCCATATATCAAGCCACACACTTCCCACCAAGTTTGAAATTGCAGTGTTTTTTTAATCTTCATCTGCCTTCCTCCTTCAGAAATCCAGCAGAGAAAAGAGATGTAATTTACTGGGGCTTACCAACATTCCGATATTTGCTACCAAAGTTGTTTTTTTTTAAGATTTATTTATTTATGCATATAAGAACTGGGGTACAGACCAGAGGCACATGAATTCATCAGAGACAGAGTGGGGAGCAGAACAGACAGATCTACTGAGGTATACTGCTGAGAGGAACAGCGGGCAACATAGGAGAGGTCTTCTGCACCATGTGAGTTGACTCCCAGCCTGGGGATTGAAACTTGTGCTGCTGTGGCTGTGTGTAGCTTCATAGTGCTGCTTCTTAATCCCTTGCACCACAAGAGAGGCCCTTGTTGCTAAAATTTTCAAAGATACTTAGCTGGGGACTTCAGCTTTTGGCAACTGCAAAAGGTACCAATGAGTGGTTCTGTTTAAAATGACAAACATCTAGAAGTAAGCAAAGACAGGTGTGGTTGTATGAGGAGTCTTTGCCTTTTAAAACTAACCAAGGACATAATAAAGTTAACATAAAGCTCAGAAATTTACTGTGATAAAGAGTATATTTTGTAATCTAGACTGATTACACAGAAAAAAAGAACTTTTCACATTGTGAATGGAGCCAATAGACAGAGAAGCGAGAAAGCAGAACCATCAAGATTTAACATAAAATTTTAACCTATTTCATATTTTTCTGACTCAGTTATTACAACTCAGGCAAATAAAATTGATTTCCAGACAGCAAAATGGAATGGAGTTCCCCGGGGCTGGTTAGGGGTGGGAGGGTAGGGAATGGATAGTTTTTATTTAATAAGTACAGAACTTCAAGTTTTCAAAGATGAATATTCTGGAACTGGATGGTGATGGTGGTTGTCATCAGTGTAAATATACTTACTGCTATCAAACTGTACACTTACAAATTGTTCAAGTGGTATTATTCCAAGTTTTAACCTTCACTGTGTTCTTTTATATTCTTGAACAAACTGATAGTTTGTTTTGGGTCCCATCTCAGGGCACCTGTAATGCCAGAATGAATTTCATAATATTAATATGCTATTAATATGCAATTCATTCACAGCCGCAATCTTCAAATGATTTAATAAATAAGAAATATAAACATTTCTCAATTTTAATTTCCCATATGGTAAATGTTGATAATAAAATACACCTACCCATCTGGTCCCCGCCAAATACACACACACACACACACATTCACATGTATACTCTTTAAAGTTCTCATTATATTTGAATTGTGCAAAAGGGACTTTGGAGAAAAAAATACATAAACCGTAAGAGCCACAAGTTCAGCACAAAACTACATATTTTTTTCTCTTGAAAAACAGACGCATGGACACAGTTCTGTTTCTCTATTGTTCTCAAAACACTCTCAATATAAAGCACAAATTTTAACCAAAGTGACTTCATTTTCACAGAGATCACTGGGCAGGAGGTGGGGTGGGGCGGGAACGGGAGATACTTATGAACTCTGTTACATACCAGCTTTTTTAAGAGATGAGCAGGGAGTATCTATATCAACATCTGTATCTACTTCTACACGTCCATCTACACATCACACGTTTCCATAGCTATAGACATGCCGTGTAGTGCAACTTAGGAAAGTGACAAAAATGAAAACAGTTATTAACAGACTCAAGGATACAGCTCTATGGCATAGAAGAAGCAAAGCACATACACTTAAAATGATGCTTTGTCATCAATATTTCAATATTCTATCTTACTTAGGAATGATGTGGGTATCCAGTAGTTATCCATTCATTAATTAACCCAATTTTGTGTGTGTGTGTGTGTGTGTTTGGGGTTAGATATTGACAGGTTTATTCTAAAGTTCATAATTGGAAAGAATTCAAATACTCAAAACAAGTTTGCTAAAGTAAAACAAAGTTTGGCTATTACAACACTCAGTTTCAAGATATATCATATAGAAGTATGGTATCGGTATAAAGAGCTACACATAAATCAGTGGAACAGAACAGACAGCCCAGAGAAAATATACATATGGTTAACCAATTTTCACAAATATTTTAAGGCAGTATAAGGAATAAAGTTATTCTTTTCATCAAATTGTGACATAACAGTTCTCTATCTACATGCAAAAAAATGAATCACAATCCCATATAAAAATGGATCAAAGGCATAAATGTAAAATCTAAAAATTTAAAACTTTTAATACATTGTTTGTGTGATTCTGATTTATTTATTTATTTAGTATATTTAATTGTATTCGACATCATTTGTATTCCCCAGGGGGTTCCCACCACCATTTTCACCCGTGCACTGTCACCTTAGTCCCTTGTGCTCTTTACACCCTCATCACCGTCTTTGCCCTCTCCTCCCTCCGCCCACCCCCATGGTCCCTTGAAATTAATCCAATTTTATTTTATTATTTTTTTTAAAGATTTATTTATTTATGCATACAAGCACTGGGGTACAGGCCAGAGGTGTGGGAGGTGAGAGGATTCACCACAGAC
>JAGFMF010011429.1:706101-735569 GCA_019455555.1 Galemys pyrenaicus
TCCCTGGCCGGCAGCAGGGATCGAACTCGTGCTGCAGTGGCTGCGGTTTGCTTCATAGTGCGTTGCTTAACCCACTGCGCCACCAGGGAGGCCCTTAATCCAATTTTAATATGAGTCCAAGTTTTTAGTTTCTTCAAACTCTTAGAAATCATCTTCAAGGTTATATACTACAAAACAAAATTACTGTCAAGATGAAAAGCTCAGGATAATGATTTGATTTTTTGAACACAAATTTACATTTTTCATAATCTTAAAATTAGGAGTAATGTTAGCTTATTTGACTAATGAACCTATATACATTTAGAAAACACATCCAAGTAGAATATTGCTAATAATTATATTTACCACTAATAACTCAGAGAAAATGTGGCTTTTTTTATTAAACCCCAAATATTAAACTTAAATTCTTAAAATATTGAGTTGATTTCTATAGTAATATTTTTAATGCAGCATATTTAAAGTCTTACAGTTTTAATTTCACTATTTTCTAGGAGTTTTAGGAACATTTGCTTTATGTAAAAATTTATTTCTATCAGTCAATCAGAAAGAACTTTAATACCCACTGGAAGTTGGAAGCATTACACACACCGTATGTGTAATATAGTTTAATTTTTGAACTATAGACAGAATAAGAGAAAGATAGAGTTTATAGCTTCAATTCTGAAATTTCAGTCCTGGGTCAAGAACAAATACAGAAAGCCCAAATCTCACCAGTCCTGGTATGGGAGAGTTATTCTGCCCAGTGGGCACAGAAACTTAATTGATATGAGCTCAAAATAAAGAAAAAAGGTCTAACAGCCCACATTCCCCACTGTCTCTCACCCAGCAGAGAACAGCATTAAGTAACAGAGATCACGACATGGTGGGACCATAAAGCCAAGTCCTCAGCCATTGCTGCCTCGAATCATCATTAACTATGAATGAGCCCAAACCAAAACATGAAATTAGCAGGGAGGAATTAAATTAGAAAATGGTACAGATTCTGTGTCACTTTGGATTCACCTCCGAGAGGCAGAGAGATGTGCCAGGCTTCCCAGCCCCAAGGAGAAGCACTTCTCTGGCTGCGGAGTTTGTCTGCGGTGTCAGGTGAACCCACTGGGCATCTTGGTGGAGCCCTCCCGAACTGTTAAAAGAAAGAAGAAAAAAGCGTGATTCTCATACCTATATAAACATTTATTCCTGGTTTATTTAACTCATGAATGAGGAGACTTATGAGGTATTATAACAAGTTCAAGGGTGATTCTAAAGAACAGACACATTTAAAGATGAGGAATATTGAAAATCTATGTGCAGATGAACTCACAACTGGTTTTTGGGGGTAGGAAAGGTGCTTGCACTTTGAGTAGGAAAGAAACTCCCCTAGACCTAAAATCAGACCATGGGAAGGGCGTACTGCAGACAACTGCACGATGTCATGGAAGCTCAGACTTTGCCCTACATGAGGTTATTATTGAGGCTCTGAGGCAGCTGCCACCCCTATGTTCGAGCGAGTTTGTCCTGCTGGAACTGCCCTAATTCTGTCACACCAGGCCCCACCTCCCTAGTCTAGGGTTATGCTTCCTACCCTGGCTCCAGCCAGCCCATCCACAGCTTTATCCAACTGGGCCAGGCCCTCTCACCCACAAGAACATCAGCCTGGCCACCACCAACAAACGGGAAAAGAAATGCATCTTCTTCCTCAAGGTTTTCATTTTGAAATCTTGATATGAAAAGTAAAACATGAAAAAAACCTGATTTTGATTTGGTTAAAACCTCCCTAACTTCAGTTTCCAATGTAAAGAAGAAAACACCCACAAATCTAAAAGCATTTACCTTACACTGCTTTCAACAAGAAAACTGGCACTTGCTCCCGGCAGCCTGCCCTTTCACCCTGGGGCCTGCCTGCTCACAGAGAGCAGGAGCCTGCTGAGGGCGTGACCCTGTGGGTTTTCAGACTGTCCTTGGAAGCCCACCCAGAGCTGTAGGGCACGAGTAGAAAGTCTAAGAAGCCCCAGGTCCTAGCCACACATTTCCTGCTAACCTCCTTACTTCTCTACCAAAGTTCTTCCTGACTAGGGTCAAGGTAAATTGCCAATCTCATCTCTAAATGATTAAAAAGCAATAATAAAAAGGCCCTGAGGTCTGAGGCTCTGAGGAACTCACCAAGCACAAAAGGACACAGCAACAAAGCACATAAATATCAGAAGGTCACGGTTTTTTGAGGGTCTGGTAGCACGGCTTTCCAGTTTTGAATACATCAGGGGTTCATCAGACAGAAAATTGCAGAGCCAAGGGCTGATTTATCTGAGAGGGGGGAAAAAATCAGTGCTGACTCATCCAGCTCTCTAAAACCATGAGAAATCAAATCACACAAAAGATACAAAGAAGTCTAAACATTACAAGGCAATACTTAGTACTTTGTGAGACGTATATCCCAGGAAGTCTGACAAGATCCACTGGTGAATTCTAGAGACTCTGCACCTTGATGTTCAGGTGGTTGGACACCTGAATGAGTCCTTACCAGCCTCTCTGCTGGTATTTATCTCATCCTGTGATGAGCTGTATGGACTGGGGATTATCTTCAAGGACAGGTGCAGGTACTGTGCTGTTTATTTCTAAAAGCAGTGACTTGTGCATTTGCAAACAAAGTAAGTGCATTGTAATCATCTTCCTTTCATAATTATTGACATATAATTGGATGTTGAAATATATGGAAATATCTTAAACCAAAGCTGAAAAAATATTATGAAGTTACAGTGACAGGCCTCCCTGGTGGTGCAGTGGGTTAAGCGACGCACTAGGAAGCAAACCGCAGCCACTGCAGCACGAGTTAGATCCCTGCTGCCGGCCAGGGAGGGGACCCACATGGTGCAGCAGACCTCTCCTGCTGTGCCCGCTGCTCCCCTCAGCAGTGTGCTTCTGTTGATCTGCCTATTCTGCTCCCTGCTCTCTGTGGTGAATCCTCTCACCCCCCCAACACCTCTGGCCTGTACCCCAGTGCTTGTATGCATAAATAAATAAATCTTAAAAAAAAAAAAGTTACAGTGACAGATGATTTCCACATTTCTCCAAAACTCACACTTATCTGCAGATGATAACCTATCATACTGGGTTGGGTTGTTTTTTTCATTGTTAGGGAGTCTACAGTGAACAGAGGTGAAGCTGCTTATATGGAATCCCTGCAGAATGACAGTGGCAGACGCTGGGGGCCAGCTAACTCAGCAGCCAGGCAATGCTTGTAGAATGAAGAGAATATGAAAAAAGGGAGCATGGAGCCTGAGGGCTGGGAATGAACTTAAATATGAATAAGTGGGAGAATTTAAAAACTCTCTCCTATATATTGGCATTCCCCAAATTTTCATATGTATAAGAATTACCTGGGGATCTTAAAATGAAGGATAGGCCTGAGATTCTTCATTTTAACAACCGCCCAGAGATGTTAACTCTGCTGAATCATACCTTAAAAAAGGAATGAACTGAGCAAAAGATAGAAAAGAGGGAAAGTTAAATGAAGTTGGAATGAAGGATTGTAAACACAATATATTCCCTGGGTGATGTTCTGGGATCACTTTTAGGATGGAATGGACAGTTATGGTGTCCAACAAGTCAGGACTTGTTCTGAATCCTCTGGCCCTTGAAAAAGGATGGAAGGAAATATGTTCTAGATAGAGAAGTATTTCAAGATGGATGTTTGGAGCCAGGAAGAGAGTTGGTACTGGACACCTAGATTAGAAACAAAATTTGCAAAAAAAAAAAAAAAAAAAACCAGACCAGAAACCCAGTTTTGGAGAGAATTTTTACACAACAGGACCACCTTGGAGCTGTTAGGTATTCTATGTAGAACTCCTCCCAAACTTAATCCTGATAATTGTCCTTATAAAGTAGGTTTGGTTATCTACATTTTGCATATTATGAGTTTCAAACATGTCAAGTGACACCAGTTACAGGGGTAGTAATCTGAAATGTTGCCAATATGTATTTGTTTGAACTTGGTCTCAAAAACGGGAAGAATCTGTCCATTCCATAACATTGCCAGTGTTTTTGCAGGGACTGGGTGAGAACAGGGAAGCACATTACAAGGGTTTATTAAGTGTCACCAGGCTGGGAGATAGGATTAGTACAGGTATTTGCATTTTTGCCAGATCACTAGAATTAAAATCCTAAACAATTTTTCCAGCAGCATCTTGGAGGTACAGCTTGTGAGAGCCCTGCCAGGTTCTCATAGCGTTTTAGAACCCAGGCTTAGACAGCAGCTACCTCAGGTTTCCAGGGCAAGACTTGTCCCCTACCCCATGGGAGGGCGCCTTCTTGTGGAGGAAGTCAGCAACCGGCTCTTTTCCTCAGGCAGCTTTCTTCCTCCTAAGTGCTTTCTCCTTCAAGGTGGTTTTCTAGACATTTCATGTTCCTTTCTTCTCTGTGTGCACCAGTTCCTCACTCCCTACAGGTCACCCGCAAATTACCCCCAATGCATCCTGGCCCTCACCTCAGTACTCCCTCCTTCCCTCCCATTCCAGTGCTGGGCTTCCACAGCTGCTCACCATCACTGCCCCCCACTCTTCTTTGCACCTTCCTTCTCTCTCTTCTGCTTCTCTGCCCTCCACCCCCATGCGCACATGCAGTGCTATAACCTTGCTTTCTAAAACGGATGGATCATGTAACCCACCTGGGAATATCTTATGTTTCTGCCTTCCCCATATTGCTCAAAGTCCACTGGTCTCACTCTGGGAAACTGGACAGTTTTATCACTCAACCCAGCTTTATTGTTCAAATGTTCATCACTCAAGAGTTCGTCCATGTTTTATCTCTCACTGCTTATATGTCTAGTTAGGGTTCTGGGGCAAAAACTGTTTGATTAAGACAAAGTGTTATTTCATTGGGTCTAATTGCTCATCTCTTTCCTTTCCTCAGGCTGCCCGGTTGGGTTAGAATGCTGTTCCAAATGGACGGGGCCCTACCAAGAGGGAGGTACCAATCTTTATGCTTGATGCTGGTGATGAAGCAAAGTTTGGCTGAGCAAATGCCCACAAGTTTGGGGGACAATGAATGAGGTTCAGAGAACAGGAAATAGTTTTTGGAGGACCCTGCCTCTAGGCATTAAATTCTGATAACAAAACTTTGACCCCAGATAGGCCTAGTTTCTTCCTGTTCCTCTGTACTTTCTTACTTCCCACCTGCCCTTTCCAGGAATAACTTGCAGGCATGACGTCTTCTCTTGCATAAAGCATCTCTTGTTCCCCAGGGGTCAGACCTGACTGACCAGAGCCCGCCATCAAGCCTCTGCCCTGAATTTTCCATGAAAGAGGCTGGCATCTGGCCCAAGGGCTCTCTGTAGATTCATTGAGACACTGGCCCCTCTCTGGCTTGCCCACTGGTCACCTGGACTTTCTGATACTTGGCCAGAAACCTGCTTTGTGAGGAGGCTTGTGAGCTGCCCTTTCTGCCTTTGGTTGGGGTTGCCTCCACAGATAGTGAAAGCAGGGCTCACTGAAGGGTCCAAGTCTACAGAGCTATTACCTCACCGGTTTTCCAACTTTGAGTCCTGAGAAGAGCCCAGAGTGGTTTCTAGTTGCTCCCAACTACTTTATTCCTCCTTAACCCTAGTGACCCTCTGGGAGATGAGAGTTGGGATGTGTACTGAGAGGAACACAGGCTTCGGAGTCATAGACCTGGGTTCGAAGTCTAAGTGCATCACTTTCTTTCTTGGGCTGTTATTCTTTATTTTTATTATTTTATATATTTTTTACATTATATTTCATTTTTTGCACATTATATTTCATTTATTGTACATTGTATATTTCTCATCCCTGTGAAATTCCAATCACCAGTTCACCCACTGAGTGCATATTCTGGCGCCACCTCACAGCAGGCCTGGAGCCTCCCTCGGACCTGTAACTCTGCTTCCCCCCACGAAGGGCAGCCTGGTGTTCAAACGGGGCCTTGTTTCCCGGTGCTGTTTCTTCACTCTGGTCTTCAAGCAATCTTCAGTCTAACCCTCTCATGCTATGTGGCAGGGACAATTACAGGCATTTTTGAGCATTGCTTTACTTAATTCCCAAAATGTCAGTGTGAGGTTAATGTCATTATTCCCACTTGATAGATGAGACTGAGGCTCTGATGTCTTTTAAAAGGCAGGGCTGCTGGAACCCAGGTCCTAACAGCTTAAAGACAGCAACACAGAGAGAGAAGAGTGTGCAGTCAGACACCTCCACCCCCAAGGATGACCCCCTGAAACTCCCTCAGACTTTCCCTTCAGCTTCAATTTCGTGTTGTGTTAAATGAAGGGAACTGCTCTGTAGAAGAGTTCTGCAAATGAAGTGAGTTTGGCATACATAAAACACCTGCCACACAGCATGGGGATGCATGGGATTGATCACTGCTCTCCTCCACACCCACCCTTAGGCCCAGGCTCATGACAACATGCTGTGCCCGGCCTGGTCCCTAATGGGAAATCTGGCAGGAACACCAACCACCATCATAGGAGGGAGAAAGTATAAGCACTGTGTGAGCCGACAAGCTAGGATGGCTGAGCAGGATCTCACACGACTGCAGACTGGGCCCAAAATGTATCAGATTTCAAGAGATGAAACATAGATGAGAGGTTCCCAAGTTTTCACAATGGGTAGGACGCAGAGTGAGTGTAAGTGTCACGTAGATTAAAGGGCTGCATGAGCACTCTTTACAATTGGTAAGACCTGGAAACAACCTAAATGCCCAAAAACAGATGAGTGGATGGGGAAGCTGTGGTACATATACATGATGGAATACTACTCAGCAATCAAAAATGAAAAACTAGACGCATTCATAAGAACATGGATGGAACTGGAAGGGATTATGCTCAGTGAAGTAAGTCAGAAGGCAAAAGAAAAATACCAGATGGTTCCTCCCCTAGAAGGAATATAAGGGAACCAAATAAGGATCAAGGAAAGGAATAAGAACAATAATAATAATAACAGTAACAGCAATAAAGACACAGAAACCAAAAATGAGTAGACAAGGACAGACTGGGGACACCTGGTGGGGAGGGGAGGGGGAGGGTCGAGGGAAGATGGGAGCACGGGGGACTGAGGTGATGGTGCACTGGTGAGATGGTGATGGGGAATACATGGGGATTACAATTGATGTCAAATATATATAAATTAAAGGGAAAAATTTAAAAGCAAATAGAACAAGAAAAAAATATACGAAAGTCTAAAAAAATAAAAAATAGAAAAAATAAAAAATAAAGGGCTGCATGGCGTGTGAAACGATGTTATTCTGGCTTGCCTGTGTGCTGGGTTCAGGTTAGGCTTGGGCTAGGCCTTTAAAGCTCACACCCCAGGGAGAGGCTGGACTGAGCCCTCCCCCATCTAGCTCACCACTGCCATCTGGTGGTCATCAGGAGTCTAGGCCCCAGCAGATTCATCTAGCCTGTTAACTTCTGAAGGGGTGGTGGGAGTAGGGGTGGAGTGTGGGAAATGATGTAAGGCCTACTGGAAACCCTACTCAGTCCCCAGAACACGTTGGCATGAGAGAGAAAAAGCCCAATGTCTCGCTTCAGCTCCTCAGACCAGCTGGGATTCTATTTTTAACCTGCATTGTGGTAGTTGACAGCTTGGAACGCCTTCTCCTTTTCTTCCTCCTTCCTGCCTTTTGCAGCCCAGAACCTTGTAAAAGGATGGATGGAAAATATAAGCCCTGGTCTCCTTTCTCACTGTCTTTATCTCCATCCATGAAGATAGTGTGTGAATTTTAGAGACATTATTGACTCCCCAGTCAATGAGATTTGCATTTCAGGGCTCCTCATTTTCACAGGCCTCTTCCAAGACCCTGCTCTATCTCCTAGAAATCTTGTGTCAGTAATTTTATATTCTTTATCTTAAAAAGGCACCCAATTTTACAAGTCCCAGCCCCCATAATAGTTGGTTCTTCCCCTTGATTGGCCTCTGCCCCATCTCCAGGTCAATATATACTTGAATAGGATTATTTTTGTCTTGCTCTAGCTTACCACATGACATTGAGCATCTTCCTTTCCTGCTCTGGGTCTCAGTTTCCCCATCTGTTCTAGGATGAGGTGTCAAGGAAACCCTCTGCCAAAATACCAGGCCTCAGATTATCCCTGTATACTCAGTTGGTAAAACTATCTGTCCTTTCCTTTCTCTTTGTCACTATGTATACAAAAGGGTGATGTTGCTGTCTCTCTCTCTCTCTGGAGCTGGATTAATCTTATGGTCAAAGGGAGGCTGGGCACTGAGACTCCTCTTTAGGTCTGGAACTCTCCCCCAGTCTTGGCTATTGCTATTCAGTAACGGTGCTTTTTTGGACCAGAAAGTTGACCAGGTCCTAACACTGGGATTGAGGGCATGAAAAAGACCCTGTTGTTTTATTAACCTCTATACATCTGTCGTGGGCTGATCCTTAAGATTTCAAATACATATTGGATAAACTGAGTCATTACAGACTGCTATTTATCTTTTCTTGAAAATTTACTTGATTCCTTAACAATGGAACCATGTCAGGCGAATGTACTCAGGAATTCTGATGTGTTGTGAAAGTCTCCACTCCCAGCCCCATCCCTATTCCCAGTCACTATCTGAGACACTAGCAGGTAGTTGCCCAAAGGGATTAGACACAGCCTCTCTAGCCCTCACAGGCTTCTTGCAGGGGGTCATGCTCAGGAATGGGAGGCAGGCAGAGAGATCTAACAGGGAGGATTTCAAATCCCTTGCCTCCTCACCTGCCACCAAAAATCCAGAAAGGAAATTTAGGAGGAAACCAAGTTGTTTATTATTTCCTGAAGAGGTTGTCTGAGGGAGAAGGGGGAAGGGCAATAGTATTTACCTGGAAAAGTATAAAGGGACTTTTCAGTGCAAAACAGCCTACTGGTCAGGAGGTGTGTGATTAGGCAGGTTGGTGTTTCCAGTGCTGATTGGGGAAGGGCACCGTGAGGTCAAAGTGGGGACTGCCTGCAGCCTCTGGGGAGGCAGCCCCATGCTGAGCTCTGAACCACAAGGAAGTCAGTGCTATTACTCTGCATGTGCGAGGCAAGTCAGACCCATTAGAGCTTCCATTGCCAGGGTCATTGCAAGTAAGTCCGAGGTCAGTGCCAGGTTTCCAAATGTCAGGTTCAGCCCCATATCCAGAGTGTGCCTGTCTCCTGTGTTCGGGTCCTGTTTGTGTCCTTTGTGTCAGGCAAGCCAGCTTTTCCTTTGCATAAGGGTTAGTCCATCTTGTTGGGTGACAATTCCATGGGTTAGTATCGCTTAGGTGTCTGGTGGGTGTGTGTTTGGACTCGGTCTATCCCGCCTCGGCCCCTTCTCCTCCACTCCTCAGCCAGGCCCCAGGGTGCTGATGGTGGTGTAGCTCAGCCTGGACAGGGAAGCAATGGAGGGTGTGGGAGGGTCCTCCTCTGGAAGAGGCCTGGGGCGAGCTCGTGGAGGTCGAGGGCAGCAGCGGATGCATGTTTCAAGACAGGCCTGGCGAAAGCGGCGGTGCATGAAACAGTAGACCAAGGGGTTGACACAGGCCGAGGCATAGCTCAGCAAGTGGATGAAGGAGATCGGTGCACCCGAAAGGGCACGATGCGCACCGGGGCCATCGAAAGCACGCCAAGTGTTGGCGCTATAAACTGGCAACCAGCATAAGAAAAAAAGCACAACGATCACAAGCAACATCCGTACCACTCGCTTCTTAGCTAACAGCTTGGCCTGGATGGGCCGGTGGCCTGAGCCCTGTCCAGGAGTGGGCGCGGTCAGCGCTGTCAGCTCCAGTGCTGGCCGGGAGCGTGGGAGCTGCACGTAGCAACCGTCGCCATCCTCGCCAGCCAGCCCGGTTTCTGACCCACAGTGCCCGTTCGGTTGGGCAGGACCTGAGAATAGAGGGTGAAAAGTCAGAGCAGCGGTTGAGTCGTCTCCACTAAACCCTCTTGACCCCCAGGTCCCAGCCTCTCTTCCTTCTCGACCTTTCCTCCCACACCTCCAGGCCACGCCCACTCGCAAAGCCCCGCCCCTCCTGGAGCTGACCCTGGAGACCCTACCCCACCTGGCAGCCCTCTTTGGTGTCCAGCTCGGCTCTGGCTCTCCGTGTCACTGTCACTGTCAAAGCGAAGGCCTAAGTAGAGTTCCCGAGAGATAAGCCCGTAGGCCACCGCCATAACCACACCCGGGACGAAGAACAAGAGCAGGAGCAGCAGTACCGACCTGGAGACAGAGCACAGACCCAGCATGTGGCCTCTGTCCAGCAATAACCACGCTGAAAGGGCCACCAACAGCTGATGCGTCTAGGGTTGGTGACCAGGTCTCAAGGTAGGAGAGTAGCATTTGGGGGTGCTGCTGGGAAGGGGCCCCAAATGGAACCCCAGACTGATGAGTGTGGAAAAAGAATTGGAGTGGTGATTCTTGGAGCAGCTAGAGGAGATTCTGGGGATGGTCCTAAGCAGTGAATGGGGATGAAGAAGGGAATTCCCCGGAACAAGCAATAGGTTCCCTCACCAGGTTTGGCGAATCCGCGCACTGGGCCAGCGATGCACGCACTGCAGCACGCGGGGCCCCGCCGGCTGCACGCTGGTGTACACCGGGTAGGGCACCATGAGCAGTCCCGACAGTATCCACGTGGCTACGATCACGCGAGCCGCGTGGGAGCGCGTCTGCCACACACGTGCCTGCAGAGGTCGGCAGATGGCGCTGTACCGTTCCAGGGCGATGGCCACCAGGCTTAGCGTGGACACACTCACAGACACCCCTAAACAAGGGAAGAGGTAGGGTTGGCTTAGGGAATTCGCACTGCACATTCATCAGCATGACTCCCCCAACCTCCCCTGGGCAATGCCCCTGCCTTCCACGAGGATGTTAGGAGAGGAGAGGGACAGGGAGTGGGGTAGTTGTCTCACCCACCCATGAGGTAGGAAACCGCCTTGCAGACAACTGTGCCAAAGATGAATGTGCCCATGAGATTGGGCAGGAGGGTGAAGGGCATGCAGGCCACAGCCAGCAGGAGGTCGCTGACGGCCAGTGACAGCAGGAAGGCGTTGGTGACGGTCCTCAGCCGGCGGCTCAGCCCCAGGACCACGATGATGAGCATGTTTCCTCCTACGCTCATCAGAAAGATCACTGCGTAAAGCGTGATCCTGACGGCCAGCTCCAACTCTGGGGACAGAAAGGGGGAGATGGCAGCAGGGGTCTGGCTTCCACTTAGAACTTCCCAGTCTCACTTCTCCCAACTCCACTACTTAGCCAGATCCCCTGCTGCCCAAGAAGCCTGCTCCCCTCCCCCCCAGACTCAGTCAGTAAATGAACTTGAATCCTTTACCATTCTGACACCTGAGGCTTAGTCAAATTGGCCCAATTCTACCTTTTCTTAAGAAAACCTGTCTTCTGGAACTTTGCTTCACATCCATCCTTCTCTTTGCAGTCAAAACATGATTTTCTCCTTCTCATTCATTCTTTAATCCATATAGTGCAGTGTGCCTTGTCCCCCCATCATTTTCTGGGTGCTAACTCACTAAGCTGTAACTGCCAAATCCATGGTCACTCCTCAGACTTGATTTTCCTGTGGCATCTGATACCCTTGACTACCCACTGCCTATTGAAAGAGGCCGTATCAGATCCTTATTGTCTAAAAAACCGCACAAATCACTTTACCTATTCTCTACTATCTCTAGCCCTTTAGCGTGTCATCCAAGTTCTCAGAAAACTGACCTCTCTTCCTTCTACCTCCTTTTTGCACCAGAAGTCTCGGTTTCTAGAAGGCATCATGCACACTCATGATATGCTTGCTCACCTTAGTTTCTCAGACTAGAATGTTCTTCCATGTTTTCTCTAGTAACCCTTCCCCCACCCCAATAGTTCTCCATCACAGACTTATTTTCTTTAACTGGTAAATGCCCATCCATCCATCATCCTTCAGACTCAGAAAGTCCTCTGCTAGAAGACCTTTCTGGACACCTCATCTGAAGTTATTATCCCTTTCCTCTAACCCATGCGTGTTCTTTTCACGCATCTGTTAGAGACTTGCTTATTTTCTGCCTTGTGTTTTAATTATTTCCAAATATTCATTCTTTCTCAACAGACATTTACAGAGCCCCCCCTTTTATGCCAGGCACTGAGGACAGAGATGAAATGACAAATTCCCTGCCATCTGAGGGCTCACAGTCTAGGCACACTTGGATATAGAAACATATAACTGTCACACAGTGCGATAAGGAGTGAGGCTGAGGAACACACAAGGCACACCTTGCCTTGCTGGGCCAGACAGGGCTGCCCCATTCTCTCTGTCTCTGTCTGTTGGAAGATGGATTGATCTTTGGGCCTCTATATCACAAACACAGACAAAATAGAATTGAATTAAACTGAATCACCTAACCCATGGCCTCAGAATGAGGAGTCTGGAGGTCAGGGATAGTGACATTCAGATTGTGCGAAGGAAGTGATGGAGCTACAATTTCTTCCACAGCCCTGTACATTGGCTAACTCTCGCCGGAGCCCCCAAATGAAACCGTTTTCTCATTACAATAACCAAGTTATTCAGAAGCCATTATGGACATTGAGTAAGAGGTATAGGAGATTCCCAAACTAAACCCAGCAGTGACATTTCTTGCTCAGAGAACACAGCAAGTAAGTAGCTGAATCAGAATAGAAGGCAAGGCTCTGGTCTCTAAAATACGTTGTCTCCTTGGTCATTCATCATGCTGCCTCCTCCTCTCAGCCAAATTTCAATCCCAGAGCTCATCTCTCCGTTGTCTCTCACCACATTTCTCACTGAAATGTTTTCCTTCATTCTCTACGCCTCCCTACTTGACTATGAGCTTTCTGCGGGCAAGGACACATCTCGTACGTTAACACGTCCCTAGCATTCAAGCCAAGTTCTACATGTTGGCAGTGCTAACATGTGCTTTTGGGATGAATCTGTCACTCTCCATACAAATCCTTTGCTTGGTCTCTCCCACTCATCCTACACCACTCTGCCTCTAAAGCTCCAGCGCGCACTCTCCTTCTTGCAGCTTTTTCTTTGGAGGATGCACGTAGGAGGGTGTGTGTGTGTGTGTGAGAGAGAGAGAGAGAGAGAGAGAGGGAGGGGGAGAGAGAGAGAGAGAGAGAGACAGGCTGTGATTTTGAATGTGTGTGTGTGTGTGTTTTTTAACTATTATACACAAACCATCTGTGTCTCTTAGAAGCTGGGTCCCTCTTTGCAGGAAAGTCTTATGTGTGACAATTTGAAGTATGTGTGGGTATATGTGCACATGTAGGGGAAAGTAAAGGACCTATGGAAGGGGATCTCTGTTAGAAAGGTTCTTGAGGCCCCCAAAATGGACCTGGTGTTCTATCTTGCAGTCTCTGTTTTTCCTTGCCACCTCCACAGTCTTTCTGGTTTTAATCACTTATATCCTCCTCTGATGTTTCCCTTCAGCTAGTTCTTGATTCAATAACCACACTAAGCTGGTACGGGATTCTGAACTGTGAAAAGCACATTTGTTATTCATCCAGTGGATGTATTGTATGAATGCGCCCTTGGATGTGACTAACTTCAATGGGGCAGAAATCTGAGACCAGGCTGTTTCTGTGACATTCCCATGTCATGGGGACTCCTGAAAACTAGAGGTCAACACCTCAGTATAAACGACCAAAATTGATTTTGGCTGTTTTACTAGATGTTCCCAGTTATTATCTTCTTTTCAACCACAGTTAGCTTACCAAGACTTTGCCGCTGAACAGTTAGAAGATGTGAGGAAGATGAATTAAAAGCAATCTTGAAGCTAGGAAGCTGAGGAGGGAGGAAGGGATAGATGAAGAGGGGCATGGGCAGGTTTTAGAGCAGCAAAGCTTTTCTGTGAGGTACTATAATGGTAGACAACTGTGATTATACATTTGTCAAAACCCACAGAACTTAGAACACAAAGAGTGAGCCCTAATGTGAACTATAGAATTGAAATAATAGTGTATCAACACTGGCTCATCAATTGTAACAGATATATCACACCGGTGAAAATGCTAATAATAGAGGAAATGCTCAGTGTGTGTGTTTGGGAGCTCTCTGTACTTTCACATTGTCTATAAACCTAAAATTGCTGTAAAAATAGTCTACATTTTTTAAATTTCATAGGCCAAGGTGATCAGAATGAAGACTTATGTGTAGTCATGTGTGTTTGTATGCAAACATGTATGTTTATGGCATGCTTTGAGTGGTCTCAGTTTCCTCAGTCACTAAGAAGCTAGGGCAAGGGTGGAAGGAGGGAGATGCATGTCCTGGGGTACAGCCACTCATGCCTTGGCTGTGGGCATTGGCCTGTGGAGTGAGGGGAGCACAGGAATCAGACTTGGGGACTCGGGACACTGGGACAGTTCAGTTCTGTTTCTGGGGTCTAGAGAATCTCCACTTGTTCTTTCCAAATGATAGCAGAGAAGGATGAGCACAACACTGGGATTATGAGATAAGAATCCAGATAATGTGACGTAAAACCAGACTTTTCCATGAAAGGACTCCACATAGCATGTAGGTGCTGATGCTGCTAATCCTGCCTTCTACTGGTGCGATGGATTTGGTCACACAGGCGTCAAAGTAACACGTTGTATGTGGTGAGCAGGAGAGCATCCAGCTGCGGTGAGTAATGGCTGGGCGAATGGGGACACCCAAATGTGAATGGGTAGCAACTGCGGGAACAGAATAACACACAAGTGTACACAGGTAACATCATGGTGAGCACTGGGAAATACTTTGATCTTTGGGACAGGAAAGATGAGAATAACATATATTTCTGTGGACACCATCTGGAGAAAGGTCAGCTAGCTACGTGTTTATAGGTAACATCTAATTGAGTGTGGGATACACTTAGGTTTAGGTACTACCCGAGTAGGTGCACTAACATTTGAATGAGCCAGTATTACTCTGTGGACAGCCTCTTATTTTGTAGGTTCATCTTCAGGAGCATGGGTTACATTCAGAGGTGGTGTATGAACAGGGGCATCTCCAGGTGGTGACCATAACAGCTGGGCAAGTGGAAGTAATACAAACTTTGCAGGCAATAACTGTGACTTTATGGTTAATATCTGGAAAACTGAGTGGCCATGGGTAGGATGTGATTGGGTGTGGATAAAAATAAAGGAGTGTATTTGATGAATGGGTAACATTTAAAAAACTGTGGGCAATATTAAAGTGAGGGTGGGGCAACATCTGTTTTCTGTGGATAAGTAAACATGGGTCCCCCTCAAGTCTGTGTGGTTTACAATAGAATAATGTAGTTAACATCCAAATTTCTACTGCTCTCACTGGTATGTGGCTGGGTAACAGACATTGGGATCATATCTGAGTGAGTGTAGCTAACAGTCTTTGCAGGTGACTTCTGACAGCTTGGGCTACATCCAGGTGTGTGTGGATAACAATGTGTAGATGAGTGAGGCCAGTTTTGCACCCATACTCTCAACTGCTTCACATCCTGCTTTGTTGGGGTGTTTGGAGCTACTGACTATCCCTGCTACCCTCGTCTCCCTCTCCCTGGACACAGTCCCCATCAGCAACTAACTTAGGCTTCTTCTTCTACTTGTCCCCTGCCTCCTCCCCCCTACACAAACACACACACACACACACACACACACACACACACACACACACACACACACACACACACCCTTCCTTAACCCCATGCTCTTTCTGGCACTATCCTGTTTTGTTCCTTTGCCCCCCTCTCTCTCCTGAAGTTCTCTCTAGTCTTGTCTCTTGTTCAGTTCTTATAATCCCCTCTCCAATGGCTCAAACTTCAGTCTGCCAGAGTCAGGTCTTCACACTCACAATTCTTCTGAAGGACATTTTCTTGAATCTAAAGAATGCTGTTCTGTCCTTATTCAATTTATATCAGTAGCATTTGATGTCGCCTATCCTACCTTGATTGACCCCTTCGTTCTCCTTGCTTTATTTCTCTAATGATTTTGCCTGACTCTCCTTTATGCATGCTCTTTATGCTTGGTTTTTAATGTTGGCTTCTTTGGCATTCTTTCTTGGGACCTCATTTCTTTTCATCCTAAACAATCTTTGTATGATTTTTATCTATTCCCATGACTTCCTCTACCTTATTACAGAAAAGAGCTTTCAAGTCTATATTTCCAGCTCACACCTCTCCCTTAAGTTCCAGATTCCTAGATGCAACAGTTCATTGGCAACCCCACCTAAATATCCCACCAGCACTTACACTCAATGGGTTCCAAATTGAACTCATAATCTCCTCTTCCAAGTATATTTTAACTCCTTTGTTATCATTCCCAACACCATCGTTCATCCAATTATCCAAGCCAGAAACTTGGTTGTCACCCCTTGACTTCTTCCCCTGTTCATTTCTAAAAAACCACCAGTTCTTTGATCCCACTGTCAACAGTGCCTCTCAAATCTCCTACTTATCTCCATCCCCACTGCCAGTACCTTAGTTAATCCAGTATCATCTTTCACTGGGACTAGCATGTAATATAATAGCTTTTGAAAGTATGTCCCCTCACCCCCTTCATCTGTGTTCTCCAATCCACCCTATATACTAAAGAACAAATCCTGGCAGTACTACTAAACCTTTCTGTAGTTCTCATTGCCCTCAGGATAAAATCCATACTCCTTCCCACTGTCCTACAGTGTCTGTAGAACACTCTATAAACACTGTAGGCTGCTCTTCATCCTGGGTGTTCATTATTCCTGTCTTATAGCCCATGTTTCAGGCACTGAAACTGACACACTGAACAAACATGCAGTGGACTTAAAATTCTGGATGCTTAAAACAGAGCTATTCTGTCTGGGAGGCCTTTACAATGTTTTTGTCCCTTCACTTGGTTGACTCTTCATCAGCTTTTAAATTTTTATTCAATTTATACTTCACATCATAAAGAGGCCAACTTTACTTCCCAAGGCTAGGCTAGCTTAGAGTGCATCTCCGGCTTCCCCAAGACCTCAGGAGGTGCTACCCACTTAGCGCTGCAGTTCCCACTTACTTGATTTTGCCTCCCCCACCAAACCGTGAGTTCCACGAAATAGGAACTCAGTCATTTTTGCTCTACTCACATTCCTGGTGCTCACAGCAACCTCTGGTTCAATAAATATTGGTTGAACGAGGCCTCCAAAATGAGACTGTATTAACAACTAGTCTGAGAAAACAGGTATTAGTCTATGGGGTGAATAAATATTTAAATTACAATTTATTCACACTTTCCATTCTTGAGCTTGGAATAATTTTCTTTAGTACTTAATACTGCTTAATGTTGCTCCCTCTCTTGGAATCCCACTTCTTCCTTTCCTGCCATCCGAACCTGGACTTCAAGACCCAACCCCCAGGTTCCCTCTGTGAAGTTCTATGACACCAACTCTGGGTATGCACAGTTCAGGCCCTCTGTGGGGCTTTCCATGCCTGCTGTGACTTTTCCATTGGTTTGTCTCCCTTCTGCACTTGACTAAGGACTGATGAGGGTCCAGACTGGGCCTAGTTCATCCCTGGGTCCCCAGCACCCAGCTCAGGGACAGCAGCAGGTGCCTAATAAACATTTAAGGGAAGGGAAGCCACAAGAAGGGGGAAATAGATATCTTGAGTTGGGTTATCATGAAAATGCAGCCATTAGCTGATGAGAGGAGTGAAAATCACTTCAGGAACTGGGCGAATGGGGAGGTGGAGAGGGTAAGGGCACAAAGGGATGGATAGTGAAGGAGGCAGCCAGCTTGTAGGAGAGTGAACCTAAGAGAAGGCAGGCTGGAGAAGGGGCTTGGAAGGGACTTGGAGAAATTACTTGGTGACAATGGAAAGACTCCAGCTTGGGACACAGTGGGATCTTAGAGTGAGTGAAAACTCTGGGCAGTAATGTCCGATGTTCAGCCTAATTCAGGTTTTGGGTCTCTTTTGGGAAGACTGGGGTTTGTTGGAGGTGGGCGAACAGGAGAGTATAATGTTGACTTTACATTGAGGCCTTCCATGGTGCTTCCTCCCTCAACCAGCCCCCTCCTTTTCCCCAGTCTTCCCTTCCCCTTTATGACTGTGAACTGGGTGTGAAGGGAAAGGAGACCTAGACAGGTTGGCAACAGCAGGTTGTCTACCCGCCCTCTGTGTCTTGGAGGAGACTATGAATTAGGGGTGAACGGGACCCGCGGGTGTCACCAGGGCCCAGGGAATAAAAGGGCTCTGGCCAGGAAGTGTGAAGCTGTGATGGAGTTGTGGGAGCTGTGGGGGACTAATGTGTCAGGGAGACTAATGTGTCAGGGAGACAGGGAGTACTATGAAGGGATAATGTGGGCGTTTGGGAGGCAATACAGAGGCGGGGGTGGGGGGGGCATCTATGCATCTATTACTGCTTTTGGGTGCATTAAGAAGGAGCTCGTGGAAGGGGCTTAGGGAGAAACCCACCTCGCGTTCCAGCTCCGCGGATGCTAGGAGACTCACAGCTGAGGTTGCCAGTCCCGCTGCCGTTGAGGAGCGGCCCCCCGGGGCGGCATGGGGGAGCCCCGGGCCCGGGTCCGGTTGGCGATCCCAGCAAGCTCCTGTTCAGCTTGAGCAGCTCCATGGCCCGGCCCAGCCCGCCGCCTCTCAGCTCGGCCCGGCGGGATCCGGCTGCGGCTCCACCTGCTCGCGCTGTGATTCGGGCGGAGGCTCCCGCCCCGCCTGGTCCCCGCCCCCAACCTGGGCGCGGGCCCCTCCTCTTCTCCCGCGCCCGCCCAGCTGGGGTGCTCGCCCCGCCTAGGCCCCCGGCCGCCCCAAGCCCACCAGGTGACTGACTCTTCCTGGCGTCCCGGGATCAGGACTTAGCGCCCGGTTAAGAGACGGTGCTCCGGACTGGCCCCTCCCTAGATCTGTCTCTCTTTTTTTTCTTAGATATTTTCTTCCCTCCCAGTCCCTTTCATCACCGTTCAGGCTGCAGGGAGTTCTTGGGAGTGCGTGTGTGTGCGTGTGCGTGTGTGTGCACGCGTGTGGGGGTTGGCGCTTGGGGTGCATGGAGAGGTGCGAGGACGAGGGTGCGGGCGCAGGGAGGCCAAGGGAAGGGCGCGGCCGCCGTGGGGTTAGCATCTTTCCTGCTGAGTCGGGGCGCGAGGAGGTGGCAGCTGAGACCGAGGGCACGTGCGGGGATCCCCGGCTGCGCTGCGGTTACCGTACTGTGCTGCAGTGGCCGCAGTGGCCGTGACACCACCGTTACCGTAGTTTCTTGAGGAAGAAACTCAAGGCTCAGGGCTTGGTCTCAGGGCTGCCTGCCCCCCCCCCCCCNGCAGGGCTGCCTGCCCCCCCCCCCCCACCCCGCACTCTTATCTCTAGGGACCCCGGGCAGGGGAAAACGGCTGCCTGGAGGAACAGTCTGACTGGGGCTTGCTTTAAGGGCGTCTGGGGTGGCAAGGGCAGCTGCGGTATCAGTGAGAACTGCGTCGGATAAACGGCGGTGCAGTGGGACGAAGGTGGGGGTGGGACTCCAGTCCCGGCCCCATGTGGGCCTAAGTGGCCGGCTTGGTCCGCGGTCTCCAGGCTGCGCCCCTGTCACCGGACACACTGACGCTTGCTATTTGCTCATGAGGCAGGGGAGCAGCTTGAGTGCGGAGTCAGGTTCCCACGGGAGGGGCCAGAGGAGGGCTGCAGCGCTGGGACGCACTGTAACGAAGCTGAAGGGGGCGTGTGCAGAACTGAGGAGGGTTCAGCTTCTTGGGCAGGACTTACCGCCCCTGGTATTTCAACCCTCTGACCATTCTCCTCCATTCCTAAGAAACTCAAGCGTGACCTGAAATTCTACTCTTTGGCGCGCAGTCTACCTTTGAGAGGCAAGGGTATCACTTAAAGGGCAGATTAGACTGAGATTGAGATTTGACTTATGAAGAATCAGAAAGCCCTATTTACTGAGTCACTTGAAGAGACCTTGGTCCAGAGAGCACTGAGTTAATAGGGACAGGGGCACTGAAGTAGAATCTCAGCCTGAGGTGGGTGAAGAATTCCTCCTCTGCTCCCCACCCCACCCCACTCCACACCAGCCAGAGCTGGGTCCTGGCACTGCCTGCCTTCCCCATCACAGTCCTGACCAGGAGACTGATTTGCTGTTTGTTCAGTTCCAGCACAGGTGGGGCGTCAGATAACCCGCTGGACTTTTCCCACATTGGATGGTGGTAGGGTGTGGGGGCTGGGAAGCAAAAGAAACATGGGGGAGAGAGAAATGGAAATAGGAGAAGTAGACAGGCATTCACTTATTCAGCAAAGTATGTGCCAGGTAGAGGGCTGTGTACCAGCCATCGATACAATCTGTGCCTGAGTAGCTCCCACTCTGGTTGGGGAAATTGACAGGTAAGCCGATGATGATGACAGGGGCGTAAGTGCAGCCACTGAGATGTACGAATCAGAAATTTCGGAATCATCCTGGCACCTTATTCCCCTATACTCCTTCGTCCCTGTGGTGGAGGCTGTGACAGAAAGCTCAGACTCCTCCTCAGAAATGAAGGATTTATTCTCCTGCTGCTGAGAGCGCAGCTGGAAGATAGCCCTGGACTGTCAGCCCCTTTGGGAGTTGCCTGAGCTGAAGAAAGCCAGCTCATCCAAGGTCATGTTCCCTTTCTGGGGCATCCTGTATTCAATGACTAATCATACAGAGGTGTATAGGTTTAGCCTCCTTACCCCAACAGAGGGCAATTCTGAAAGATGGTCACATTTTATCATGTTGACTGAAGCTTTTGTTGGAGCTGAATTACTGTTCAGCTACCCCCTTCACCCAATTCTACTTTCCTCCTCTCTCTTGCACATGTTTGACTGCAAGAGCACTGCTTGCTAAACATCCTACGCAGTGATCTCTCTCGTAGAGTCTCCTTCCCAGGGAATGTAACTTCTCACTCCTATCTTCAATCAAACATGAAGCCCTGTTGATTTTAGCTATTGAGTCTCCTTGAATCTGCTTATATCTCCATTGATATCACCCCATGGTCTCCTGCACTACTGTACTTATAGGTGGTCCACCACATTTAGCTGATGCCTCCTTCCACCTAGTATCCGCCCTATAGCCAGAACAATCTGTTCAAACACCCAAATCAGATCTTGCCTCTCTTCTCACATTTGCTTTGGGGACAGAACAAACCTTATAAGATGACCCCCAAGGAAGCTTCCTCTTGTCCAATATCCTTCCTTGAGGGTGGGCAGAACCTGTAAAGATGATGATTATGTGTTATGGGAAAAGGGATTTTACAGATACAATGACACTTTTGAATCATTTGACGTCAAGATAGGGTATTCTACTAGTCCTAATCAAATCACGAGTCCTTTAAGAGATAAATTTTATCTGGTTGGTATCAGAAGAGGAAGCCAGAGAAATCTGAAGCATAAGGACTGACACACTGTTGCTGGCTTGAGGAGGGCACAGAGTGACTGGGAGAGCTGCCTCATGCAGACAGACAGCAAGAAAGTGAGGGCTTTAGTCCTATAACCTTTCTAGTGACAAGGATGGGCTCGGATACTTGCCCAGAACCTCCAGAAGAGAATTTAGTCTGGCTGACACCTTAACTTCAACCTGATGAAATCCAGAGTGGAGAACCCGGCCTTCTAGACATGTCTGTGGTCCATCAGACACATGGCGATTTATTACAGTAGCAATAGAGAAACTGACACACCTCTCATCTCTGGAGACAGTAAATGCAGATGCTTGTAAACCATGCAAGGAAGAAGTAGAACCACTAGCTATTTGCTAAGGTTTAGAAACATTTGGAGAAATTGCAAGGGTGGCTGGTGCAGTGAGCAACTTGAGGGTGGGGTCCAGTTGCAGTGCATGCCAGTCCATTGGCTGAGAGTGGATAGTGGTTTGAACTAAATTCATGGAGGCAGTGGATAGTGGTTTGAACTAAATTCATGGAGGCAGTGGAGAAGATGGACCCAAGAGCTATTTAGGAGGTAGAGAGGCTGAATCAGGAGAACTTTTATATGTGCAGGGTAAGGGGGAAGGATGTGATCAAACTGAATAAGGTTTCTGGTAACTGGATGGGACCCTTTGATGAAAATCTATTATGTTTCAAGCATATTGCCTTTAATCTTGACAAATGACTATATGTTTAAGTTCAACATGATTGATCACTATTTTGGATGAAAAAAACTGTGGTTCAGAGAAAATGTAAATAACTTGCCCAAAGCCACAAAACTATTAGGTGCAAAAACCACTATTTAAAGTCAGCAATTTGGGAAATCAGAATCCAGGTGCTCATGCTGTGCTGCTTCCCGTCTCTCTCTCATGTGACACAATTTTTTTTCAAAATTTTTGACTCATAAAATCTCTAATTTCATCACATACACAATACACACACCATCCTTCAGTCACAATAAATAACCTCCTACTTCAAAGAGAAAATAGTAACTATCAGACAGCAACTCTCACCAGTGGATCTGTTCCATTCTGAACATGTTAAGTTTCAGAGACTTATTAGAGATCTAGGTAGGAATTCCAGTAGGAAGCTGAATACAGGTGGCACAGGAAGGGATGCAAAGCATGGCATCGAGAGAGAGTGTTGAATAAGAAGAAATCAGGAACCTGGTCAGAAGCCTGGAAATAAAAACAACAACATTATTTAAAGGCTGGATAGAGAAAGACAAGTCCAGTCTGTAGAAGAAACCAAGAGGAGCAGACAGAGAGGTGGGAGGAGAACAGAGGTGGCAGGCATCATAAAAGTCAAAGGAGATTTTCAAAAAGAAAATGCTGAGCCTGATTCAACCGCTGCTCTTGGACCAAGAAAAATGAGGATTGAGAAGTGTGCTCTGCACCAAGTGACTTGGACATCCTTGGCAGCTCGGAAGGAACCATTTTGGTGAGGCTGTAGAGGCAGAAGACAGAGTGGGGGTGCTAGTGACTGGGATGTGAGGAAGTGAGAAGGCAGGAAGGTATGGGCTCCATAGCACGTGATGGAGGTACTAGCTCTTGATAGGTGTAAGAGATTCAATTAAGAGGAAGTTGGTATAAGAGAATACATATGTACATGGAAAGAAGTTATGGCCGACCAGATAACAACTCTGCTCTTAGGCTTGTTTGTGTGTATGAGATGTGTGGTTTTATAGCTGCATTCTGGACAGTGGCTATTGGTGGACATGAGAAGTTCAGCCTTCAGAACTTCCAGATCAAAAGCTCTGGGGAAAAAAAAAAAAAAAAAAGCTCTTCAAGGATAGGAATGGATTCTTCCTCACTGCCTGTCTCTGAAGGTTGAATGTGAATGTTTAGGGTAAGCCATCTCAGTCATGCAGTGAGGGTAACACACCAGGGATGGTAGAGTGACAAGATGCAAGAATTGGTGTCTCCTGTACTCTTGACCCATTTTACCTCTCCCGGTTCTGTGTGACAAAGAAATTACAACCTTAAGGCCCCACAACTTTCTCTTTTTTGTCATAGCAACTTGATTTGTATCTTAGTTAAGACAGTAGGTGTGTAGATTTGGTTGGGAGATGGTGCCTGATAGTTTCTGTCTTCTCTATGAAGTTGAAGATGTGGTGAAAGTGAGTGGTGGTGGTGGAATGCATGTGTGTGTGTGTGTGTGTGTGTGTATGAGATGGAAATTTTAGGAGTCAAGATGGTGTAAAGAAAACTGTATAATGAGAAAGGGAACGTGGGGGCCACAAGAAAGTAGTTAGATAACCAGGCAAGTATTGGAGACGTACTTAAGAGCTGGTAATCAGGAATTTCTAATGGTATCAGTTTCTCCGGCAGAGCTCAGAGAATTGGATGCAAGCAAGGAGAAAACTGATGGTTCAGTTCATCCAAAGGTAAGATTTTACTGGATGGGTGGAATGGAAAAACAAATGGACAAGGGAAATATAATGAGCCTTGAAATTTCAGCTGGATATGGAAAAGATAGAACTCAAAGGCGGCAGATGACAAATTCTGAAATAAGTCAAAAGCAGGCTTCAGAAGATTGAGAATGGTCAGCAATGAGAAAGGGGAGAGGATAAAATGCAAATGATGTGCAATAGACCTCAAATAGGTCTATTGAGAGTAAAGAAGCAGTGGTGGGTGCAGGGGACTCCAGATATGTGTACATGAATTGAAAGAGTATAATTAGCCACTGTATCTACTTAGGATGCGTGATGCTAAGGAGACTGCAGGTTTTAGTTAATGCAGGAGGCGGGAAAGGGTTTAAAGAAATTGAGGAGGTACGAGTTCATAGCCACAACTCTCGAGACATTTTCTTCATGCCACAAGTCTGGGTTCGGTGCCTCTCCTGGGTACTTCTGTAACACCGATACCTCTGGTACAGTCATTTTTATAATTATACATGTTGTCATTGTCCTTTTACCCATCCATGTTCCAAGGTCTGGTTTCTTTCCTCCAATAGTTTCTCAAACCACTCTCCCTGCTATTCTCATTATTTATTTTCTATTTTTTATTTATGTTCAAGGGAACTGAAGTGCTTGTAGTTTCATGGTGTGTTCTGCAGAGTCCATTACCCTTTACCTTGCTCATCTTCTCCCCTCTGACTAAACCTAGATGGGCAATGGGCAGCAAAGGCCAGAAGATGGTGGGTATGGATTATTTCAAGAAGATAATTTGTAGAGAAGAAAAAAACATACAAATAGCAAGTACAGTGGAGAATGGGGTACCCTGACGGGGTGTGGGGGTGTGGATATGTAGTGCTGGGAGGATGAAAGCTCACTTCTCAATGTCAGGAAATTCCATCTGTGCCAAGATTAAGTTACCATTCGGAGAGAGTGGGGTTGCTTAGGGCAACAGGGGTGGACTCTATCACAGCAAGGAGGGGCTGCAGAGTCAATCTGGATAGTCAGAGGAGAGAGGCCTAGACCCTAGTTTCAGAACATATCAGAAGTGTACAAGGTCAAGGAAGCAAGTACAAGATGCTCTGAATTAGGGCTGAGCTCAGTCCTGAGGGAAGCTGCCTTCTTGACTCAAGTCCTGGCCTGCCAGTGGTGTGTGTGTGTGTGTGTGTATGCATGTGCGTGCGTGCGTGCGTGCGCGCGCGCGTGTGTGTGTGTGTGTGTGTGTGTGGTGTCTGAATTTTTTAAAGGACTGTCATTCTACCTAGCTTGACTCTTACCTTGCCCTGGGGAAATCTCAATCACGCTTGCTACTGCCCCAGGTGTGGGCATATGACCCTTCTTTCAATAGTCTATATCACCGCTGAGATAAGAAGGGAACATTTAAACAACACTTTGGTAAACGCTCAGGGGAAGCAACTAAAGAGAGGTGAGTGTAGCACCTCTAAAGCACAGCCAGATAACCAGCTTCACAAGGTACTGTTCATTCTAGGTGGTTTGTAGGGAGTAAGGGTCCTGGACCAGGCTCTTCCTCTGTTCCCCCTCACACTCCCGGGTGCTGCTGCGCGCACTTGCAGTGGAGATCCAGCACTAGGAGAGAGAAAGCCACAGAGTCACAGTTCAGACCTTGGGGTGTCCACTTGCCCACTGGCTCAGCCTCTCCTCTGGACATGATTTGCATCTTCCTGTATCTTTCAAGACCTCTCTTCTCTGCATTTCTATGATGTGCAGATATGAGCCTGTGCTGAGCTCCTGCCCACACACTCCCTGCCCATGGAGGAGGCTCTCCTCTTGGGATAATTAAACAAGGAGGGAGTGGGCTGAGAAGACAGATGGGCTGAAGCCAGAGCAGCCAGGCATGTCAGAGAGATCTAAGTAACCAGGGACAAGACTGGCCGTCCGGACCCCATGCTCATGCTGGGGAGAGCAGAGGTACACTGCAGGAGCAGGCCCCACTGGGTGTTCCTTATACTTGGCTTCAGACATGAGCCCTCATGGGTAGGACCTGGACCTCCCAGGTCAGGGCCCCACTTGAAGCTAAAGGAACCGTGGAAGACTCAGGAAGTGGCCAGGGGAGATATGGATATGCCCATGAACATATCTGAGTTACTGCCTGGGACCCATGGGACCTGCTGGTGAAGGGCAAGACTAAGGGCAGGAGGCCAAGGGACTGAAACTGAAAAGCAATGAGAGACACAGAGAGGCTCCCTGTGTCCTAGAGTGAAAAGCACAAGGATTTTTCAATCTGTGGGGGAGGTGGGTCCTAAATGCGCCCACTCATTCAAGGTGCTACCCCCTCAGGGCTGCTTTAGACTGATTTGAAACGACTCTGTCATGTCTCTGAGCATCACCATTGTGGCATGTTAGTTTTTGTGAAAAAACCCAAGCAGGGGTTTTCACAAACCAGTAGAAACCACAATCCCCCAGCATCATTTCCTGTCCCAAAGATTCCATTTCTCCCTGGGTAATTCTTGTTTTACAAGGCAGTGAAATCCTGAGGCCTTGGGAGGGAGGAAGGAGAGAGAAGGGAGGCCGTGCGCCCTCTGCTGGCCAGGTCTGGCATTACCAGGAGGGCACAGAGGCCCAGGGCTCTCTCTGCCTGGCCAGAGAACCTCCACCCTTAGGGCCTGAAAAGCTCCACAGCTGCCGAGGGGTTCAAACTAATAGTTATAATTCATTACTAAGCAGCTGCTATCTGCTGGAATTTTCCTGTTATGATTTCATTTACATTTTATTTTTCAACAACCCTGAAAAATTTTATGGTTCTGGAGTCTTCCACTAGTAAGTGCTCTATTTCAGATCGAAAAGCTGACTCGAAAAGCTGGTTCCAAGCGCTTTCCTCTGTCATTATTTTAGTCCCACCATGACTATGACCTCCCTGTAACCCAGTGTGACCTAAGCCTGAAGCCACGCCCTAGTTCAGGGTAGAATCCACCCACCTTACCTCCTATGCCTGACTCCTTTGAATTGAATGGTTTCTCTCCCTGTGAGTCTGTTTTGCTCCCAAACTTGATGCTTTATTTCCATCTGTCTTCCTGGTTAGCAGCCAAATCCTCCTAAAGACAAGAGTGAGGTGGGCTGGGTGGGTCAAAGAAGCTTCTGTGGGGAGTAACTAAAGGGGAGATAGGGACCTCTCTACTCCTAACCAGGGAAGGTGTCCTGACATGAGTGACCCCGGGAGAAGTGGGGGAGGCCCCAGCTTCTGTGGGAAGGAGATGAGCTAAATCAGATGCAGCTGCACTCTCAGCAGAAGGGCCCTCTAGTAGTTCTTGACACTGCAGTGGAAATCCAAGCTCTTGCCCTCCTCCCACAGCTGCTTGTGTTTTGGGCCAGAGGCTGGGGTTGGCAACTCCTTCCCGAAGCAGTGGGTGGTCCCTAGTCTTTGGCTGCAGCCTTGAGATCACACTTCAGCACACTGGCGAACTTGCTGGTGATTCACAAATTTTGCTCTGCATGACTGGCTCCTTCTTCCCTGGTTACCACTGATTCTGCTTGTAGCCAATTATTCTCAAGAAAGGAAAGAGCTTGGCCTTGGCCTAAAGCTGAGATGTCTCTTTCCTTATCTCCCTTAAAAGAAACAGTAAGGCAGACCCAGATGTGATTATATCCTTCTATGTGATTTAGAAGCCTTGTAATACTGAGCTAGTTATCTAATCTTCCAGAATCTTGGTTTCCTTGTTTTGAAATGGGAGTGGTATTAGCATCTTTCTCATATAGTTGTAAGGACTAATTGTAACAATGCACTTAGCTCGTGACTGGGCATCCTCAGCTTCTCAACAAAATGTATCTACTATTTTTACTTGCTCTGTGGGTTTCAGTTTCATGATGTGAGAAAATGAGCATAATATAAACTTCCTACCACTGTTATAAAAGGTAAGGAATAATGTACGTAAACAGTATGAATGGTTCCATTACAGTGTGTAAAAAAATGAACGTTTTTCTGATTCTCTGAATCAGACAATTCTTATCTAAGCCTCTAACCACATACCCTACACAAGATTTAATATTAAATGTTTTGTGGCTTTATTTTCATTTTTTCCTTCCCCTTATTTAGGGTCCTGCAAAAATCTCTGTTCTGTGCTAGACAGAATCCCTGGAGTAGGAGGAGAAGGCCTTTAGTCTCCACACCACCCCGGTTATGCTGGTCTGTACCTCGGTCATGCCGGTGCTTTCCCTAGGCGGCGCTGTAGTGTGGTGCCAGGGGAGGGAGATCTTTCTCCAGCTTCCAGAGACTCAATTTGTTTTTCCTTATTCTAGAACCCCTGCCAAAATGGGGTCCAGGCTGCTTTTCCCTCCAGAGTGGGGGAGAATTTTATAGGTAGAAATTGGGCTCCCATTACCTTTGCCTTCTGGTATTACTTCTCTTATTATGGCAAAAGTGACACTGCAGATGTAATTAGTTACTAACCCTCTGATCTTAAAATAGGGAAATTATCCTGGATTATCTCTATGGATCAAATCTAATCACACGAGTCCTGAAAAGCAAGATCTTTCTTAGCCTTGTAGTAGAAGGGGAAGTAAGAGGTTTGAAAAATGAGAATAGTTGAAGGTACCTTTGTTGGCTTGAAGGTGGCGGGGTTCTGTGTCAAGGAAATAAAGACTTCAGTCCTATCAAAGGAAATTGAATCCATCCAGCAATATGAATAATCCTGGAAGCTGACTTTTCCTCAGAGACTCCACATAAGAGCCCAGCCCCGCTGACACCTTGATTGTGGCCTCGGGAGGTCCTGGACAGAGGTCATTTCTGTCACACTGAACTGTGAGATAATAAGTGGGTGCTATTTTAGGCTGTTGAATTTGTGGTCATATGTTACAGTGGCCAAAAATAAAATAACAACAGCAGCAGCAATAATAATAAACCAATATAATGCTCAAGCCTGTGATCCAGTCTCTTGATTGTGTTGGGGAATTTATTCTCCTCAGGTCCAGAAGCTTCTGCTTCTTCAACTCAGCTCTCACAGCCAATCAGGCACAATTTAGCCCCGGAAGAACTATTTGTGGAAACTCAGAAGTCCTGGCTTTCACAAAGGGCGGAGAGTTTCAGAACATTTCTGGTTTTGACCCTGCAATTCTTATGATGGGAGGAGGGAGCTAATGAACAGAACCCAAACGAATACCTCAAGAAAGTCTCCTGCCACATGTGTAAGTACTTATCCTAGTGCTTGATGTAGAGTAACTTATGTTCTTTGAACTAAAATATCATTGTAGGGCCTCCCTCGTGGCCCAAGGGCTTAAGCTGAAGCACTGTGAGGCTATCTGCAGCTACTGCAGCACAAGTTCAATCCCTGGCCAGGGAGGTTACGCATGGTGCAGCAGACCTCTCCTGTCTCACCCGCTGCTCCCCTCAGCAGTGTATTTCAGTCAGTCTGCCTGTTCTGCTCCCCACTCTGTCTCTGGTGGATCCTCTCACCCACTCCCCACACCTCCAGCCTGTATCCCAGTTCTTGTAGGCATACATAAATCAATCTTGAAAATAAAGTATCATTGCTATGATGATGATCATTGTTCCCACTGTAAGAATACAGCTTGATTCCCAACTGTGAAAATAGTATGTCCTTCACAGTGGTGGACGTCCCTCCACAACCAGAGGACACCAGCATGCAACTGCTCACATGAAAGGTGTCACATGAAAGGTGTCGCATGAAGGGTGTCACATCACATAAAAGGTGTCTCATGAAAGGTGTCGCATGAAGGGTGTCGCATGAAGGGTGTCGCATGAAAGGTGTCGCATGAAGGGTGTCGGATGAAGGGTGTCGCATCACATAAAAGGTGTCTCATGAAAGGTGTCGCATGAAAGGTGTCACAT
>JAGFMF010011429.1:737177-867356 GCA_019455555.1 Galemys pyrenaicus
CGCATGAAGGGTGTCGCATGAAGGGTGTCGCATGAAAGGTGTCACATCACATGAAAGGTGTCTCATGAAAGGTGTCGCATGAAGGGTGTTGCATGAAGGGTGTCGCATGAAGGGTGTCACATCACATGAAAGGTGTCGCATGAAAGGTGTCGCATGAAAGGTGTCGCATGAAAGGTGTCGCATGAAGGGTGTCGGATGAAGGGTGTCGCATCACATAAAAGGTGTCTCATGAAAGGTGTCGCATGAAAGGTGTCACATCACATGAAAGGTGTCTCATGAAAGGTGTCGCATGAAAGGTGTCGCATGAAAGGTGTCACATCACATAAAAGGTGCCGCATGAAGGGTGTCACATGAAGGGTGTCACATGAAAGGTGTCGCATGAAAGGTGTCGCATGAAGGGTGTCGCATGAAAGGTGTCGCATGAAAGGTGTCACATCACATAAAAGGTGCCGCATGAAAGGTGTCGCATGAAGGGTGTCGCATGAAAGGTGTCGCATGAAAGGTGTCACATCACATAAAAGGTGTCGCATGAAGGGTGTCGCATGAAAGGTGTCGCATGAAGGGTGTCGCATGAAAGGTGTCGCATGAAAGGTGTCGCATGAAAGGTGTCGCATGAAGGGTGTCGCATGAAGGGTGTCGCATGAAGGGTGTCGCATGAAAGATGTCACATCACATGAAAGGTGTCGCATGAAGGGTGTCGCATGAAAGGTGTCGCATGAAAGGTGTCACATGAAAGGTGTGGCGGCTGTACCAGGAGGAATCTGATTTCCTTATGCTCGAACAGCAGAGCAGAGCAAGCTTGAGGCACAGCTTGCCCAAGGAGAGTTTTGTTTCTGCCTCCAGGATGGGCCACATGGCCAGTCATCGCCCTTCCTGTGCTGAAGGCCAGGATGCGATGTTGTGGTAGGGCCACCTGTTCTAAAAGAACCATCACTTGGGGCAGGTGCACACTCTGCAAGTTGCAATGAAAAATACTTTCAGCTCCTTAAGTCATTGGATGTCACCAAAATGGCCTTTCTAACAAACCCGCCCCATCTAGTTCAGCACAATTTGAGGACAGACAGTACAAAAATCTCTTGAGATGTTGACATACATCTTCCTCCAACAGTGGGCCTCTAGCTACTTCAACTCCCACCTTTTCAGTTGCTAGGGTATATTTAGGCACCTATTATGTGCCAGGCACAGCTTTGGTCCTGACAATGCGAGATAAACAAGACAGATCTAGTGCCAGCCCTATGGATCTCACAGTTTGTAAGGAAGGTATCACAGAATAACCACCTGTTTTTATTTTTATTTATTTTTTTTAAAGATTTATTTATTTATGTGTATAAGAGCTAGGGTACAGGCCAGAGTCTCGGGAGGTGAGAGGATTCACTAGAAACAGAGCAGGGAGCAGAACAGGCAGATGGACCGAAATGCACTGCTGAGGGGAGCAGCGGGCACAGCAGGAGAGGTCTGCTGCGCCATGTGGGTCCCCTCCCTGGCCGGAGGCAGGGATCGAACTCATGCTGCAGTGGCTGCGGTCTGCCTCATAGTGCGTTGCTCAACCCACTGAGCCACCAGGGAGGCCCCCACCTGTTTTTAAATGATTTCATGTGCCCTGACCCACATAAGCTGCCATGACACCTGGACCCTGCCATAGCCCCAGTTCCTATAGCTATTTAAGAAAGTTTTGCTCCGGTCCCTCATGTCTGAGTGCATCTGTGTCAACTATAACCAACACATTCAAAGGCTGGCCAGCTCTGAGGGTACCAACAACTCCGTGGGAACATCTCCTTCACCAGATGGTTAGCAGATGCTTTCTACATATGCTGCCGTCAAAGCACCAAGGATCTCACCCTACATACCCTACATTCTTTTGTACCATCTGAGACAATCATACCTGATAGTCTGTAAATGATTATTTGGCATCTTGAAATCATGGACCAAAATGATCAAAGTGGTTCACATCTCCCTGTGGTCTGGCTTTCACAAGTGCTAGAAAATCACATTGTGAACCCCCAAATTTGTGTTTTGCATCTTTCCTGATAGAAGACATCCCCACCTAAAGACTTCCATCACTATAGCAATAAAGGCCTTTTGCCCATGCTCTCCCTCATTCCTTCTCTCTCCTGACCTAACCTGGTGCTTCCTCACATGTTCTTGCTCAGCATATCATGCCCCTCCTCTTAGGAAGTATAAGTCATAAATTCTTCTTCTAATGACACTGATGCCTCTGTGTTGTCAGTCGTATCGATAAATTAAGTCCCAGGCACATTTAAAAAACACCACCTGATAGCTCAGAACCCCAAGCTGGCCAGACCCTGGAGGTGCTAAAGTCACTGGGTGACTCTCACTCAGAAATGGCATTAAACTCCTCCTCACAGATCCCACACCCTTCTGTGCCTTAACCTGCAGACCTCCTTCCAAGTAAGCCAAAGTTATGCCAACCCCCACATCCCTCATCTCTGTCATCCCCACGCATGATATTCCACTCCACCGAGTTTTAGATCTCCACCTTATATTTTGGACTACTGTACAGAGAAGAAAAGCTGACTTTCTGCCAGCACCAAGGCTAGTTCCAACAATTGGCATTGTGGGCCAGGGCCAGGTGAGTGATCCAGGGAACTATTCTTTCGAGGGAATCCTGAACAAGGGTAGCACGTCCCCAGATTCCAGGGTTGAGGCAGAGGAGAAAAAGGTTGGGCAGTATGTGCTCTGGCCCACTAAGCTACATCAGATTCCTGGAGCTCCCAGGGTGGAGGACTTTGACACTGCTACGAGGTGCACTGACCTGTGTGTCTGTGAATGCATCTGTGCAAGCACGCGTGAACCCCTATAGCAGCGTGTTGCCTACTTCACCTTGGCTCAGCACTGATTCCCGGCTCATCAGGTACTCCAGTCTCTTGAATCCAATCCGTGGTTATCAGACAGTCCTCACCCTTACCCCCGTGACTTAGCATTTAGACAGGGGCCATTCATCCTGGCCCTACCATTGGCTTTGTCTTTTCCCATTAGCCCCACAAGTGCTCAGTAAGGTGGAAAATACTTTATTGAAGTGCAACTTGCAGGTACACTTGTGGACCTCACACATGGGGGAATTTAAAGGATATCTTGGAAGAAGAGGGCCCACGTATGCTTTTTGTATACTCATGAGTGCATGCACTTGAGGGAAGGCCTTGCGTGTCTATTGGTGAATGATTCTCAGTATATGTTGTCTGTGGGGTGCACAGTTGAGTGTATTATGTAGGTATAAGATATATCTATGTTTGTGAGAAACATCTGTGCTCTGAGAATGGGACCATCAGAGCACTTCATATGGAATGCACAGTCTTAGGGTCAGTTTGTGCTCATGTGTGTGTGTGAGAGAGATGTATGCTATTCTCCTACATCCCTATGTGGGTATCTACATACCCAGTTCACACCGATCTCTGGGACCTAGCAGACAGGATGTTAGATTTGCTGCAGGCAGGCTTTCCTAAAACTCTGGATTAACTTGGAGGTAAGGGTCTTGGGGATAAGGATGGAGTCACTCTGGGCCTGGGGGTCCTCCTTGGTCAGCTTTACCCTTGGACGTTCCCTCCCCAGCCTCTCCCTCATCATCTGCCTCAATTGCCTCCTCAGGCATGGGCCACTCTCGAGTCTCCCACTCCAGCCGTTCGATGCGATAAGCGATCTTGAGTGCGCTGGACTCCAGCTCAGCCAAGAGGCGAGCAAACTTGGTCTGTAGATCATCAAGTTGCTGGTCTAAGCCTTGCAGCCGGTTCTCTGTGGCCTCCTGCAGGGCAATCTCAGCTGCCTCGGCATTTACGTCCAACTTGTTCATTTTGAGCAGGATCTCACGGCCCTTTTCCTCCATGACGGCCTGGGCCTGTGGATACTCACTCAACACTTCACGAAGGTCCTCCTTGCTCAGGCAAAACAGGTCCGAATAACCTAGACTCTTGATATTGGCAGTGCGCCGGTTCCCGGACATGTTTCCTGTGGCCCATGAGCAGACAGAGGTGCGGAACAATTAGTCGGGGTGGGTGTGAGGGGGCATTTCCAGGACCCTCACCTCCATGTTTGTGCTTCTGGGCCTCTTTCTGCCTCATCAGTTCTTTTATTCAGTAATGTACTGGGGAGGAGGCCCTGTGCTGGGCTATCTATGATTAGTTTCCAAGAATTCAGTCTAGAGGAGAGCACGTTTAATTGGATGGTTACATAACATAACAGTGTAGTTGGTGCAGTGTAGGTGCAGGTATCCATGGCTGTGGGGAGACAGGCAAAGGGCCCCTAATAAGCTGTAAGGCAAAGAATTTAGGGAAGGAAATGATGACTGGATCAAGTAGAAGATACTAGAGGGAAGGGGAGTGTGGAGGAGGGCAGCTAGGAGGAGCATGAGTAGAGGAGAGGGGGTAAGAGGGAGTTTGATGGATGCAAAGAGGAAAAGCAGGCAGAGAGGCTGAAGTACAGGGAATGAGGAGACTGGAAATAGCAGAGAGTCACCTCCTGCCGCATCTCAACAAGAAGTTCCCACGCCCACACTGTGCTGAGGATAGGGAAATCATTGAACTCTTTAAATCGATCTGTATGGTATCATTTGTATTTTAGAAAGATATTGGTGGGGTGTGGATGGGAAGATGGTTAGGCTGAATGCTGCAGTGTCAGAGCTAGAAGGACCATAGAAAGGAGCCTCTGATGACCACCTGTTACAGGTCAGGCACTGTGTTGGGTCCCTCAGCCAAGAGCTTATTGAAGCCTCACAAATAACCCTTTGAGTTTTCATCCCTATTGAATAGGTGAAGAAACAGATATAAAAATGCAAATAACTTGTCCAAAGTCAAGTGGACAGTGGCTGATTGCACTCAGGATGTGGCCTTTGGAAAAAAATATGAGCCCTTTAGAGCAGTTAGATAGTGGGACCCCTCTACCCCAGGCCCAATCAGAGAGAGCACACTCACCCCATTTCATCCCCTGTGGCCTCAGTTTCTTTACCTGTCATTAGGAATAGCAACTCCTACTGACCAGGGCTGATGAGAGGCATAAATGAACCGGTGTACAGTACTCGCAGCCCTGGGGTTGATACTTTTTTCCATTTGACTGTGAGAAAGTTGTTCCCTATACTGACCCCAAGTGTGTATACTTATTCCCCACATGACCACGAGCAAGTTCCCAAACCTTTCTTGTGCTCCAATTTCTTACCTTTAAAATACAGCTAATAGTGCCTAACTTATAGGTGCTGTGAGAATTTAATGTGTTGGTGCATGTGAAACAGTTTGAATAGGGCAGGTAGTAATCATTCAGTAAATGTTAGCTACTATTATGGTTATTTATTACAATAGAATAGAATATTATTATTATCTCTAATTTTCCACTAGTCTGCCACTTTCCATCCACAGAGTAGGTCTACTCTCTTTTAAAGACTCAACTGGCTCACTCACCTTGGCCAAGTTTTGCCACAGGAAACAGAGCTTCCCTGTTCTAATTCTTTTCTTAACCTCTAGTGACTCATGCAAGGACCAGTTTTCCTTAATCTGTAGGTCCTGAAATACCACCTGGTCTCAGCACTGGATTCTGCTGTCCCCACCCTCCCAGAGCTGTACCAGGAACAAATTCTGGGGTGCCCACCTTTGATGTTGATGATGCTGATCTCCCCGAAGTAGAGCCCTGCACCAAGCACAGCATACTGCGTGATGCCATCATCTGCTACCACGGCCAGCTGACCCTCGCGGATGATGTACATCTCTCGGCCAATGTCCCCCTTGCGGCAGACGTATTCGCCTGGTGAGTAGGTCTGGGGTTGCAGCTTTAGCACCAGCTCTTCCAGCAGGCTGGCCTCACAGTTCTGGAAGATCTGCACCCGGCTCAGAGTAGACAGGTGTACAGACACAGCCACTTCTGCTCTCAACCGTTCTGGCAAGTGCTGTAAGATGGCGACCTCATTGGTCATCTTCTTGTTGATCTGCAGGTGCTGGTACCTGAGAGCAAGGACAGCATCCATTCCTCATTAGCCCCTTCATCCTTACCTTGGTGTCGTTCATCAGCACTCAGCTCAGGTTCAGTTGGGGCCCAAACACCCTGAGATGTCATGGAGATATTTGACAGTTGACTGCTAAATATCTCCAGTCACTTCTCCTTTGCTGGTCACAGATACGTGTGGACCTTTTCTACCTCAACTAGGACATGGAGTCTCTATCACTTGACACTGAATTAGATACTTGTCACCTCCTGGTGGGCTGTACCTTACCTACCATTTGGTGGTGTTTGGTACCATCCCACTCATTTCTACTTCAATCGCCAAGACCCTATTCTCTACAGGCTCTCTGCTCTAGTTCCATTGCTTGGTGACACTTCCTTCTGCTCATCCCACAGTATGAACTACCATCACAGAATCAACCATCTTGTTGGCCATCCTCTGGGGAGTATTGTTCTTCTTTCACGCCCAACAGGTCTTGAAGCCGTTTCCATCCCCTGGTAACAGGTTGTCCTGATTATCCCCCCACCAACCGTGAGCTCCTCTCCCCATCAGTCTCTTACCCAACCCTCTCCCCCTCCACTAAGTCCTAATCAGATTAGTGGAGGACATTCTTTTCCACCTGGAAACGGCCCTGCCCCCTTCGGATTCTGTCCAGCTCACCTCCCCGTCCCAGTCCAAAGCCCAGCACCCTCACCAGTCGATCACTCGCCGCTCCAGCCGACGGTTGACATGCTGCAGTTTCATGTATTTCTTCACCAACGCGTGGTCAGGGTAGAAAGCCGCGTCGGCGGTGTTCATGTTGTAGATGACGGAGCTCATGCTACCCATGATGGTGGCGAAGCCCATGACCGCTAGCAGGAAGTCGCCCACCATGAAGAGGTACTCTTCCTCGCGGTCTGGCTGCGGCGTATCTCCCACCGTGGTCAGGATCAGCGTGGAGAAGTAAAAACTGTAGAGATACTGACGTCTTAGGCGCTCAAAGCCGGGCCGAGCAGGGTCGGGGTATACCCACGCGTCACGTCCGAAGCCCAAGTATCGAGACAGGGCAAAATATAGGCAGCTGTTCCAATGGATGACAACAAAAATGTAAAGCATCAGCTTGGCGATGCGGAAGGCATTTGGGTAAGCGGTGCGTGTCTCGGTGCGGTCGAAAGCCTCAAAGAGGCGGGGTGCACGCAGAAAGCGGTTCAGCCGCAGCGTGGGCGTGTGTGGACCCAGTCTCACGTAGGCCACATCGGTGGGCACCAGTGAAGCCAGGTCCAAGACGAAACTCCAGGTGCGAACATAGCGACTGCAGATCCGACCCTTGTCCACCACCAGAATGCCCTGTTCCAGGAATCCTGGAGGGGTGGAGGGGTGGGGAAGTGGAAAGCTGGGTTGGGGGAGGAGGGGTTGGGTTTAGCTGTGGGATGGGGTCAGGTGTGGGGCTGGGTCAGGGCACTTACCTGCTTCCATCACTGGGGTGTTGGTGGGCAGGCCAGATATGACAGGGAAAACATTGTAAGGACAGAGTGGGTGCAGGCATAAAGCTACACCAGAGTTTCTGGGGTGAGCATAGGGGTGTTGTCAACCACAGGGACACATGCGTGTGCTATCAGGGGCACGGTGACTTTCTTGTTGCTAAGAGGTTCTCTTTAGGAAGAGAAGAAGGAATGAAAGGTCACTGACCTGTGTGGAAGCGCACCACGATGTCCAGTAGGTACAGCAGGTCACTTACATAGTCCAGCACTAACCAGGCCACCAGATAACTATGCTGTAAGTCGGGAAAACAGGCTCTGCATGGTAGGGACAGAAAGGATTGGCTTAAAGGCACACTGTGTGTCTGAGGAGGTCTCCCAAGCCACTTAGCACTCCTACCAGTGCCTTACCTAGTTGCCATCCCTCCTCAGGCCTGTCCGAGGGCCCACCTCTCGCCCCTGGGCCTCCCTTTGCAACCCTCGTCTCTGTTTAAGACCTTCCCTTAGGCCTCCACCAAACCTGCACACGACGATGATGAGGTTATACATGACCGGGAAGACCATCGTGTTCAGCCACCAGTAGTAGTAATCCCCAGAGGGGTCCAGGACAGGCAATGACTTCCTGTGGGCAAGAGGGGAATGTCATGTTTCCTTTATTCATTGGCCAGTGTTGAGGTTGTTACTGGGGGTGCCAAGAGGAATCAGTGCCAAGAGGCACTGGGGGGTGCCTCTATCTCTTTCTGTGAGGACAGATCTGACACAGGGGACTAGGATCCCTCACCTGGCCTTGGATGGGGCAGGAGGACTGGACTCTGTCGTCTTCACTTTGCTGTCCTGGCTCATGGTTCTGCAGCCTGGTGCCTGGGTGTGAGAGATCCAGGGCCTCTCCGGTAGGCAGTTTCAGGAGTTGGGGTTAGTGGCTGCTGGCTCGGAAGAGGCTTCCCTGGGTCTCCAGCTGCAATTCCTCGGTCTTTGACTCCTGAAGCTCTTAGCAACACAACCAGAACTGTGCAACTGATGGGGCGGAGGCAGTGTGGCTCCAACGCTCTGCCCTGTCTCTTAGGGCCTGGGTTCACACTGGCCCAGCTAAACATCTCTAATGAGGTCCCTGGAGAAGGTGGGGGTGCATGCTTCAGAGGTAAGGTTAACCTTGCCTTTCTCTCTTTCTCCCCCTAAACTGAATTTTGTAAGGGCCCTCTAGGTCAGGAGGCCTAGATTCACACGGAGGCTGAGACATTCATTTTATTTTACTGTGTGCAAGTTTCTGCTTGGGTTTCACTGGTTATTCATTTAACAACTATTAACTGAATGGTTTATTTGTGCCAGGTACTAAACTAGTCTCCAGGGACCAAGAATGACTGTCACATCAGATATGAGCTCTGTTTTTGTTATCTGCACCCTTATCAACACCCACAGCTACTTTACTTCCTTCTTGCTGGATGGGGTTGTCTGTGGTGTTTTGTCCCCATTCCCTTCCTGACACCTATAGAGCCTGATCCCACTAGCTATTCCATTGGCTTTCTCGATCCTCAGCCTCTTTCGGTGAACATGCTTAATATCTCCTATACCAAAAGCAAACAAAATCCTTAAAAATTCTCCTTTAAATTGATGTCCCTTTCCCTACTATCATCATTCTCAGTCAACAAGTCATCATCAGAACACCTGCTACTATTCAGGCCAATGCTATAATATTGAGTACTTCAATGCAATACTACACTATACAATACAATAAGTATTGAAGACGAAAGATCAACAAGACATACTCCTTGATCTCCAGAAACTCAGTCTCATGGGGCAAGTAGGTAGATAGGCAATTACACATCTGTCTGATGGGTGAATACACAATAGTTGGTATAGTACATAGAAAGATCCCAGCTGAGCCCGGGTTCTGTTGGGGTAAATAGGAGTTTAGTCAGGTATAGAGATACCTGGGTGACTGGGGGAACATCATTTGATTTTTGTAGAGTAGCTGAGGGGCTAGTGTGAGAGATGAGGCTAAATGGGGTAGAGAACATTTTAAGGAGCTCTTTGTTACTTATGTTATAAAATTTGGTTTTTATCTTAAGGCAGTAGGGGTCCAGTGAAGGTCAGAGCTGTGTTTTTAGACAGTTTCTTGAAAGCAATATCTATAATCACTAACACACCATAGTTTAGTTTTGCCTGTGTTTGAACTGATAAAAACAAAGCATCAGATTTTAATCTTTATTTTCCTTTCATATTCAACCAGTCATTAAGTCCTAGATCTAACTGCTAATGTCCACATGTATCAGGGTGGTCCCCAGGGAAAGGGCTAACAGGCATACCCATTTTTCTGCATCCTTAGTACTCTAATTTGGACCGTATCAATCTTGCCATGCATAAAAAAAGGTAAAGTTCTCTATTGTTCCAAAGATAAAATCTAAACCCCTTAACATGGCCTACAAACCTCTCTACCCTCAGTCTTTCTGCCTCATCTCACTGTGTGTCCTCTGCCTGTTCCCTAGGCTCCAGACATGTACTGGTTGTAGTTTCCCTAGCAACCTCAATATGTTGTCAGTTCTTCCTAGCCTTGGTATATGCTGAGCTTTTGATTTCCAACTTCCATTTCTTTTTCTTTATAAATACTTTATATTTTGAACTAATTTGGGGTTTATAGAAAAGTTGCAAAAACAGCACAGAAAATTCTTGAAAAGCCCTCATGTATGTTCCCCTGTTGTCAACTTATATAACCAGAGTACAGTGACCCAAACTGGAATTTTTACAAAACTTTCAACTAAACCACAGACCTCTGAAACTTCCCATTTTTCTCTTATGTATGGCACTCTTGTTGGTTTCTTATGGTTGCTCAGACATCATCTGCTCCTGATCATTCTCTAAGCTCCTTTGCACTTCATCCTGTATCCACACAAATCATGCTGAGTGCTGCAGTTTGGTGGCACCTGTTACACTATGTTGCAATAGCCTCAGTTAAAGGGCTGAGGACTTTGAGGCCAGAGATAGGTTCTAATTGATCTGGAGTCCGCCTGACTGGGAGGCGCTCATTCTCTATTCCTTGAGTGCTGAATAAGATAGTGCCTAAGGGATGGCGAGGCTGCAGGTGTTGGGGGAGACAGGAGTGGTCAGTGCCAAGCCCTGGGCGCGGATGGGTCAAAAATGAAATACTTTTGCTAGCCATCAGCGGCCCCGCCCACCTACTGACTCCTCCCTCTCAGACCTACCTTTTCTTGCTATGCCCGCCTCTTCCTCTCCCATTCTTCCATTCTAAGGGCCGCCCAAGGACTCGTGGCCCCGCCCCATCCAGGTTAGTCTCAGCCCCATCTCTCTCCTAAGCCCCGCCCACCATCTTTCCCAGCTCTTAAAGTCGGGTCCCTCCTTAGGTCCCGCCTTCTGCCCTTCTGGTTCGACCTTTCCGTCCCAGGCCCCGCCCTCGCCCCGCTGGCCTCCGCCTCCCAAGAGGTCTTCTCCAATGACATGCCGGAGTCTTGCTTAGGGGCGGAGTTTACAGTATGAGGGGGCGGAACCTGGAGAAGAGGCGGTACTCTCGCTTGGAATGCCATCGGCGACTCCGCCCCTTCTCTCTGCCGTTGCCTGGAAACAAGCATCGACGCTCTGGTTTTGGCCGGGCCCAGCCAATGAGCTTGCACGCCACTGCTCAGTCGTGCGTCGCTGGGCGGTTACGTGTGGTGCGCGGGGGCGCGAGTTGCGTGTAGCGCGGGGCGGGGCGCGGCTGGTGCGCCTGAGAAGCGATGGCGGCGGCCTGAACTCACCTAGCACCATCGCGGCGATCGGGCCTGGTCAGGGTCGGGGTTCTCTGAGTGAACAGTATGTATGGGCCGGAGGGCCCAGAGAGGCGCATGAGGACTTGAGGGACTGGGGAATGACGGCACCGGGTTTGGTGACTGCACTGGTCGTGAGGGATCTGGGTGAGGGGCCGGCATGTGGTAGGGGGCCGGGTGTGTATTTAAGGTAGGAGAGCGGGGTGAGAGCCTAAGGGGTGAGAGGACAAGTACGGAGTTGGGTTATGAGTGGCAGGAGTGTTTTCTGAGGGGCCAAGTAGAAGGGACTTGTGGACACGATTTCCTAAGGGCTGAGGCTTCCCTGGGCAGGGATGTGGGACAGCGCTGGCGCCCGGGGGAGCAGGAGTAAGGCCTGTGCTGGGAGGGGTGCAGTAAAAGGCGAAGGCGGGAGCATGCGGGGAGATGGTGAATTGGTGCGGGAGTTGAGGACAGGGCATAAAGGTGGTGAGACTGGGATTAAAATGAGATGTTGATTCTGAAGCTTCTTTCAACGTACTGTCCTGCCCCTCGAGAGAGCAATAGTTTTAGGCTGGGGAGAACCGTTTGGGTGTTAAGTGATAGACACTTGGCTCCTCTGCTCTCGTGGTCTCTAGATATTTTGGAGGACATAAGCAAGAAGTGTCTAGGACAATAGTATCTATGTAATCAAAATAATTTTTGAGCTCAATCTTCAAGAAAGTAATCACAGGAATCCCTGAAACTTCAAGTTTTTCCTTGGGACGGTAAATTTGAAGATGGTTCCCTTGTGGAGAGTTTTTGGTCATGACTGCCTATGTGTTTTCGCTCTACCTGCTTGGGGACAACCTTAGTTTGCTGCTGCTTCTCACCTGTCCTGAGCTGTGGGGCTTTCATGGTTGTCATATTTAGCGGACTGACCTTTCACTTGCTTATTCTACTTTCATGGAAGTAACATGGTTTGTCACACACAACACTACATTTAGGCCCCAGCGGATGACTTCGGTCTCATTTTCTTAGGTTACAATTTTTAAATAACTACTTTATTGAGACACATTTATGTACAATAAACTTCTCATGTTAAAATGTACATGTTTGATCAGTTTTAGCAAACGTTTATATCTGTGAAGCCATCACCATTTTCAAGATACTGAACATTTCCACCACCCCCAAAAGTTTCCTCCTGTCCCTTTGCAATCCATCCCTTCACAACCTGTTGTTGGCTTCACTTTATTAGCATTTTATTGGTTCCCTCCCCGCCTATCTACATGCACATGAAAATTTGGAAGTTCTGGAAAGCTGGGTTGGCAGTCAGTGATAATGGCCACTTCCACACTACTGAGTTTTCTTCTCTCTTGACAGTCTGTCACAAAGCCTAGACCTCTTCCCCAACCTCAGGAAGATTTGGCCCCGTCCTGTCCAGACCATTCTTACAGAATAAGGGCCATTCCCGGCCCCCATTCTCATCCAGAATCTCAGAGGTAGAACCAATTATTCTGTCCCATGGTATGTTTTCATTGCTTCTCTCTGAAAGCCAAATAGGTTTTCATGCTGCCAGAACCCTTGGCAGCCTGCCCAGACCGTTGGAACTGGTAGAATCTACCTACATAAGAAAGTTTAGAGCAGTGATTCCTAAAGTGGACCGAGGACAGTGTAAACTGACGATAAAGTTTTCATCCATCCAAGGTGAAAGGAGAGAAAGACAATATGAAACATGAGTTTTTCATAGAAATAAATTTATTCTGAGATTATTCCTATTTTTTTTTGGTGTAAAGTGCTCTCACTGATGAAATGATGATGGCTGTATATGGGTTTTTAAAAGATGAGCTTATTGGTCAAGTTACCCCCATCCCCCTTTTAACTCTTGTTAAACATTAAAAGAGATTATTTCTTCTGTTTCATGAATTCCATACATTGAGATTAATGATAGTGTGACTTTTGTATGAGAAAGCATGTGTTTATTTAGCAGTTCTATATAACTTCCTACATTCATTCAGATGTCATTCATGCTTTACATACAAGTCTTAAATTTTACTATATTTACACATATATCTCATGAAGTAGGTAAAGACAGGACTTCTTTTATAGATAAGGAATTTAGTTCAGCAGCTAAATGTCACATAGTGATAAAGCAACAGAACTGAACCCCAAACTTGATCTGAGATAGTGACTTGGGGAAGGAAGTTTTGTAACACAGTGAAGGTGATGTGGCCTAAAAAGGCAGATGATACATAGGAAGGGTTGTGATGACATGGAGGCCATCATACTGTCAAAAAGCATTTTTTATTGTTTTCAAAAGAGGTTAGAGACTTTGAGGGTGGCATAGTTATGACGGTTCTGTTCAATTTGACAGTGACATAAGAACAGCTATACATTTGTGATGATAGGATGAGTCAAGTCACATGTCATGTCTCTTAGGGACTGTCCAGATTCTTGGTTATTCTGTAAAATGCACTGGGCTCGGTAACCTTCTTGTTGAGTTGAATATAGTGAATTTTGATGAGACATAGCTGAGTGGTAGATCTGGGAAGATGAAACATGATGAGTGACTTAGAGATAGAAACGTGTTGGGGGGTCTCTGTGTAACCATTTAAATAGTCTGCGTCTGCTGTGTGCCCAGCACTCTGCAGTGTCGGGATAACAGCTTCATCATTCATTCATTCATTCATTCATTCACTCACACATTAGCTTATTTATTCAGCAGATACTTCAGAAGATAGTCTGCCCTTGTGATGCTCATGTTCTGTGAGAGAACAAGATAATTAAGACATGGTCCTCAGACAGTGTGGTTGGGAGAAAAGACATAAATAGATAATGTCAATTTAGTGAGAGAATGTGATATATACTATATATATGTCATTATAAGGTAATTACTTCTCTGTTTCTAGTCTCAGCCTTTCCCTATGTTCCAGCCATATATAGTCAGCGATCCACTATATCTTCACAAGTATCTCAAAATTAACATATCCAGAACCAGAACTCATTGTACACAAGCTTGCTTATGCATCACATGCTGTGTCTCAATTCAGGGAGGACTTCAGTGTCATCTTCCATTCTTTCAGATTCTTGACACCCCCTCCCCCCCCCCACATTTAAACAGTTACTAAAATCTTAGACCATTTTCTCTCTCTCCTATCTCTTTATCTCCACCGTTACATCTCCATTTTTATTTGCTCCTTGTCTCTTATCAGGATGTTTTTTCCCCAACAGTTTCCTGCCTTCACACTTGCTCTTTATTTGTCCATCCCTAGAATGATTTTTCTAAAAATACAACTCTGATCGTGGAACACCTCTACTTAAAAACTTTTGGCTCTTTTTGTTCTGTAGGACCGCATCCAAATTCCTTAAAATTGGCACCATTTGGCCTTAGCTCACCTCTCTAGCCTCATCTCCTGCCACTCCCCACTCTGTTCAGCTTGAATTGTCGCAGCTCTCTAACAAGCATGTTACTTTTATGAGCCTTGAAATCTTGTAGTAGCTGTTTCCTCTGTTAGGAGTATCTTTTTTTTCTCTGCCCAGTGAACTTTTCTTCTTCCTTTAGAATCAAGTTCAATCTTACCTCCTCTTTGACATCTTTGTCTTCCTCACTCAGCAGGGATAGAGAGAACCTTGTGTGGCTTGGGGATCCACTATTGTAAAGGGGAGCAGTCATGTTATAGAAGTTCATGTTTTGTGTTACAAGGACTTTGCTGAAGTCAGGTGCGGAGACAACTGCAAGAATCAGAGGTGCTTTGAGGAGAGAGTGAGTTGGGACTATTCACTGATACCCCATTTGTCTTAGGCGTATGAACCTGAGGGACAGTAAAGCAGGGAGGGTCTGTGTAAGCTGAACTCTATACTGGTGGTCAACTACCAAGTGATTTCCCCTCTTCACACTCCTCCCCTTTTCTTTTCCTTTAAGATTTTAATTAGATCCTTCTGCTTTGGGTATTTAGGGTAACAGCTCAACCTGAGTCTCTTAATGTTGGTGTCATCTTGCCTAAGAGCCTTTGTAGGTAGAGAAGCCTCAGGACTTGACTGACCTATTCTTTTTGGAAGCTCATTTGGTCTCTTCCTGTTGGCTGTAAGTGTTGCAGGTGTATCTCTGCCCCCAGTTCCTCCCTCTTTTTGCCTCTCCCAGGGCAAAGGTTCATCTTTGAGACTGAGCCTTTCCTTTGTCGTGCCTTCTATTTAGAGGTTGGTGCACGCCTTTGTTGAATGTACTTATAAGAAGACTGTATTCTGCCCTAAGGTAAGTGTCTGCTCCTGACTCTTCCGTAGGACTGAGCAACTCTTTCTTCACCCCCTCTTGCCCACTTCCCCCTGCCCCACCCCCACCCGGGGCCCTGAAGGTAAACCTGAAAAGAAGGGTCCTCCACTTTTTTTTTCTTAAGATTTTGCTGTGGGAGAAAAGAGCACAGTAATAGGCTGGTAACTACTCTCTTTGTCTTGTTTTGAACTTTGCGGAGTCCACAGGGAGTGAGAGTTTAAATAGGTGACGGAGCACCAGGCTATGGCCGTTTATGTTTTTTTTTTTTTTAAAGATTTATTTATTTATGCATACAAGCACTTGGGTACAGGCCAGAGGTGTGGGGGTGGCGAGAGAATCCACCAGACAGAGCAGGATGCAGAACAGGCCGATTGACAGAAACACACTGCTGAGGGGAGCAGCGGGCGAGGCAGGAGAGGTCTGCTACACCGGGTTCAGGTTAAGTGCTGGCTTTGGGTTCTGAGACCCTGGGTCCACGGTGACTCCTCTCTTTGAGGTCTTCTAAAAGAGATGGGGGTGGGGAATGAGCAAAGTCCAGGAAGCAAGTCTCCATGGGTTTCTTTCTAAGCAGTGCCCTTTGGTGGTGAAGCAGATATTGGGTATCCCAGGCATATTGTAGGACAGGTGCAGTTTATTAATCTTCGGAATTAAAGTCTAGAAACTGGAGGCAGTTTAGTTTTGGATGCTTTAAAACCACCAAGGATGCTTGGCCCTTCTTTAACTCCCCAGGGTGTTATGTGTGTGAGGTGGTGAGGCATAATATATCCCTCCTCTCAGAGATGAGGTCACCTTGGTCAGGCAGCCTCAGGAGAGAAAAGGGGGAAAAGAAAATGCCACTCATAGGGCATCTACTTTATGCCTACAATGTTACGTGGGTATTTTACTTAATTCTTTAAAAAGTAACAGCATGTATTTCATCAGCAATTTATAGATGAGGAAATTGCAATTGGGACTTCAGATGTGTGAAGTTACACAGATGAAAATGTTCAGCTGAGATTCAAGTTTTTGTTTGAGAGTCTCCAGAACTCGTGCTTTACCTATTGCTTTGTGTTAGCTTGATCTTTGGACCTCTATTTGTTTTTAGTCCTCAAATGAGGTATGACTGAAAAAGCATTCTGTTAATAGTAAGTAATTCTTATAGCAGAATTCTTGCAGGTAGCAGATGGTACGAATTGGGTTTGGGAAGAATTTAATAAAAAGAATTGTATTTACAAAGGTATGGGCAGAGTTTAAGTAAACCAGCCAGCTATGAAGCAGTATCTCAGGGCTAATCATGGTGAGAGAGGCTAGTAACAGATGAGATCTCGTCCCTGTCTTCTCAGCTGTTGGCTTTGCCTTCCCCAGTCCATGCTTACTTGGAACCTTAAAAACTGGGACAGTATGGGTAAGCACTTTTTCAGTGCATTCCTGTTTGTTAGCTTCTAGTTTGTGTGACATTCCCTTTTCCTCCACCCCAATTCTCTTGAGTGAGTGAGTGAGTGGAAAGTTCAGCAGGGGTGGTATTAGAGTCTCTCAGATTTCAAATTTACCTGAAATTCTTCACATCCTTTCTAGGAGAAAGTGGCATACCCTTTTTTCTCAGATTAACTTTATACCTACTTTTTTTGGTCTCATCCCATTTTTTTAAATCATAATTTGTTACTTTCTTCAGACTTATTTTCCTTACTTGACAGAGACCCTTCAGGTTCCCAATCTGAAACCAAACCAAACCAGACCAGACTGGATCAGATCATAAAAACTTTCTTTCCCTGGTTGCCCTCAACTGTAAGCTATTGCTCTATTTTTATCCTTCTCCATACTACTGAAGTTTTTGAAATTGCATATTATACTTCTTTGGATCCTAGTCTTTCTTTAAAGATTTGACTGCTAACCTGATTGTTTACTGATGAACCATTTTTAATCTTCATTGTACTTAATTTCTCTATAACTTTATACTATGGGCAACTTCCACTTTCTAGAAACTTCCATTCCTTGATTTCTAGATTAGATCTTAATTATTTCCTTAGACTTCTCCTTTCTTTTCTGACAAACTTCACAACCTTCCTTAAAGATTCTTCGTCCTTTGCTTTCCTAAATCTTGGTTTTCCCCAGGATGGTACCATTGGCACCTTTTATGGTCTACTAATCTTGGGTGATTCTATTCATTCCCATAGTTTCATCTACCACCTATAAACTGGTGACAGATTTATATCTTTAGTCTTGATGTCACTCAAGCTCTAGTATAATATTTCTACTCGCTTTCTGTACATAGGGATTTCGAGAAGTGTCACATGTGTCCAAAACTGTCCATCTTCTTCTCTAAGGCAAAATTTCCTTTATTAAATGTTCCTTGACTGTTAATGGCATTATCTTTAACTGAGTCTCTTATCATCGTAGTGGGGTCTTCTTTTATCCTCCATTCATTTGCCAGGTCTTCTTATTTTTGCTTCATGATTAAGTTAAATTTAGAGGCATATTAGCTATACTTGCATCCTGGTCCTGCCACTTATTGGCTGGCTAACTGGCAATTTCTTTAATCTTTCTAGTTGTTGATTTTCTTATGTATAAGTGGAGATAATAGTACATGCAGGATGTTTTATGAAGAGAGCTACTGCAATTAGTGCTGAGCATAGAGCCTGGCAATTTGTAAGTCTCAATATATGTTGTTTCATTTGCTTTTAATTGAGCCAGGTATCATGTTGACACTGGGCTTACAAAGAAGAATGAACAGTGTGGTCCTTTTTATCGAGGAGCTTGCTCTTATTAGCAGAGATACTGGAGGTGTGATATTTTTAATATCACATGGGACATACTCAGATAGCAGTGAATATCAGATTTACATTTTTTTCATATTTTCAGAATCTGGCTCTTAATACTTTAGTTCATGCTACCTCTTTTTTGTTGTTGTTGTTTTTGTTTGTTAATGGACTGTTGAAATAGGTTCTTATAACTTTTCCATTGCCACCAGTCTGTCTTGCTCCACCTTGTACTACTTTCTGACATCTTTTTATGAGATACTGGCCACAAAGAGAGTAGAAGGAAAGATCTACTTCACATTAAGAACAGTACATACAAAAATATGGCACTGTGGATAAGCATGACAAATCATTTCCTTGTTTGTAAATCTTCTTTGGAACCCAACTCCTTAGCATATTCAGTGATGTTTATTACCTTCATCATATTTACCCATCACTTCAGTAGCTCGCTCTCTCTAAATAGGCTGTGATTAAGCCACACTAAACTGCAACTTTTCTTCAGATTTGTCATGCTCATTCATAGTGCCATAGTTTTGTATGTACTGTTTTTAATGTGAAGTAGACCTTTCCTTCTACTCCCTATTTAGCCAATATCTCATTGTTAAAGATTTAACTCAAATATCACCTCTTCTCTGGAACCTTCTGATTGCTTCCCAGGCAGTACTTGCTTCCCTTTTTGCCCCATTGCCCTTTCTAAATACCTCTGTTTATAATACTAATTTTTAAAGGTTCTTTCCCCACCCCCATCATTTCTATCCATCTTCATATTTCCTTTGCTTAAGTCCAGCACTCAGTACTTTTTCAGTAATATAATTCAGTAGTTTTATACTTAGTTAATCAATGGATGCACCCTGTCTGTTCTTTACAAATGGGCCCATTCTTTATAAGATCCTCTTGTTCTGCAGAGCATTCCCTTAAGGAATAGTTGCTATTTTCCTTTAGTTGTGAGCTTGTCACAGTGAGATGTGGTATCTGGGTAAAGGGAGATCATGGTTGATATACCCCAAGGTCAGCAGAGTCTCAGGGGCTGGACCATGCTGCAGCAGTGTGCATAATAAACAGTTGAGCATAAAGAGGAAGGACAACTGAGCCACACCTTTCCTCTGAAGTTACATTTTTTAGAAACAGTACCGATAAGGGGGTGGTGGGAGCAATAGAGAAGGAACTGTGAACTTTGACCTAGGCCAACATATATCTTGGAACCTTTTGCCTTTCTCTAGTGAGGGTGTCAAGTAATGTCCCAGGAGTGTCGCATATGTCTTATAGAAATGGGGTATATATGTGGATACGGGAGTGTGTCCTTTTGTCCCTTGCTAGAATGAAAACTGTTTTGCTCATTTGGTTGGCTTTGGATTTCTACCTTTTAAGAGTATATTGCTATTTAAGGGTTTGTGGAACTCTAGGGAGGGAACTGTGATAGGTAGAAAAATATTTTCTTCCTCCTCAGTCCCAGAGGACTGGAGTCAGATCTAGACTGGGTTTCTGATTGTTCATTTTCTCCATTGTTCACTCATTCATTCATTTAAATATTCATGTTTAATAAATCTCTATTGAGTCTTTAGACACTGCTCTGGGTACTGGGAATGCAACAGTGAATAACGCAGACAAGCCCTGCTCTCAGTGAGCTTCATTCTGGTGGGGAAGATAGACAAAAAAATAAGTTAATAAATAATTTCAGATAGTGTAAGCTGCTAAGAAGAAAAAGAAAGTAGTATTATGAAGATGGAAAGATGTGCTACTTAGATTGCATTGTTAAATAAGGCCTCCCTGAGGATGTGGCCTTTGAAAAGAATTGAGTGGTGCGAGACCAGGAGAAGAGCATTCCAGGCAGAATGAACAGAAGATATTTAAGAAGGCATATGAATAAAGTATGCGTGAGGAGGAAGATGGTCAGAGGGTATGTTTAATTAGATTATATGGGGTCTTCTAGGCCAAGGTAAAGGGTTTGGATTGCAACTAGTGTGATAGAAAATTATTGGAAATTATTCAGTAGAGGAGAGTTGTAATATCATGCAGACTTTAAAAGTATTCTGGAGAATAGATTCTAAGACTGGAAGCATGGAGATCGTATTGGAAGATGTTGCAATAATGAGACAAGTTATGAGGATAGAGATGATAGGGTTTGCTGATATATTGGATATTGTAGGTAAGAAAAAGAAAAAAAATAAGGATGATCACCAGATTTAGCCTGAACTTTAGAATTAACTATTGGTGTCAGAATCGAGATGGAGAAGGCTGGGGAGTAACAGGTTTGGTGGTAGAAATGAGTTCTGGTTTAGACGTGTTGACTGTAAGGTGCTCACCGTGTGTACATGTGGCCTTCTCAGTGGAATGTGTTCTTTCTGCTGGGGAGAGGTAAATTCTGTTAATCTCTTCCATTCTCTTTCTTTGAATTAGATTTGCAAGTCTGGACTGGGCAGTGACCTCTGGGTTAATCACTTTAACCTGCTGTATCTTCTGGCTTCATGGCCAGCTACTGGCTCCTACAGACCGGATGAAGCAGACCGGAGACATCAGTGGAGAAAGCCTCCAGCTGGCAGATTTTCTGAGTGTGGCCCTTTGGCTGCTGGCCTTGCCCAGCCTGCCTCATGGAGAGGATGAACTGGCTGAGCAGACTGGCTTCCCGGGGCCCTGGGCACCGTGTACCTCAGGGGGCCAGTCTGCAGGCCCCTGTCATGGCTGACCCTGAGACTTGCCTTATGGTCTTCAAGAATCACTGGTCCCAGGTAAGAGGCTATGCTGTAGGGCCCAGTCCCTCCCCCCGACCCCCCGCGTCTTCCTAACCCACTNCCCCCCCCCCCCCCCCCCCCCCCCCCGTGATCTCCCAGTATATCATCTTAGATTCCTTCTGTCTTCTGTCCTGTTTTCCAGGTGGTGAGAATTCTGGAGCGTCAGGGTTCTCTGGCAGCAGATGATCTCAGTGCTGTCCGCAACCACACTTACCAGATGTTGACACTGCTGGCGGAGGATCGGGCAGTCCCCTCAGCCTCCACAGCCCCTGGACCCCTGCTGGAATTTGCTCTGCGCGAGGATCTGCTTACCCGTGTGTTGGCCTGGCAGCTCCAGTGGGATGAGCTTGGAGATGGAGTTGAGGAGCGGCGGGCTGAGCAGCTGAAGCTATTTGAGATGCTTGTGAGCGAAGCTCGACAGCCGCTCTTGCGGCATGGTCCGGTTCGTGAGGCCCTGCTAACCTTGCTGGATGCCTGCGGTCGCCCTGTGCCCAGTAGCCCAGCACTGGATGAAGGCCTGGTGCTACTTCTCAGCCAGCTGTGTGTGTGTCTGGCCCGGGAGCCTTCCTTGCTCGAGTTCTTCCTGCAGCCACCTCCTGAGCCTGGAGCTGCCCCCCGTCTTCTCCTCTTTTCTCGCCTTGTCCCCTTTGTCCATCGAGAAGGCACTCTGGGTCAACAGGCCCGTGACGCCCTGCTCCTGCTCATGGCTCTGTCAGCTGGGAGCCCCACTGTGGGTCGCTACATCGCAGATCACTCTTACTTCTGCCCGGTCAGCACCTCCTGGGATGGGGGGGTGGGTGGGAGATGAGGGGTGGTGTGCAGGCCTTGGATGGCACCTTCCTACTCAGGAGGTATAGAGGGCCTGTGTACCAGGGCCCTCTCTTTTAGGGAATAGCCCCTGGTTTTGAAAGCAGCTCCTAGAATTGGGGTGGGGGTGACCGTGGGTTTAGACCAGTGTTTCATGGACCAGTGTTCTCAAGTAATGTCCTGACATATTGAGTGACTAAATGCATACTCTGGTGATAGTTCTCCCCCTTATTCCCATCAAAGCTATCGGCTAATTGCTCCCCTGTTCCCCTTTTTTATACTGTCTGAACCTTTGCTAACCTGTCCTTGTGGGTGGCTTCTAGGTGCTGGCCACAGGGCTGAGTGCCCTGTACTCCTCACTGCCCAGAAAGATTGAGGTTCCAGGGGATGATTGGCACTGCCTGCGACGGGAGGACTGGCTGGGAGTACCATCCCTCGCGCTTTTCATGAGTTCCCTAGAATTCTGCAATGCAGTCATTCAGGTGGGACTGGGGTTCACATGAGGTCTGGCCCTTGGTCATTTGGGGAGATGGGGTGGAAGGGGTTCCCTTCTCCAGAGTTCTGCCATCTTGGGGATAGGCTGATAACTTGTACCATTCTGTTCCCTTTGGGTAGTAGTCCCCCTCACAATCCCTTTCCTGTCTTGCACCCCTGCAGGTAGCTCACCCTCTGGTGCAGAAGCAGCTGGTAGATTATATCCATAATGGGTTCTTGGTGCCTGTCATGGGTCCTGCTTTGCACAAGGTGAGTCATGGGTGGCAGGGTAGATTGGGGCCAGGCTGAGGGCTGGCAACCTCAAACCTAGGACCAGAGTAGGAGGCAGTGGACTGGTTATTCATCCCTTTTTCCCTGTCTGTTCCTTGCTCTTCCTTCAAACTCAGGGCAAATGAGTGTACATGCAGGAAGTCCTAAATTTCCAAACTTTCCCTTCCTTTCATCCAGACCTCTGTGGAGGAGATGATCGCCAGTACCGCCTATCTGGAACTTTTCCTACGGAGTATCTCAGAGCCTGCCTTGCTCCGTACCTTCCTGCGATTCCTGCTGTTGCACCGGCATGACACCCACACCATCCTTGACACCCTCGTTGCCCGTATTGGCAGCAACTCCCGGGTATGGCCCCTACCTCTGTCCTGGCTTACCTGGGTAAGCCATCTTCTCTCTCTGTCCTTTGTTCTAGGAAGGGTATTCCTGCCCTTTGTCTTCAGCAGTCACTTCAGAGTTAGGTAGTACTTACTTTCTAGCAATAAATTTTTAACTGCATTGAGTACAGATTTTAACCTTTTATAATATATGACTCTAGAACAAGTTACCTCTTCTGGATCACTATGGGTTTTGCTACTGTGCTGTACTTACAGGTTTCTCTTCAGCTGTAGATTGTTCCGTGGCCTGCTATGGAGATATCACTTCTTTAAATTTTGTGTCTGCTTTGATAGATGACCCAGGTCCTACTAGTGTGCTTATCTTGACTCCACTTTGGATTGCTGCATTTGAACTGCTATAGCCTAGGGCAGCCATCTTCCCACCTCCCTGCTTACATTCCTTCCTCCTGAACATTTTATTGACTGTTTGCTGTATGCTGTACCATTGCTAGCACTGAGGATGTAATGGTAGACAAGGCAGATGTGGTTGCTGACTTCATGGGTCTTCCTTTGTGGAGGAGGTAGACAAGCAAACACATTAATAAAATAATTGAAAAATGTGGGCATTGTAATGAAAAAACCAAATGGGATGTGTAGAATATTACGGGCAGATAAATAAACCTCTCCGAGGGGGTGATACTGAGCTCAGACCTAAAGGTTCATGAGGGAGTAGGTGTAGTAAAGATCACGTGGGAGAAGAGTCTAGGCAGGGAGTAGCATGAAAGACATCAAATGTATTTGAGGAAATGAAAGGCCACTGTGACTGGAGGTGAAGTGAGCAAGGGGGAGAAGGAGCAAGATGAAAGTACCAAGTAGATAAGATTCAGCTCATGCATGGTTTTGTAGACCATGGTAAGAATTTTTTATTTTAACCAATAAAAATGTTCGTAACATAAGAGTAAATAGGTTTCCAAGTAACAAAGACCTAAAGACTTTCTAGGGGGGATTAAAAATTACTAGTTTAACCGTTGGCTTTATGGCATTCATTTTGACTCTGGGGCCTTCTATTACAAATAATTGAAGTTACCTGAGTCTTTGTGTTTAAAATAGAAGTTTGTGGATCTCTAAGTGTTCTAAAAAACTTTGTTCTAGGCATTTAAGATATGTGGTGGTAGGGTTCCAAATAGATAAGGTTCCCAGTTAGCTATGTTTTGTCAAGGGAGGTTTCTAAGTAGCTAAGTTAGAGTATATATGCAATTATATGAGATGTTATAGGTTAAATCTGACTAGACCAATTTTTGTAAGCAAGGTGTACACTTGAGAATTTGACAGTGACAGCAACAGATTCTAAGCTCTGCCTTTTCTTGATTTTCCTTTATTATCTAGATGTTTAGCATTTATTTCTATTGCTCTGTCACTTGGTACTGTGGTCCCAGGAACCTCGCATGTTCTTGGGTTATCTCTTGATTCCTGGTTCTTGGAGGAACCAGACTTCTTCTGATTTCAAGATGTCTGTGCTATATATGCAGATGTTCTCCTTTCTACTATTTAACCCTTTTAAGCTTGATGCTGTTGGTCTGACCTGTAACTACTGTAGCTGGTCTTTTGTGACTTAAAGGGAATCATGATGGTTAGCTGGTCTGTGTGCCTATCTGTATTAGTTTCCTGTTGCTGTCATAGCAAATATCACAAAAATAGTGCTTTAAAACAAAACATATTTATTATCTTGTAGTTATGTGGCTCATATGTTTATCATGGATTCCAAAGGCTGAAACAAAAGTGTCTGGAACTGTATTCCCTCTTAAGAGTCTACGGAAGACCCCACCTCCTCATTCACTCAGATTGTTAGCAGTTTATTTCATTGCAGTTAAAGGACTGAGATCTCATTTTCTGCTGACTATCAACTTCCAGATGCCAAATTCCTTTACTTATGGCCCCCTTGTACTATCTTCAGAGTCACTGTTGATGACCTGAGTCCCGCTCATGCTTCAGGTCTCTCTTCTCCCACCTTTTGACACAACTGAAGAGATTCTGCTTTTAAAGATTCATGATTTTACTTGATCAACTTGTATGCTATGAAACTTTCAGTTTCCTAAATCTTATCTGCCAAGTCCCTTCTGCCATGTAAGGTAAAATATTTACAGGTTTGGAGATTAGGGCTTGGACATCTTTAAGGGGTGATTTTTCTACCTTCCACACATCAGTGATTCTGTGATTCAGTGATTCTGACTGCACCTGTTAAGCAGATACAGCTAGTTGAAGTGGCCATTTTGGGTAGACCCCTCAATGTCTGACTGTACACAAAATGAACTGCTTTTTGTAAATCCCTCCCCCACTGTGGCTGATTTTCATTCTCTCACAGTCATTTAGCAAATAATGAGCAGCTAGACTGTGTGGGTAGTGTCCAAGATTAAGACCCAGTAGTTGGGGGCCTCCCTGGTGGCGCAGTGGGTTAAGCAACGCACTATGAAGCAAACCGCAGTCACTGCAGCACGAGTTCGATCCCTGCTGCCAGCCAGGGCGGGGACCCACATGGCGTGGCAGACCTCTCCTGCTGTGCCCGCTGCTCCCCTCAGCAGTGTACTTCTGTTATCTGCCTGTTCTGCTCCCCGCTCTCTGTGGTGAATCCTCTCGCCCCCCCGACACCTCTGGCCTGTACCCCAGTGCTTGTACGCATAAATAAATAAATCTTTAAAAAAAAAAAAAAAAGACCCAGTAGTTGTCCTCAGAGAGCTGGAGGTATTTGACACACTTGCCATGAGCAAAGTGTACAGAAAGTGCTGTGGGGCATCAGAGGCCAGAGACAGCCGATGTGTGTCTGTTCTCTTAGCCTGGCCAGAGGCAGCCACCCTTCTTCCTTTCCTAAAACAAAAGATCTCCCCTATTCTGGACCCACCTACTTTTTCCTCTTCCTGTCAGCTGCCCTTAAGCTTTTCTTTATTTTACCTTCTGAGAGATAAAGTAGTGTTGGAGCGGTGACTCAGACTTCATTTTCACAGCCCTGCCCACTTCCCAACTGGGATTCTTCCGGGTTCTCTCTGGTTTCTTGTTGGCAGGCTTTCAATTACTGTGCCTCTATAGTTCCTGCCAATAGCCATTCACTTAGTTACCATGTTGCTGTTGTGTCCTGTTGGTCATTCACTCTGTCCCAGTATTTTCTAGGGTCTCCTAAATTCATGCCAGTTAAGTATTGCTGGGGTCTGTGCTGCCAGAAGTGCCATTGTGTGTGGTGTATAGAGATACATTTACTTTGATACGTGGTTCATTCCTATGCGTGCATAGCAAAATCTTGCCCACAAAGACCATGTGATCATTTATTTAATACTTGAATGACAGCTATGTATGTACCAGGCCATGTACATGTTGTTCCTGTAGAGTTGGTTGGGCCTGGGGCTGGAGGTGCAGATATTTTCCCGTTTGGCTGACATCTTGGAGCGTAGAGAGCTCTTACGGTGACTCTCTCCCTCTCCCCCCACCCCCCAGCTCTGCATGGTTTCTCTGAGTCTCTTCAGGACCCTACTGAACCTCAGCTGTGAGGATGTCCTGCTGCAGCTGGTTCTCAGGTACCTGTGGGGGCAGGGGCTGAGGGATGGCGGATCCTGAATGCCCAGGGACCTCAGGGCCTTGTGCTTTGCTGGGCCGATGGGTTGTGTTGGGTTTGTTCATGTGTTTGCTCTTGGAAACCTGCTTAGCCACATAGTTTCATTGGCCTGGTATTCTTCCAGACTGTCCTTCCTTCCTGATCTACCCCGTGTCCCCCGTCTGCTCTCCTTCCTAGGTATCTTGTTCCATGTAACCATGTGATGCTGAGCCAGAAGCCAGCTGTGCGTGATGTGGACCTATATGGACGAGCAGCTGACAAGTTTCTCTCCCTAATCCCACGCTGTTGTCGGCACCACGCTCCCAGCCCACCTCGTCCAGAGCATGCCTCGTGGGCACGAGGTGGGCCTAGCAGAGAGACAGGGAGAAGGGAGGACACCACGGGTATGGCCTGAGTTCTGGGGGAGTGAATAAGAAGGTGGGGTTAGGGTGAGGGGAGGTGGTCGTGAGTGGCATTCCATCTTTGGGGAGGTCAGTGAGGGTCTTGTAAAGTGGATCCTCAACTCTGCCAAGAAATTTGGCTTCTGAGCAAAACTGTTCCTTTTTTTCACTCCCATCTTGTTCTCTTCCTGTTTTCCATTGTTTTTTTGGGTGGTGAGAGGGGGGTGGTGGATGAAGATAAGCTTAATTTAGAGGGGAGTGCATCAGTTCTCTGAAGAGTTCTCTTTGTCCTGCTTCCTCATTGCCCTTTCTCTTAGTCTCCCTGTGTTTCTGATCCCTTCCCCTGGACCGCTATCTCTTTGATCCTGCTTAGGTTTTTTTATTCTTCCACAGGCCCTGGAAGCCCAAGTGTTGACTCCTCTTCTGTGGTGACGGTGCCCCGGCCCTCTACGCCATCTCGTCTGGCACTCTTCCTGCGACAGCAGAGCCTGGGTGGCTCCGAGTCCCCAGCCCCCACCCCTCGCTCACCAGGGCTTGCTGCATCCCCAGCCTCCAGCCCTGGCCGACGGCCCAGCCCTGCAGAGGAGCCTGGTGAGCTGGAAGACAATTATCTGGAGTATCTGCGTGAGGCGCGCTGTGGTGTGGACCACTGTGTCCGAGCCTGCCGTTCCTGGTCTGCCCCCTATGATGGCGAGCGGCCCCCTCCTGAGCCCAGTCCTGTTGGCTCCCGGACTAAGAAACGCAGCCTGCTGCCTGAGGAGGACAGGGACAATGTGGGGGAAGGAGAGGAGGAAGAGCTGGGGAGTGGGGGGTTGGCTGGGGGTGCAGGGGAGGGTCCCAGCCACCTGCCCCCTCCCCAGCTGAATGGGGTGTCAGGACCATGGCCTGAGGGGGCCAAGAAGGTTCGTCGGGTGCCACAGGAGGGAGCTGGAAAGCTACTAGAGGGCACCTCCGAGGGCATGGCAGGACTAGAGGGTTTTGGGCAGGAGCTCCGGGAGTTGGAGGTGGCATTGAGCAATGGCGGGGCTGGCTCACTGCCCCCCCTAGAGCCTCCGCTACCTCTTGAGGAGGAGGAGGCCTACGAGAGCTTCACCTGTCCCCCTGAGCCCCCTGGCCCCTTCCTCAGCAGCCCTTTGCGGACTCTCAACCAGCTGCCGAGCCAGCCTTTCACTGGTAAGCTACTCTGCCTAGGCCTTCTCCTTTGTGTACTCTGCATGTTCTTGACATGTTTGTGCTGGTTTCTGAGACGTATTGGCCAAGTCATTTCTGGGTACTTGCCTCGCTCCTCATCCATTCTGCTTGGGTCCCTTCCAGTTACATATCATGTTGTACTTGTGTTTCTGTGTCTGTCTCTCCATTTCCATGCTTGTGCTGGTTTGAGTATTGAATTACGTTTGAGCCTTGTGTGTCTGTCCTATGTGCATGTTCCTCCTCCTCCTTTGTCTGGCCATTTCCTGGGATTTGTGATCAGGATAGTCTGTTTGGTATTCCCGTAAATCACTGCAGTGTATCTGAACCGCGTGGAGGCTGTGCGTGTGCTGGCCTGTGTGAGAGGCCTCTACTCCGTGGTGTCATTGCTCCCACGTGTATATCTGTCTGCACTTTTAGGTCTCCTGTCAGCTGTTCTGTGGTCTGGGGCCAGCTTTTCTGATGTTTTTCCCTTACCAGCCCCATCTCCTTTCTCGTCTCCTCAGAGGAGGACTCAGTTTCCACTGTCTTGTTTTCTCTCACTATACCTTATTGACTGCCGAACTGCCCAAAAGACTTTCTTAAGGGCATATAGCTATTAGTAAAGAGTGAAGCAGATAGAGTGAGATATGTCTTTAGGGACAGGTCAAAGAGTGTGACCCTGAGCTCCTCAGCTGATTTCTCTGGGGTCTTCAGGTTACCCCTGGAGCTAGACCTGACCTGAAAGGCTAGGCTAACTGCCTTTTGTTTTTGTCTTGAGAGCCATCTCTGTCCAGCCCAGCCCTCTTATCTTTATTTCCCATCACCTGATGGGGTAAGCCCCATCTCCTTCTGCTTCCTCTCCTGCAAATAAAAACACCAGCTAACACCTCCAGGAAGCCATAGAAGGTGTGGATAAATGGATAAGGTAGGGCTACGTGGTAGGAAATGGTAAGGTAGGGCTAAGACCACAGCTTTGGATTAGATATACCTTAAGTTATATCTCATTTGTGTCACTGGGTAGATAAATCACCATGATGCAGATGCATTGTAAGAGCTCAGCAAGTGGTAGCATTTTCCTGGCCCTGTCTTTCCTTAGGCACACGGCAGTTTTCACATGACCAAGGCAACCACCCCCACCTTCCATTTTGTAGTCAGATCGTCATGCCTTGATCCCAGCCAGGCCTGGCAAATCCCAGCCAGGCCTGGGGTCTGCTGCCATCTGCTTGCATTGGACCAAGGCTTCTGCTCAAAACGGGACAGTCCCAGACTCCAGAACTAACTCTCCATTTCTTTAACCTTTCTCTGGCTCCTCCTTAGTACTGCTGGAAGGTGATATACAGATTTTACCACATTTCCTGAAGCATTAATTGAAACTCTACCCTTTTCCATCTTTGTTAACTCATCTTAGTTAAACTTTTGAAAACTTTTGTTGCAATAAAATCCCAGGAAATGAGAGGACAAAAGCAGAAATTGTTGGGTATCTTAGAATCCTATCAAGATTGATTTTGGAGCTAAGGCTAATTACATACATCTGGAATGGAAAATGTTCTAGGATCTTTTTCAGCATTTGCTGCCTCTTGCTCTTCATTGTTTTGAGCAATTCATAGTGCAGTTCTTAGCTATACAAATGCCGGATCAGACAGACTGTTAGGGTTCAAGAAGACCTAGTTCTAGTTAATACCAGTTCTCCCGGCAGATAGTTCCTTATTTTATCTTGTTCCCTACCAGAGAGTCTGCCCTGACTCGGTTTCTCCTGACCCTAAAATATCCTATAGAATCTGTTGCACCTTCTTGGTTCCTAGCTTTTGAAGGACAGAGCTGATTTCTTCTCGGGTCATCTGAAGATTCCTCCCCTAGCTTTAAGTTGACCCATAGAGTCGCTTTCCTTTCCTTTGTTATACTTTCTTCTTGCTTGTTTTCTTACCTGGGTCTGGTGTTATCCTCTGCCTTTTGTGTAACCTGATTCTTCTTTTTGGTCTTAATTGCCTTCTTACTTGTTCTTTTGTACCTTTTGAGTGAAATGTTCAAAACTGAGGAATGTTATGTAGTTTGTAGCTATTATTAAAAACGTATACTTTGCTAGATCTTGGGCTACATGCTTTATATTTCTTTGATTAGTATTGCTTTGACTCCCTTAATAACCTTCGAAGGTGGGTATATTTTATTATTTTAGGAAAGTAAACTTGGACAGTTTAGGTTTAGCCAATAACTTAATAAGCAGTAAAGCTGAAATTGGAACAGGGTCTGCCTGACTCCAGAGCCTGTATGATCTGGCTTTTCAGCTTCAATGTGTGTAAAGCTGGCATCTGGACTCTTCTGGGTCCATGTGGTATTTGCCATCTTATCTGCTCTAGAGTAGGTGGTCATAGAATATTTAACCATACCCAGGGACTGATGTAATTTTCATCTAGTGGGGGGGTGGGGTTGGGGAAGGAATGCGTGCCATGTGCATTGTGTTCAGGCCTTGTATCCTTGTGCCTACCCCACCCAGGCCCCTTCATGGCTGTGCTCTTTGCCAAACTCGAGAACATGCTGCAGAACTCCGTCTATGTCAACTTCCTGCTGACGGGGCTGGTGGCCCAGCTAGCCTGTCACCCCCAGCCCCTGCTCCGCTCTTTCCTGCTCAACACCAACATGGTCTTCCAGCCCAGTGTCAAGTCCCTGCTGCAGGTGTGCGATGCATGCATGCATGGGTGCGTCCAGGCTCCATGGTGGGCGAGGCCCACATTGGAGTGGCCCAGGGAGGGACTGGGGACAGGCTTCCTGGGAATGGAAAGGAGTGTGTCAGTTTAGAACCACCCAGAAATGTCATGAATTTGTGCTTTGTAGGTGCTGGGCTCTGTGAAGAATAAGATTGAGAGCTTTGCGGCCTCTCAGGAGGATTTCCCAGCACTGCTATCCAAAGCCAAGAAGTACCTCATTGCCCGTGGCAAGTTGGACTGGGCTGAGGGCCCTACAACAGGACCTGCCCTCCGCCGCTCCGATCCCCTAGGTGAGACCTACCCCACCACCCCTTTCCCTAGGTTACCGCCCAGAAAGCTAGATTGCTAACTAGCCCAGGTCAGTTGAACTCTTATTAAAGGTGAAGCCTTGTGCTGGGAACTGAGTCTTGGTGAAAACTGAGTCTTAGTTTTTGTCCTCGAGCATTTTGATCAGAGTGTAAAATAGTTCTTTCCACTAAGGACTGGATCAGCAGTGTCAGCAAAAACTGCTGTAGGATTTGGGAATAGACAAGGGGTAGAGTAGTCTCTAGGTTGAGATATTGTTATAGCCTGGATAAAGGATAAGCATTTAGTACAGTCTTAGTACTGTGTTCACACTGGATATCATACAAGGATAAAGGTGAATAAGACATAGTCCAAGCCCTTAGGCTCACAGATTAGTGTATGAGGTAAGAGACATGTAAACAAGTTGTTCAAACACAATGTGATAAGGGTAACAGAATGGAAAGTCAGTGGAGGGCAAATGGGAAGCTTCTCAGAGGTGGGGTCAGTGAAATTTCACAATATGAGGTATGAAAATAGTGTGGAAAGCAAAGTTAAGATAGGGGAGCTACATATCCCTGAAAAGAGCTCAGGAAGAGCATCTCGGCATAGATGCAAAAGCAGGGTAGGGTCTTGAGAAGATGGCCTGATTGTGAAGGATCCTGGATGCCACATTTAATAGATGTCTAGCATCTCTCAAACCGGTATTTGAGGTAGAAAATGGGATCAGGTCATAGACAGTGGAAATGCATACAGAGTGAGGAGTCTATGCAGAAAATTCGAGCAGGAGGGCTTGAATCCAAGCTGATCTGAAGCTTCCTGGCTATCACCAGTGGCAGGGTGTCTGTGGGAGGGGGTGGGTAGAAGGTGAAAGAGTGCTACAGGAGAACAGATCTTGGAGGGCCAGTGGGTTGTGACAGAAAAGATTAGGTCACTGAACTATGATTGCATATGGAGTCCATGTGGGTGTTGAAGTAACAGGATGTGGGTCAGGTGTTACTGATAGGCAGGGTGAAGGTGGAAGTGGGTGACATGTTCAGGAGGGTGACGGGAAGCATGAAGTAAGGTCAAGTTCTGGATTGAGGAGAAACAGCTTGGTAATGGTAGACTAGTGATTAGAAATGGAGGAGTAGTAGGGGATTGTCTCAGAGGGAGGAGGCATGGAGAAAGAAGGGGTTAGCTGGGAATGAAGCTGCTGAAGTGTTGATTGGTTGAGAAAACTACAGATAATAAGATGGCTAGTTGGGGAGGTTGCCTGGAGGGAAGAGGGCTGGGCAGGCAGTGTCTTAGTGTGAGAGTGAAGAAGGGTCCCTCCCCCATTGTTGCCCTCAGTCATCTTGAAAGATGGGACAGGAAATGGTAACTGAGGTTCATTTGTGGCCCATGTTGTCTATTCTTCCATTCCCTCAGTACCCTGGCCAAGAAGTGCATGAACCTAGGGTGTAGGGAAATCTCTCAGACCAAGGGAGTTTTCCTGACACCAGCCCATTCATGATACCCGTTTGTTCCCAGTGAAGAGCCGGAGACCATCCTTGGGGGAGCTGCTCCTGCGGCACGCACACAGTCCTACCAGGGCCCGCCAGGCGGCACAGCTGGTTCTTCAGCCTGGGAGAGATGGAGCAGGACTTGGCCTAGGCGGGAGTTCCCCTGGGGCTTCAACGCCAGTTCTTCCTTCCCGGGGCGGGGCCCCGGAGCGCCAGGGTGAGGCTCTGCGAGTCAAGAATGCTGTCTACTGTGCAGTCATTTTCCCTGAGTTTCTCAAGGAGCTGGCTGCCATCTCCCAGGCCCACGCCGTCACCTCGCCTTTCTTGTTGGATTCTTCAGAGGAGGGATCTAGCCCTCCTGTCTCAGGCGTTGGGCCCCTCAATCCTTAACTTTCTTCCATGGACAATCAGGGCCTTGAGTGGCCTAGGCTGGGGCCAGGGTGTAGGCTCCTTTTTATGTTTGGAGGCAGTGGCAAGAAGACTTTTTAATTTATTTCAGATGAATGTTTTATGAGAACTTGTTGCAATATGTATAAAAGGGATATCTCTATTCTGTGCTCATTCTTCTTTCCCACCCTTTTTCTATGGCATGGGTTCCCAGGAAGGTTGTACATAGCTGGGGAGGTGGTCAGGGTTATTTTTTTAAATCTCTGGTGAGGACATGGATGCCAGGGGGTTTCAAGGTACTCCTTGTTCCCTTACAGGGTGAAAAGGCATGAATCCTAGGGGGCAAAGTAAGGATTCTTCCCCATCTCTGGACCCTAGAAGGAAGAAGCAATATGGGCCCAGGATAATTTGGGGAAGCAGCAGCTGATGTTTATTGGGGACCAGTATCCCTATGACAGATCTTGGGGGCCTTGCCCCCTGCATCTCTCCCTTCAGCTTCAGTCTTCGCTGTCGAACTCCAAGGACAGACCCTGCAGCAGGGGCAGGGACATGGAGTGCCGGTCGGGGTCCCCGGGGCCCCCACCCTGGGCTCCTGGTGGGGGGCTGCGGGGGCTGAAGAGCCAGTTCTCTGCCAGGGTTGGGGATAGTCACAGCTTGACTCATGCCCTGGTCTTTGTGCCTCCCTGGTCCCTCCCTCTGGTCCTCTGCTGTACCCACCCTCTCTCTAAGATCATGCTTCCAACTCACCCTCCTCAGCACCCTCACTCCATCCCCCCTTGCCAGGGTCCAGGGTCACACTATGGGTGCCCCACACATTCCTGGGCTATGCTTCCCATGCCCTCTTTCCACTTTATCCCATTCTTCTCATCCTCATTTCCCCTAGTAGTACCTGACAACATCTGGGGCCCCCTTCGGAAGGGGTTTCGGCCCTTGTAGGAGAATCTTGTGGGTCTGCCCTCTGGTCCTTCCTGGGGGGGTGGTGTAGGTGGGGCTGGGACAGGTTGGGGCACATCGGCAGCTTCAGGGTTATCAGCAGGGTCTGATGTGGGGGCCAGAGCTGGCATGATGTTGAGGTTGGGTCTGACCCAGTTGGCCCCATGGGGCAGTGGATCTTTGGTCAGGGGCTTCTGTGGTCCCAGGACTCCTTTGGGTTGCAGTGAAAACTTGAGGCAGGAGAAGGCAATAGGCAGTGACCGTTGCAATCGCAGCAGCTGGGGCTCCTGGGCGTTAGGTAGTAGTCCCAGTTGGAGCCAGGAACAGGCGAAGACCTGGTAGATGACATAGATGCTGTGGGTGCTTCGGAGCCAGGGAAGAGACTGCTGTAGGCTCACCTGCCCTGGTGGCAGCAGCAGGAAGGCCACCTTCTTGCGCAGGCCTCCCATGTGCAGGCGGATCCGGCAGGGCTGCCCGTCTAGCAGTCGCGTCTCTTCATAAGCTGTCTCAGCTCGGCCATTTGGTGAGTATTCCCGAGTGCAGTGCGCAAAGGCGCCCTCAGACCCTGCCTGCTCCAGAAGGTTTGGTAGCAGCCCCACTGGTTGAAGGGCCCTCCGACCCTGCCGACCTGGCAAAGCTAGGCGGCTGTGGGCTGGGCGGGACTGCTTCACTAGCACACCCAGTAGGTCATAGCAGGCTGCATCCGACAGGAACGGCACTGCCACGACGTTGGGCCCAAAGCGCTCCTCGATAACCTGTAGTTTGTAGGTGAGAGACCGAGTCAGGCAGGAGAAACTGGTAACTTCCTCTAGCCTACTGTAGGTTGACCTTCCCACTGTTCTGCTTGATTACATCTCCACTATGAGCTCAGACTGTTTCACTTCCTGCTTATCTCCCAGTTCTCTCCTGTAGCAAAATCTGAATGTCTGCTATGTGCCAGACTCTGCTAGATACTGGGAATGTGTAAAAGAATGAAACTTTGTCCTTGTCCCAATATAACTCAGTCTAATAGAGGACACAGAAATGTAAACAGTAGTCAGCTAAGTAACATAATAGCAAGCAGTGAAGGAGATGAAAAGTGATTTAGCCCTCTTTGTGTTTAGACAGGGGACCAAAGGTTTCTAGGTAGTAATATTTGAGCTTTGAATGCCTGAGCCAGGTAGGAGAATGGGTAGGTCCAGGCAGGGGGAACAGCCAGGGAACAAGACTGAACTGACAAACTAAGAGCACACATAATTTCATATTACTTAAATGTATGCTATAAAGAGGGACAGGCACAGAGGATCTAGAATTCTGAAAGGCTTTGTGTGTATGCTGAGAGAGGAATTTTATCCCAAGCCCCTTGAAGTCCTCTGGAGGGACAGGATCAGATGGGCATTTTAGAAAGCTAATTTTGAATAGGAGGGCATAAAATAAAAAGATCAGTTGAGTATTTATTGTGCCTCAGGCAAGACATGTTGCTTACGGTCCTTCACTGGAATAATAGCAAGATAGTTTACAGAATTAATAGAACTTGTGCACTTACTGGGGTTGGAACAGGAATCTTAAGGTAGGTTTGTAGGTGACTGATTAAATGGGTGTTGTCATGGACCAGGAATGGGTACACAGAAGAGGTTTGGAAATTTCATTCTTACACTGTGTCTGTAATCATTAATGTACATCTGCCCTAGTTGCAGGGATAGTTCTTCTTTTGTGGATTCATACTTTTAATATTAGTTCCAATATGTTTTTAGGGATGCCAGTTCCTTTTGGTTTTATCCATGTTGGCCATTTGGGTTGGGTAACTCAGTTCTGAAAGTTTTAACTTCATGACCAATTGGGGAACTTTATGAGATCCTTTCTAGTAATTGTACTTAGATATGATCTCCATGCATCCCAGATATTATTGGCTGAGACTTCTGGTTCTGTGTTCTGCTAGGGGACACACACCTCTTCTTAAAATGCTGTATGCCCTGCTCCTCTTTCCCAGCCCCCAAATCCCACATACCTGTGCCCCTACTGATAACCGTGACCCACTTTGCTGGCCTTCTGGTAGAAGTCATCTCTGCTCCCTTAAGGCTGATCTGCTTTCTGTTACATAAAACTGTTTTGGAATTATGCCCCCTAGCCTAAGGGGTGGGGAGCTAACTGGAATTGTGTCTGCATTTTGGACCAGCTGAGGTGGCGTAGACACAGTCTTTTGTCATCCAGCAGAGGAAATAACTGATAGTCTTTCTTATTCTGCATGGAAAAAATTCCCATCATTTCTCCTTTGCATTATTGAGACATGGATCACTTTTTGTTTGGGGACATCAGGCTGAGAAGGGTCAAGGGCTTTCCAGAGGTGAGAGCAGAACACTGGGTTGGCATGTTTGTGTAGAATGCGCTGGCCCATGACCGTGAAAACCTAGTCATCCAGCTTAACTCAGAATCCTATCCTAACAGCTTCTGAGCTCCTATACAAATAAAACAAATGGGAATGTCTTCAGAAGCAATCCCTTTAACAGGAATGTGACTTTAAAATGCCTGGTTCTTACGGTACGAGTTTCTGTTGAAAGGTGAATCCCTCTCTGTTTTAGCTGGAAACTCCTAGAATGTAGACATGAGTTTGCCATGGAGGCTTATTAGGTTGTCTTTCTTACCCTTGAGGACCCCAGTGATTATCCAAAAATAGGAAAAATAGTGTACTCAAGTTCTATCCTAGGATGACTGTTCTTGGTAGAGCTCCCATTTGAGACCATTACCTGTTCCCTTTGCACTTTGAATTCTGGGTGGAAATTCTGCAGAATTGAGAGGCCTGCAAATTTAGGTCACAAGGCCAGCCCAGGAAAATGATGGTGGAAGATCATCTTCCTGGATGTACCTTGTCTGAGTTGAATTCTGAATGGGGAGCTCTTGAGCCAAATGGTCTGCAAAGTGCCCTATCAACTCTCAACAATTGTGGAGAAAGGAAACTGACTTGTTCAAAGGGGCCCTACTCCTTGACTTGCCACCTATTGCCAGTGGTTTATCCTGCATGTCTACCCTTACTTTTATGATGAATTCCCATTGGTGAAAAACATGGAGTTTTTCTAATATCAGAGAGTGTGTAGCTTTCTAATAGTTGAAAACCTCAGTGCTTCCATTCTGGTTCTGATTGATGAGCCTTCCCCCTCCCTACTGAAACCAGTTATTTTAATACTGGAAGGACCCATTTCTGCTTCCCTGGCAGATGCCTTTGTGATGAGTAGCTGCTTCATTTCCCATGGGGCTGCACATCACGAAGGCTGCCCTAAGTCTGGTAGGCACCTTTAGGGTGTTACTTTTAAAGTCGGTGGGCTGCCAGTTACAAGTCCATTAAATCCAGATAGCAGAACCAGACCCTGATCTCAACTTTAGCATTTTGTGACCATCTAGATTTAGTGGGATTGGTTGAAAACCTGTAACTCAGATACAGCTGAGATCTTCCTGCTCCTTGAAATCTACATATTTGACTCACAAACCAGATTTCTCATTCTGTGGAAATTAAGATGGAGAGAAGTAAAAGGTCAAAGGTAATACTCAGGTTATTTAAAACGCTTACAAAGTCTTTTATAATCAGCCCCTATTCCACTTCACTCTCATTTTTACCACTGCTCCTTTAAACTGCCCTGGAAAAATTTTTGTGGTTACTAAACTTTTTTTTTTTTTTTTCCTCTCCTGGCTTTTGCAAATGCTCTACCTTAAATAGTACACTGTTCCCTGATCTGCCCACCTGCTCATGAAATCATTCAGGTATTTACTAAGCACTATTTATGTGCCTATAATTCCTCTTCTCTCTGTGTGTGAATTACTCCTAGCTAGAATGTTCCTTTCTCCAGGAAGCCTTCTTGACCTCCTAAGTCCTACTCCTGACTTGCCACTTCGCCATCTGCTCTCATAGTTCCCCATACATTGCCTTTCAAGGAACCTTTCTTGCTGCTTTTATAGTGTAATTGGACAGTTTGTACAAAGCATTAATCACTCAGTGCCTGGCCCATAAACAGGAATTAAGTATTTTGATTGTCATTGTCTTCAGGCGTCCACCCTTTTCTATTCATAAGCTGCCCAGTCCCTTCTAGATTATACTTTATTTCTTTGTTGACCCTCTTGGTTTACCTACCTTGTCCTTGATGAGGGTCCAGGTGGCATCAGCTTCATCCAGTGTCAGCAGGTGGGGGGTACCAACTAACATGATGGAGTTGGGAGGGGATAGGCAGGACAGTGGCTGCTATAGGTACCCCAAGCTGCCAGGGAGGTAAGACTCCAGGCCTTGGGCTTTGACCTACTACAGCATGAGGTCATAGAGGTCCTGCTTGGTGACAGGGCTTCGGGTGGAGAGAGGGCAGTCACTTTCTTAGCCTCACTATACCCATAACCTGAGTTCACACTCTTGAGGTACTCTCCTGCTTTGGGGACAAAAATGGAGATGTCCATTAGGATGTGTTTTTATATATTTGCCTGTGGGTGTAGTTCTTTAATGAAATAGGATCTGACTTCTCCCTTCACTGATCTGTTTGAAGCAATCCACTATAGTATCTCTATCAGCTACAGATGTCTTCTCTGTGAGGTTGAATTGGGGTCTTGAAGGATGTGGGATAAGTATAGATCAGGGCTTAGTGAGAACCAAGCAGAGTTATTTAAATTGGGTGGCACTTTGGAATTACCCAGAAGCTTTAAAAATTACAGGTGCCTGGATCCTACACCCTCTAACTACCCTCCCAAACTCCCCTAATGTTTCTGATTTAATTGGTCTGGAGTGTGCCAGGCATCAGGATTTCTAAAAGCTCCTTCAGCAACTGTAATGTGCATCATAGGTTGAAACCCATTATTAATGAGTGGGTTACAACTGCAATGAAAGTCAGGTGTATATGTAGGAGGGCACCATGCTGAGCTGTGACAATGTGGAGGATAAGAATCTAATTGGAATAATGTTGCCTTAGTAACTGGAGAGAACTTTTTGGAAATGGGCATTAAATTTACCATCCCAGGTAAATCTGAGGAAATTTTTCTTCATGTTGCATTCCCTATTCTAGGCTGATCTGTTTCTAGTAGATACCCTTTAACTATAGTTCTAATTTATGTGTGATTTCCTCTCATGTGTCTGTCTACAAATCTCAACCTGGTGTTTTGTGGAGAAGAATAGTGATTTTTTTTTTTTCCCCTGGGAAGAATCATGCTAGAGAGTCTTTCTAGTAGCTACTGTTCCACTCTACTCCTTATTTGCCTAAAGCTTTCCCTTATGCGTCCCCTAAAGCCCTCTCTGTGCCAAGTAGGATGCTTTATGTGTGCAGTACACCCGTGTCTCTCCTGGCCCAGCATGTGGAACTAGCTCACAAAGTAGGCCTCAGTTTGAGCTGGCTGAGGTGGTATGAGTATGTGAAACATGGAAGATCCTACAGTGGTGGGAAGAGTTGCTAAGAAAAGTTTTCTAAAGGAGATTTAATTGGCCTTAGGGGAGGACAGGTCTCCCTAGAAAGAACCAGGTCTTTGAGCAAAGATTTGATGTGGAGCATGGGCCTGTGCTCCAGAATTAATGTCAAATGTAGGGGCTGTGCCAACACTTTGAATGCATTATATTAGTTAATCCTTTCAGTAAGCTTTTAAAGTAGGTACTATTATTTCCACCTTTCATAAGTGAAGAAACAGGCCAAAGAGGTTAAATAAATCAATGCAGGTCATATTGTGAGTTCATAGAGAATCTGGGATTCAAATCCATGCCTGCCTATTTCCAACTTTAGCCATTAAATGGTAGTTCTTTTTGGTGGGAGAAGAAACCAGCTTGTTCTTCCTGCTCACCCGAGTTTGTGGTGGCGGCTTTGTGCTAGGTGAAGTACAAAGTGGTGATATCAAAAGGAAAAGGGCAGGATGAGACCAAATCAGAAACTCCAGAGTTTCTTGTTGAGACAAGTGAAATCTAGTCTCTTCCTCCTAATGTCTCTTTAACACATTTTTTTATAGTGGTTGACAAGGACAAAATCATCTGGTGTGGTACAGTTGGCATCTCTGGTCCCCTCTGGAAAGTAATTCTGAGTCAGGTAGATAGACAGAAGTAGAGAAAGAAACATTTCCCAAGGACAAGTGCTATGGGTAGGGGGCAAAAATGACACAGTACACGGAAAAAAAGGTGCAGAGTTTATTGATTAAAAGGAGGAGAAATGATGCACACCCATTTCCTGAGGGGTTAAAAATGAGAAGGGGATGAATGAGGTAGGTGCATGGATGGTGGGCTTGTGGTTAAATGGATGAGGAGGTTCTCTGGAATTTTTTTTCTTAGGGAAAGCGTTAAAGGGAAGATGCGGTACTTATGACTCAGTCAGAAGCCCTTACCTTCTGTCTTATCTCTTGCGGTCTGATTACCATGATTCTCTATGCTCCCTAAATTCCATACCGCCCTACCCTGACATTAAACAGGTACGTCTTTGCTTTTGGCTCATAATCTGAAAATGAAAGTCATTGCAGGAAAACAAATGACATCTGAGTCCTAGATGGAGCAGATGAGGCCAAGGCTATTTGAGCCATACCGTACTCATGGGGTTCACTTCAGTGTTCTGGGGATCTCCCTGGGAAAAAAGCAGATCATCGGCATTATACCTGAGGGGTGACCAGAGTAGAGAACAAGTACATGGGGTGGTTAGTATAGAAAACCTGAGATTTTCTGCAAGAACTGCTGGGTCAGTATAAAAAGCACTAATAGCAAAGACTTCAGAGTGTTAAAGCCCTAACAAGTCTTTTCACTTCTCTCAGGCTACAGAGATATATGTACAAGTCCCTAATCCCTTATTTGAAACATTTGGAATTCAGGACTTTTCAGATTTTAGAAATGTATAGAGTATCTATGTGACATATTAAAGAACATCCCAGTGAGATTTGGGGCAGTGCCCTATAATCAAACATCAGTATTTCTTCAGCTAAATCTATGAATATTTGCATGGAGATAAACACTAAATAAGATCATGATGATTCAGATTGGGTTTTGGACTAAGGTTATGGGGTAAAACTAATAGTTCCTTCAGAGATATTTTTATTTTGGAATCATAGATAAGGTATTGTGGGCTTATAATTGTTCTCAGATGTGGGGAATGAGAGGGTACCGGCAAGGCCTTCTAAACACACCACAGTAGTATGTGTGTGGTCCCAATTCAGAACAAATTACAAATGTCTAAAAGGGTCAGTTTTTGCCTTGAAGGAAGAAATTCTTAAAATGGGCAATGCCAGCTTTGAACCAACTAATTGTGCACAAGCAATGAGTGAAGATGCCTTAGAAGCGAAGCTTCCTGCGGTGGGAGGGCGGCAGAATTCATCATTTATGAACAATGACCACATGATTTCCCTTTTCATGTGTGCGTATGTGTATGCGTGACACAAGACCATCAGACATTTCTTTATATTTCTATATATCAATATTGTAATAAATACCTTACTGCATACATCTTTGTTCACATCTCTAACTATTTTGTCAGGATAGATTTATTGAAGAGGAAACTCAGTGGAGATGACCCATTAGGGTTAGAATATGTCACAATTATCTACAAAATTATTGCCTGGTAGCTTTTTAAACGTAGAGCTATGGGAAAAGTTTAGTCTTGAGAATGACCCAGCCCATACTTGGGTGGAGAAAAGCTATCGATCTCCTCCTTGTGTCCTTGCTTCTGTGTGCCGCTAGTTCTGATAATCATGCTCAGCTTTGGCGCGCTCTCTTCAGCCTTGTTCATGAGGCCCCGGTGAGACCGCATGGCCATGGCTGATTTTCCGGGCCTGCAGTGTCCTCCTCTGAGTCTCTCCTGCCGTGTGTGGGCCAGCCAGCTGCTGAGTGGCGGAGCTGCCCCTGGCCTCAGTGCTTCATGGTTCATGCCAACACCTGCGGTTGCGGTAGTTTTACCAATGAACTGAGGTCTGCCTGTGCAGCTTACAGCCTTCTACCGCATAGCAATGATTCTCTACATTTGTGTGCGGTTACACTCTCCTGGACCCCATGCTGGTGTGAAGGATTTTTGTGCATTGTTCCTCCCAGTGTAGTCTTCACTGAAAGTGAATCTCCTGTTGGACAACACCATGACACTTCCTGCTGAAATCTCTACACTGTGGCAGCAGCTGCAGCAGTGTGAAATATTCCTGTTTCTTCACATGGTTTCAACATCATGTGTTTCTAGTGGAGCTGACCAGGCCAGATGGTGCAAATGAAGATTTTATTTGCAAATTCTACATTCTTGGCTGAGGATGTGCAAAGGACAGACTGGTAAGAGGCCATGGTGACTGGACCTCAAACAAACCAACCGATGAAGTGGTTAAAATGACTTGCTGGGATATTCAAATTTCAGTTAGCCCCAGACTCCAGAAGCTGCCCAGGATAGAAGTTCTAGTCATTAATTTTGAGACTGGGAGGGGAATCAATTAGGGATAGTGATTACATATGAGACCAAGCAGATCCTCTGAACCTGGCCATATTGGGACCCCAAAGCATGTAATCCAGATTCTCAGAAGATGGAGGGTGAGCCTTTATAACTCCTTCCCAAGAACTGGCTGAAAATGGGATCTGCTTCCAGGTATAGAGTGCTGTGATGTCAGACAAATACCGAGGCATTTGCCTCCTGGGGCAGTGCTCCACTTCCCAGACTCCCAGATCCAGAATCTGGAGAGGAGCTTTTATATGGGAACATGGGCCACTTAGATTAATGTGGTCAATTGTGATCTTAAATCTTGTGTACCATATTCCCTGGTCTTTCTTATTTTCCTGGAAAGGTAACATGTAGCCCCTGCCTCTTGCCTCTGCCCAAACAGGACACATGACTAGCCCAAAGTCTACAGGTGTCAGGGATACATGTGCTAGGGGCTTCACAGCAAATACAGTGTGAGTGATTATCAGTCACAACCAGATGAGACAAAGGTAACGTAATCCACACCTCCAGGCCCCATACTCTTGAATATTCCCTCCCTTTTCCCCCAGCTTCCATGGTTTTTACTGCTTTTAAAGCTTTTTTTTTCTTAATGTGAAGGTTTCCAGGAGCCGTTCCCTGATCTGCTTGGTGCGGGCCCCGTAGATGAGAGGGTTGAGTGAAGGTGGCAGCAGCAAATAGATGTTAGAGAGAAGGATGTGCACGGGCTTTGGAACAGTGTGGCGGCCAAAGCGGTGTGTGAGGTAGGAGAAGAGGCCAGGCACGTAGAAGGCCAGAATGACACAGATGTGGGAACTACATGTACCAAAGGCTTTGGCACGGGCTTCCCGGGTAGGGAGCCGCAGCACAGTGTGAGCGATGAGCCCGTAGGAGCCAGCGATACCCAGGATATCAATGCCTGACACAGCTAGGGAAAGTGCCAGCCCGTACAAGTTGTTGGCCCTTGTGTTACCCACCACCAGCTCCACCACCGCCATGTGTTCGCAGTAGGCATGGTCTATGTTCTTGGCTCGGAAGTGCTCAAATCGTCTCACCAGCAGAGGGAAAGGAACAACAATAGCCATGGCTTTCAGTGCCAGGGCCAAGGCTGCATAACCCACCCGAGCTTTGGTGACCAGGATAGGATAGTGCAGTGGACGCCCTACTGCCACAGCACGGTCACAGGCCATGGCCAGTAGTACCCCTGATTCCATAGCAGTCAGTGCATGGACAAAGAACATCTGGGCCAGGCAGGCAGCATATGGTATAGGCTGGGGCCCAAGCCATAGCACGGCCAGCAATCCTGGGGCAATGGAGGTGGCTAAGCCCATGTCTGTGGCTGCCAGTGTGGCCAGGAGCAGAAGCATGGGCTGGTGCAGGGTGGTATCTATCCGCACCACTGCCAGCAGTGTCCCATTGCCCAGCAGGGTCAGTAGATACATGGGCCCAAAGATCAGTGTCAGCCAGACCTGAGTGCCTGCTAGCCCCGGGATGCCTGTCAGTATGAAAACGGATGGGCGAGGGAAGGTGGAGTTGGACTGTGGAGCTTCTGTCATTCTCTGCTGAAGGGGGCAAAGCTTTAGGGCTCATCGGAGAGTGGCTCCTGATGGAAGGACCAAGAGGAGATTTTGAGGGTGTCACAGTGGCATGGGCCCATCCATGGAGCATGTATAGGGGTAATGCGGGCTGTAAAGACCTGGAAGGTCAGGGTTATAAACTTTGTTGTGGGGTTAGATGGGTAATCACGGTTACAGTTCTGATTAGGATGGAGAAGTGCTTCATGTCTGAAAGCCCATGAGTGTTGTAGAGGGAAATGAGGGGGGTAGAGGCAGATGGGGTTGGGATGGTCACTGCGGCAGAGGCTGGCACAGCCAGAGCCGTCCAGTGGGACATCAGTTAAGTGGAATGCAGATGAATATTTTTCCTCTCTGGATACAAGTTTTGTCAGTCTCAGGTTCTACAGATGGGGAGAAAGGCAGAGCTCTGTGAGGATCAGGCCTCAGTCTGGTCCTGTCCCTGGCTGTTATCCTTAGGCAGAACTTCTAGGCCTCAGCTAGCTCAGCTTTATAATGGGGTGGGTAAAATGACCTTAAATGCCCAGTTTGAATCTTCTTGCCCCCATCTTCCAAGAATACACAAGAAGAGTAGAGAGAAAGGGGGGAATGGGAGGGCGAAAATGGGATCTGGAGTGAAGCCAGAAACAATGTAATAGAATAAAACCTGCTGGGTTTTTGGGTGTAGGTTGCTCATGTCATTCTTAATTTGATGCTGAGTTATGAACTTGAACCACAGTGAGTGAGAGGAAGTGCCTGGGAAGCAATGGAGACCGACGGCAGCAAAAAACCAAAACCAAAAACAAAAAACCCAAACCAAAAAATCTTCTGTACCTTTTTTCCATCTTTATGATTCAGAAGAGGGTCCCACTACCTAGAGTCATTCCTGGGGTGCCCGAGGTAGTGGAGGTGCCAGAGGGAGAGGAAATGGCACTTAACTCAGAGTAGAAGCCATTCAAGGAAGAAGCATCTCTGATGTTGGAGGAGGCAGGGTGAGTAGAACTGATTGCTCTCAGAATCCAGCTCACAACAAAAGCTTAAGAAAGTTGAATAAAAAATGAGGGAGAAAGTACTCCTTCAGCAGAAGATTTGACGGGGAAGAGGTCTGAGCACAGTGTGTGGGCAGCTTCTGTTGCCTTGACCGGTGCCTGTGGGGCCCTTTATGTCCCAGCTCTGCCTCCTTCCCTCAGGACCCTGCCCCTCCTACCTGGCCACATTAACGCTTTCCTGTTCTGCTCAGTGCTCTAGACCAGTAACTTGAAAGTACTGAGTCAGAGCTGGGGACAACAGGAAAGGGACAGACTTAAGGGAGTGGAAAAATTTGGGAAAGGGAATACTTCCTCTGGGAGATCTTTGCTGACTCCCTGAAGCCTGGGGAAGAAGACATTGCTTTATTCTTTAATAGCACATAACCCCCGATTGTAATTACATGGCTTTCTCTCCCTCACTAGGCAGAGTTATAGGCAGTGTTTCTTGTTAACCACAGTCTCTCCACTGCTCATCACAATTCTTGGTGTGCTGCTATTGATAAATATGTATTTTTTGCTTTAAACTGTGAGACAGAACTGCTGGGCTAAACAGCATTTGCTGAGGAACAGGGGCTCCTACAATTCCGCAGCCTTAGGTATCCACGGAGATGAGGAAGTTATCCCACAAGTCCACTAAGTATGTTTCTTTCAGTCATATGGAGACAGACACTATAAACCACCACAGTCTGTAAGACAATGCAATAAAAAACAGGGCTTATGGGAAGAATGGGAATAAAGGCACAATTTTCAAAAATTTTTTGATGACACATTTAAAAAGCTAATGAAATTTAATGAAAATGATAGCAAAATTTTACATGCATCAAGTGGCTGAAAAGCACATAAATACACCAGTAAATACAATATTTTGCCTTGAAAAAGGTCTGGAGTTTTGCTTGTGGAAGCGTTCTAGAAGCAGCCTGTGAATTACTGTGAAGGGGTATAAGGAGAAACTGTTCTGTGGTCAGTGGAGTGTCACAATACCAGATGTGGATGGGTGTGGTTCATCATGTGACCTGTGACCCGAGGCAGCGGAAGTTTGAGGGTTGTGCATGCTGGGCCTCTATACCGCAAGCTTTGAGGTTCGGCTGGGTGTAGCTTTCTGCACTCAGTTTCTTGCAGGTGAAACCACATACAAGCAAACATGAAATTCATGTCGTGCTCAGTTCCCTAACAAACCAAATGGTTGGAACAGATTTACAGTTCAAAATCAGCTTTGAGAGCAATGATTGAATCTCTTCTGTGCCTGGTCCTGTGCCACACGGTGAGGCTGCCCTGACAACTAGCTGCTGTGAGCAGCTACGCTAGCTGAGACTAGCTACAGTCTAGTGGCCACAGTGTGCAAGCAGTTGTTACAGGGTTGTTAAATTAATTCAGATACGGCAGGAACACAGAGAAAGGCGCCTTCTCCTTGGGAGACAGGGCAGTCTTCTCTGAAGTACAGTAATGGCCAAGGGTACCATGGAGTTTCCTACAGGCAGGCATCGATGTAAGACCTATCCTCACCACACCTGTTCACGTTAGGCATGTGTTAGGCCCCCCTTTTAGAAACTAAGAACCCAGGTGCAATAAAAATAACTTTCATAATTACTGTTAGTTATAGTGCATTGAATATTTTAAAGTTGGTAGGTGAGAGATTTTGAAAGTCCTCAGGATACAAAAATATAAATCTAAGATAATAGGTTTCTAAGCTAACATTATTGGAACCACTTCACAATATATACGAACATCAAGCTGTTACAGTACAACTTAAACCATCACAATAGTAGATGTCAATTTACCTCAATAAATCTGGAAAAATAGCTTTTAAAATTAATTATAGATTATTATAAAGCAATATTGCTTTATAAAAATTCAATAAAAATTCAAAAAAATTTCAATAAAAATTACTTTAAAAATAAAAAAAGAAAAGAAAGTAACTTTCTCAAGATCGCACAACTGGTAAATGTCAGTTTGGATACTGACTCAACAATCCTGGTTCCAGGCTCCTCCATCTTAACCACTACAACCATTTCTGCTGAGATTTGGCACATGAATAGGAGTTTCTAGCAAAAGGCTATTTGTTCCTGGGAGGAGAAATTAGGAGACTTTGAGATGGCAGGTAGTCCTCAGATTACTGAATGGGGAGATACAGGAAATGCAGGTAATCTGGCGGCAAACAGTGATTTCTCATCATTGAGGCAAGAGAGGAGTGTTGGTGAGAGCAGTGGGTTGAGAGCCATGAAGGAAAGGGATAGGAGAAAACATCTATTACCTCAAGAGAATGCTAATGGGGTATTTGTCTGACATATGCAAGCCAGGGTACTGGCTGCTAGTGCAATACTATTCAGAAGACAACACAGAACCCTTAGACAACAAAACCGAAGTCATCATGTTGCTGTATTCTGCATTTCCCACCCTTCTCTAATCTAGGATATATTGGGGGTATCACTGCCTTCATCTCCAGAATTCATTTGTTGGTCTCCCACACCACAACCCAGGAGTACAGGCTTGGTGCCACCCAGCCATTCTTCACCTGGGACATTGGCTCTTCAAGTAGGGGACCCAACAACACAACTGTGGCATGTGGAGCTTCATGACAGTGCTTTTGCTCCAGGTGGGTATCAGGTCTCTGTGAAGAGTGAGGTGGAGCAGGAGGGGCAGCTCAGCAGACTTCTTGGTTGCTGCTGGACTGACGTGGGAATAGGATAGAAGGACTCTGGGAACTTGCCCTGATTTCTTAACTTCTTTGACTAACTACCTCCAGAACCTCCTGTAGAATAATAGGGTTTCCAGAGTTCAGCTTGTGCCAGTTCTCTGGTTTTCTGCTTACAGTGACCAGCAAGGAGCAACACAGATTACTCATACACACTCACTAGCTTACAGATCAGAAAATCTTGGGCCCTAGTGGTCCTGCTCAACACCAATGCCTAAGAAAAACTCTCAATTGTCGAGTATCAGTTCCCAGGTCAGTATGAGATTCCTTTATGGCCACCACCGCATCCTAGGCTTCACCTTCCCTTGGTTTCTGGAAGGGCAGAGGAACCCTGAAGCACCTGAAGCATCAAGTGGCACAATCCTACGGAGAGTGGGAGAAGTCACGGAACTACCATATCATTTTGTCTTTTAGGTCTTCTTGCTTCATGTCTTCTCTCCTCACACCCTCCATGGAAATGTTCTTAATATTCCATAAAGTTTAGGGGTGCTGGGAGTTCCCAGTCTCTGAGAGTGGAAGTGTTGGCACTGAGGTTGCAGATTTGCAAGAGGAACTCTTTTCCATTATAATATCATCTAGTAGAAGTCAGGTTCTGGTGGGGGTATGGAATAGGTATAGGTCAGATCTAGTTTTTTTTGTTTGTTTGTTTTTTCAGATCTAGTTTTTAATTGTTTCCTTTATTATAATCTGCTCTCGTTACTCATTTCCCCTGCCTCTCTGCAACTGGGTCTGTCCTTTACACAGACTCTGTCTTTGACCACGTACAGCAGTGACACCAATGCTCTCCTAGTGCTGAGGTCAAAGTCCCCAACTTTGTCTCCAAGGCAACACTGTAAGGAAGCAGGGTTGGATTGGGACCCTGAAACCTTCCTTTAATTATTCAATTATCTTTTCTTTCAGTGTGAGGAATGGAAGGAATATTTTTTTCTCACCAGTATCAATACTGACCTAAAGAAGACCAGGGATAGGTGGCTTTCTGAAGACATATCTTGAAGATTAGTAGTTCCTTCTAAAGATTCCCTAGCTTTTAGAAGGGGATTTTTGAATTGACTACCTTTATTGGGGTCACCTTTCAAGAAATTGATTCCTGATTTACTTTTCTGAGGTTACAGGTAGAACCTTTATATCTTTCCATCATTACCTTCCTCTAAGCTCACATTTGCATCAGTGACTCTTACAACCAGGAAAAGGATTGGTGCCATTCACAGAATTCAGCAGACACACACTCATTTCATGGCAAGTGTGTTATTTTGAATAGGGAAACAGCTTCTCTATCATTTCATCCAATCAGTCACCAAGGTCCATCTTCAAAGCTCATGTATCTGTCTCCTCTAGGTTCCCACTGGAGTGTATCACATGGTAAATATGTGTTTATAAGAAACTACCAATACTAAATGCTTTTCCAAGGTAGCTAAACATTCTCAACAATATCGTATGAAGTTTCTGGTTACCCCATACTCTTGCCAAAACTTGGCATTATCTCCCAAGTTATGAACACTTATTGAGAGTCAGGCTAAGCATTCCACATGTGTTTATAAGCATACCAACCTCCTTGCCTCCCTTTGATACCCTCTGCGTAACTCCTGGCAACCCATTGCATCGCCTCCATTTCTACGATTTTGTCATCTCAAGAATGTTATGTAAATGAAATCATGACCCTATGTAATTATTTTTGACTAAGCTTAGTTGCCTCACCTACATCCAAATTGTTATAGTTCATTCCTTTTTTTTTTAATTCCTGAGTGATATTTCATGATATGGATATACCAGTTTGTTGAGCCATTCATGGCTGAAGACCAACTAGGATGTTAGGATAACTTTGTGGTTATTCACAAAGTTTCTATGAACAATCACATCTGAGTTTTTCAGGGACATAAGTTTTCATTTCTCTGGGATAAATGCCCAGCAGGACAACTGTTGGGCCACATGGTAGTTACATGTTTAGTTTTAGAAGCAATTGCCAAACTCTTCTAGAGAGGAGGCACCATTTACATCCCTACCAACAACATATGAGTGATTTGGTCTCTCTCATACTAATCAACATTTGGTGGTGTTGCTTTGGAAATTATTTTTAGCTGTTCTAAGAGATGGGAAATGATAGTTCATTGTGGTGTTAATGTATATTTCCTCCTGGATACCGGAGTGGGCAGATATCATGTGTTTCTGTGTCATCTTTATGTCCTTTAGTGTGAAATATTTCTTTCTGATTTTCATCAACTTCCAATTGTATTTTTTTCCTACTGTTGAGTTTTGAGAATTCTTTATATAGTTTATATACTAGTCTTTAGCTGAACATATTGCAAATATTTTCTCCCAGTCTGTACCCGGTTTTCTCCTATTTTTTTTTTTTTAACAAGGTCTTTTGCAGAGCAAGTTTTAAATTTTGACAAAGCCCAACATAAGAACTTTTTGTCTAGACCTCGTTCCCAAGATTTTTCTCCCACATTTTCTTCCAAAATTTCTCACTATTTTGTGTTTTTTTACCTGTCTGTGGCCATTTTGAGTTAAATTGTATAAGGTATGAAGTTTAGGTTGTGGCACATTATTTTGCACTTGGATGTCAAAATGTTCCAGCATGACTTCTTAAAAAGACTGATTTTTCTCCACTGAATTGCTTTCATAACTTTGTAAGAAATCATTTGGACATGTTTAATGGGTCTGTTTCTATTATTAGTATTAGTATTATTTGGGAAGATATTTATCTTAAAATCTATACCTCTTAAAATTAACTATAGGTACTATGCTATATAGTGGATCTCCAGAAATTATTTATCTTGCATAACTGAAACTTTATATACTTTGGCCATCTCTCCATTTTCCCCTACTCTAGTCATCAGCAACCACCATTTTATATTTGTTTTTATGATTTTGACTTTTTTAGGTTCCACACACAAGCAAGAACATGCAGCATTTGTCTTTCTGTGTCTGACTTATTTAAATTAGCACAATGTTCATCTATGTTGTTGCAAATGGCAATATTTCCTTTTTTAGAGTTTAATAATATTCCATTGCAGATATCAATATATATTATAGCACATTTTCTTCATCTGTCATTCATAGGTGAAATTTAAGTTGTTTCCACATCTTTGCTATTGTGAAGAATGCTACAATGAATATGGGAGTGCAGATACCTTTTCCAGATCCTGATGTCAATGCTTTTAGATAAATATCCAGAAGTGGGATTGTTGAATTATATGATAATTCTATTTTCAATTTTATGAGGAACTACCATATGGTTTTCATAATGGCTGTACCAGTTTACATTCCCACCAACAGTGTGCCAGGCTCTCCTTCCTCCACAGTGTTGCTAACATTCATCTTTTGTTTTTAAAATAATACTCGACAGGTGTGACATTCTATTTATTGTGGTTTGATGTGCATATTTCTGATGAATGTAATGTTGAACACCTTTTCATATCCTCATTGGCCATGTCTTCTTTGGAGAAATACCTATTCAGGTCCTTTACCTGTTTTCAAATTTAGAAATACAGGAAATTGAGTAAGATGAAAATCAAGGTACCACAATCACCACAAAGAAGTCACAATAATTTCTAACTTACTTTGTTTTATCTCTCTCCACTTTTTCTAAGAATGCATCTTTTTGGAATTTAAGCATAATAATGTGACTATTACATGGAAGTTAGTTCAAAGAAAATAATAATGATATGGCAAAAAATTCATATCCCTTTTTCTTGAAAATAAGAGTCCTCCAGGGGCCTTCCTGGTGGTGCAAGGGGTTAAGTTGCAGCACTGTGAAGCTGTCTGCAGTCACTGCAGCAGGAGTTTGATACTTGGCCAGGGAACTGACCCACATGGCATGGGAGACCTCTCCTGTCTGACCAGCTACGCCCCTCAGCAGTGTATTTTTCCCTGTTCTGTTTCTCACTCTGTCTCTGGTGAACCCTCTCACCCCTCTTCACTTCTGGCCTGTACCCCAGTTCTTGTATGCATAAATAAATAAATCTTTAAAAATAAGAGTCCTCCAAAAGTATAATAAATTAAAAAATATTAATCTCAATATTTCTCATATTTGTGACTCAGCAAATATTTTCCAGTCTTCCCCAAAATGCCAATTTAAGTGGGAAAAGTGCCATTTTCATCATAATAAAATTGACTCAATTAATAGGAACAATTAGTTAAGTAGCCAAAGTCAACAGTGATTTAAAAAGTAGCTCACCACACATTGAAGAGAATTTAAAAAAAATAATCAGAATTAAAAAGGGGTCATTTGAATATTCAGTGTGATTCTAAAGCTTCAATATTTTTATAATATTACTCATGAACTCTTGTAGAAAATATCAGTGTAGAAATAAGCAAAAATGAAAAATAAAAAGCACTCTGACATCACCTCTTTTGTAACATACGCAACATTAATATTTTGGTATCATATTTCATATATTAATATTATATATATTATATTTATATCTTTATATATTTAATTATATTGAAAATGTATACTGTTTTTACAGACATTTGTCCTAACTATATATGAGTGATTGTATTTGTATTTAAAATGATATGTATTAAACCTCTGACTCTAAAAATTTTCTGTGATTTGTTTTATGGTTAGTAGATGGCATGTCCACCTATGGTAAATATCCATAGGAGCTTGGAAAAAAATTTATATTCTGCCATTGTTGGTGGACTCTTCTGTGTATGTCAACTTTTGATAGATCCTGTCTCCTTGACTGTATCAGTCAGTACTACATCCATGTTGATATTCTTTAATAGTTCTACCAATTGCTGTGTTAGAACTTTAACACTGAGGGAGTGTGGATGTACTATGTTGTAATTGTGATTTGTCTGTTTTTCCTTTCAATTTTATCAGTTTTTGTTTCATGAGCTTGAAGGCTCTGTTGTTCAGTATATACCTACCTATTTTCTTGGTGAATTTAATCTTTTTTTTTTTTTAAAAGATTTATTTATTTATGCATACAAGCACTGGGATACAGGCCAGAGGTGTGGGGGGGTGAGAGGATTCACCACAGAGATGTGGGGGGGTGAGAGGATTCACCACAGAGAGCGGGGAGCAGAACAGGCAGATCAACAGAAGTACACTGCTGAGGGGAGCAGCGGGCACAGCAGGAGAGGTCTGCCACACCATGTGGGTCCCCCCCTGGCCGGCAGCAGGGATCGAACTCGTGCTGCAGTGGTTGTGGTCTGCTTCCTAGTGCGTCGCTTAACCCACTGCGCCACCAGGGAGGCCCTGAATTTAATCTTTTATCATGATGTAATGTGTCTCTATTACTAGTAATTGCCATTGCCTTGGCATCTTCTCTATCTGATATTGCGTCACTCCTGTCTTTTTTTCAGTGAATGCTTGCCAAAGTAAGTCAGAAGGAAAAAGATAAATATTGGATGGTTTCACGTATATGTGGAATATAGAGAAACTGAACAAAGCGTCATGAAAAAGACAAAACTTACAAGCTGACCCTAAATCTGAGCCTCCAGGAGGAGAGGGAGAGTGGGAGGGGTCAAATTGGGGGAGGGTAAAGCAGAAGGGACTTTAGGGACGGATGCATCACAGATGCTATGATGGTAAGAGAAGTTCGGGACTACACCTTGAGTGGAGAAATCAAATACTGTCCAAAAATTAACAATGATGTTGGGGGAAAAACTACTTCATCTAAAAATAAACTTTAAAAAAAATGAATGCTTGCATTATATATATATATATATCATCCTTTTATTTTCAGCCTACTTATATCATTGAATTTGATGTGATTTATTATAAACAGTATGTAGCTGTGTTGTATTTTTCAATCTATCCTGCTTTTAATTGTTGTTTAGATAACTTATAGCTAGATAACTTATAGTTAAAGTAATTAATAATATGTCAGGGTTTAATCTGCCATTTTGTTCTTTTTGTGTTTATTATTTCTGTGTCTCAATCCTACATTTTTGTTTTCTTGACTTGTACAATTTTGGGATTTCTTGTTGATTGATGTATAGGGTTTTAAGTGTATGGTTTTATTTAATCTTCTTTGTGGCCCTATTAAAATATGCCCATGTGACTCATAGCCCACTGGTGTCAATACTTCACTTCTTTCAGTAATGTGCCAGTGCCTTAGTTTTGTTTAGTTTCTTTTCTTGCTTTTAAATATCACTATCCTGAGTGTCAGATGGTGTTATGATTTTTTTTTTCAGTCACTGCATGTTATATAAAAAACTCATGAGGAGGAGAATTTACCCATATTTTTGCTTCATTTATATTGCTCTTTATTCCTTTCTGATGCTGCAAAAAATCTTTCTTTTGACAAATACTGACACCCATGTAACTCACAGTTCTGTCCATATATAGAATATTTTCATCAAAGAAACTCCTTCCTGCTTCCTCTCACACCAGAAGCAGTAACTATTCTCATTTCTAACACCATAGACTGTGTAGACACTCATACAAATGGGATCATACAGCCCGTTGCCTCTTGTATGTGCCCTCTTTCAACTCAACATAAAAATGTTGAGTGTTTGTGTTGTGTTTTCATACTTTATTCATTTTAACTGCGAATAGTATTCCATTGTATGACTACATCACGTTTCACTTATCCATTTTCCTGTTGTTGGCCATTTGGATTGTTTCCAGGTTGTGGCAACTATGAATAAAGCTGTTATGAACATTTGTGGACAGGGTTTTTATTCCGATTCAGTCAACACCTCAGACTGAAATTGCTGGGTAGGTTTTTCTTTTTCCCCCTCCTGGTTGGGATCCTTGCAACATCTTTGTTCTAAAAGTTACAATATGAGTTGGAAGGATTTATTTCCTCCCAGCAGTGTTAGACTACTTAATGAAGTACTTACACAAAATAAATTTTCCTTTTAAATGGTGTAAATAATAATCAACTTTTCATTTAGTCTGTGACTTGTTTTCTTAAATACCTTGCACCTGAGTGACTTGCACCTGAGTGGGTTCTGGAATCTTCCACCCACCCTCCCACCTAATTATTTGCTTGTTTGGGGGAAAAGCACCTTCATTAACATATAAGTTACAGTGAATTAGAGTGATGATTTTGTGGAATAAAAACTCAAGCAGGATCTCAGATTGTCTCCACCCTGGCTCTAACTCTTGGCTTCCGCCTTCCTGTCAGACACTTTGGACAAGGATGAGGCTTAGATGGATTTGCCAGCTTTTATCAGGCCCTTGGGGACCCCTGTCTTCCCACCTAGTGTGCAGGCCCTTGTCACTGGCCCACTGTCCTGAGCAGCAACCTTGACTTTTGGGCTCATCCCAGCCCCACCACAGTCTGGAGACAGTGGCCTCTTTAAGGGCCCTCATGTTCTTTCGGGGGGGTGGTTGGGAAGCAGTACTGTTATCCCTCTTGGTGACTGCGGGTTCCTTGGGCATTATACCTCTCAGCTCCCTTCATTGGTCTCTGAACTGAATCCAGCTGAATACTTTGACATATTCACCAGTGGGTTTTTTTTTTTTTCTCTCCTTAATAGCTACTTCAGAGGAAACTCTTATTTTTTTCTCATTTGTCCAGTGGATATTATAATAGTGCCTTTTGTCACTGGGTTTTTTTCTGAGAATAAAATGAGATAATTTTTGTTAAACTGTAACATGGTGACAAGGAAGTAACAGAATTTTAAAAAAATGTGACCGTTAGTATGTTACTATTTTTGCAGGGATTTCTGTTACTGTCTTTGTGTTGTGTCTTCTTTTTGTGTGCATTTTGCTGGAGCAACCAATAATCCCTAGAGTTGCTGCTCTCCCTGTTGACACGGGAATGGTTTGCACTTCTCCTTGGGCTCATTGACCCCCATGCTCTCTGATCCCAGGGGTGGCCCTGCCACCTGCCTCCAGAATAAGGAAGCACGTGGCTTCTCGGTTTCTAAATATAAAGCACCCTCACAGGTAGGAATAGAGATAATCCTCATGACGACATGACCGATTTCCAGGCTTCTCTTTCCTTTCACACCTCTCCAAGCAAGCAAAGTTTTCTTTTTCTCTCCTACTTTCTCAGTCATTCAGCTGACTTTGTGATGGAGTAGGTGAGTTTAAGAGCATTGATGGTGGCAGGGCAGAGAGCTGCAGGAGTGTGTGTGTGCGGGGGTGGGTGTGTGTACTTAGAAGTATCTTTGAAAGAACTGGGAGAGAGGACACAGATACTTGAGGGGAAGACAAAGGTCAGCTAGTCAACAAAGGCTCACAATATGAGGAGCACAGGGAGGCTAAGAGGTGGACACTGATTAGATAAGGGGTGTGAATGCAGGGAGCCAGAGGGAAGCAGCAGAAGTATGTGGGGGAAGGGAGCCTACTGGGTAAACTGTCTGATTGCAGTTTGTAGATCAGTCAGAACCAGAATGTACCAGACTAGGGGCGATCCATGGAGACTATTCCTGAAATGAGTCAGATTGTGATCATCACAGTGGCATACAAATTCATTAGAAATAATTCATTAATTCCATGGGACATTTATTTAAGTCTCTCCGACATACCTATAATAGAGCAGACTCTGTCCTTAGTCTTGTGAACCCCCCAGTCCCAAAGTAAGGACTCTTGAGGAAACTCTCTTCCGGTAATCTGGGAGTCAGGTGTGTCTCAACTGGAAAAATCCTCTTCATCCAGCCTCCACTCTGCATTTTGCAGGATACATCTAGAGACTGGAGAAGAAGAGATGGGGCCTTAGAACTGGGCTCTCCATATTTTTTCACTGCATCATAAGGGCATGCATGGTAGATGATATTTATACAGATATACCACCATATGCTTACTTGAATTTTGACACGATCTCCAAAGTGTTTATAGGGAGTGAAACAAATGGTAGGTGGAGACTTTTGTTGAGAGGCTATTTATCAAAAACTATGAGTCACCATTAAAGGGATGTCAGTGAATAAAGGGTAGCTCAGTGCTGAATAACACAAATAAATAAACTGATTTTGATTATGAAATCATTTTCATTAGTTTTATAACTTAGCCTTACAGCTTAAACATTTTCATAAGTGCATGTGAGCAAGAATGTTATTTGCAGTAGAAATCTGAATTTACTCCAATTTATAAAAGGATAAATCATTTATATATTTTGATAGCTTATACATTATTAGAAACACATTTTTTGCAACATATCTTATAGGTAATCCTTTTGTATATTATAATGCAAAAAGAAGCCACCTTGTAACCTGGGATGTGGGGAAAGATGTTTTTATTCATTAGGATCGTGACTTCAGTGTGTAAAGCTGTGTATTTCAAAGAGCCTGAGGGCATGAAAAACACTGGAGATCTGAGGCACACATACAGGGAAAATGGCAACATGAAATGAATATTTGTATGAATAAATATTTAGATAAAACTGGTGGGTAAAAAAAGAACTGCCTCACCTCCTATGTAGTTATCTAATAGTCATATCTGATGTGACTTGTGGGTGCATTTTTTGTAATATTTTACTTTATTTGTGCATACAAGAGCTGGGGTGCAGGCCAGAGTCGTGAGAGGTGAGAGGATTCACCAGAGACAGAGTGGAGAGACCCGTTGAAACACACTGCTGAGGGGAGCAGCGGGCGAGGCAGGAGAGGTCTGCTGCGTCATGTGGGTCACTCCTTGGCCCGGGATCCAACTGGCACTGCAATAGCCAAGGAAGCACCACAGCGTCATGCTCAACCCCTTGCGCCCCAGGGAGGCCCGTGGGTGCATTTTAAAATCATATTTTAATAGTTTACTTATTCACTTGTTTACAAAACTATATCATTTCAGGTGGGTTCATTTTAATATGTACTTATGATATTAGGAGTTCTTCCAAAATTAAGACTATCTAAAAGCTAAAAAGACTTTATATAAACTTCTGAAGAGGTGCAGGCATAATAAAATAACAGAGTTGGAGGGGACTCATAGGAAGAAAAGAAGACACTTGGAAGAAAAAGAGAGCAGAGCTTGTAAGGGGCTGCAGGGAAGAAGTGGCTCCATTTCTCCTTAGCCTGGACTGAATCTTTCCTTTGATAATGGAAGTACTCTTTCTTTGTTTTTGCTGAGACAAATGGGTGCTCATCGAAACCTGCCTGGTGGTTCTGACACAAGACCTAATCCATCATGGGAAGAAACGCCAGTGTACCACAATCCCTTGGGTCTTAATTCTGAGACACCTGAGAGATTTATTTTCAAGATGTTTTTCTGTCCTTGGACACTTTGCTTAGCCTTTTCGTCTTTATTCCTGGGAAGGGATTTTCCTTTGGTCATATTTGGAAGTAGAGTAAGAGCTTTCTGTTGCTGATACTCATTAAAGCATTTGCCTATTGGAAAAAGACAACAGGATAATAGCCAAACAGTTTTGAATATTTTATAGTGATAATTATGACAACAGTAACCTCTTATGAGTCCTTTATGTGAATTAACTCATTTAATTTTCCTAATTACATTTGGAATTTATTGTTATCTACAGTTTACAAATGAAAAAATAAGAGATGGGCAGAAGTAAAGTATTAACTGGAATAAGTGTTAGTTAGAAAAAGATAGTTTGTTAGGAAATCAAAGTGAGAATTCAAACCAGAGACACAGTCTGACTCTGTTTCAATAATCACAAATTTGAATTTAGTTTATATAGGTAAAAACAATGAGTCATTAAAAATGTTATTCTGGTTAGAGGCTTTTTGTTTCGTTTTGACTTAGAGATATGTTGATGCTATGGGGTGTGAGGGAGAAGGCCACCTTGGGTTTTTATCTCTTCCTTTCTATAGAGTGCACTGCAGAGTTGCAAAGGCTTCGAGCCTATTGTTTAAATCTTTACCCAATTCCTTGGTCGTCAGTGGGGCTGGGAAGACTGGCTTTACCAGAGGGTAGCAAACGCTGCATAGCTGTTTCATAGACTCCAAGTCTGTGTCCTGGGCTTGCTCTCTTGTCTGCTAGAGCAGGGAAGGGATATTCCCAGAATATTTTATGGTGTGCTCACAAAAAGTAACTTGTGCAAAATCCCCCAGCTAGTCAGGAAAGTTTACCTGGAATGTCTGGCTCCAGACTCAGCGTCCTCGTCCTCACCCATTGTGTTGTGTTCTTTCCCACTCAACATAGTTGCTTGCCCTTCTGGCTCTTTTTGTTTTGTTTTTTGTTTATCTAGATATTCTCTTACGGTTCTAGGACTTACTGCGAGAGTTGGGATGTGTATATTTGTTCAGTGACTATTCCTGACTCTTTCTTAAGTGAGCCTAGTCCCCTCCTGCTGAGACCATTCAGCAGAGCTGTGGTGAAGTCCTTAGAAGGCTATCTCTTCACACAAACACTAACTTCCCTCTAGAACCTCATTAACAACCATGCAGACTTTGCTGCATGTATCTGTATTTGTGTTTAGTATCTCATATTGCTGTTTTAAAACACCTTTGGAACTGTAAATAGAGAGAAGGGGTTGTTTCTAGGGAACTTACATGGGGTATGGTTTATTGAAAAGAGATACCTTAACAAATGGGAGGGGAGAAGTGGTGAGAAAAAACGCTCAGTAGAATTTTTTTTTTCTCTAAGAAAATCGAATTTGTTTACTGGTGGGACTTTTGTTTACGTGCAATTGAAGCAAATGCTTTATAACAGAGGCAGAGCTATGGAACTTGTGGTCTTTCACCTCTGTTCTTATCTCAGCAAAGTTTGGCCTCTCTTCTGAACAGAAGGTAAGTGAATATTTAAAATATCCTGGCCAGAGGTTGTCAACTTATTAGCCCAGCCTCGTCTAAATCCAGCCCTGTTCTTTTCCCTGACCCACCTGTGGTCTCATTGCTCCCTTTCCACAGTCCATCACACTCTGAGCAGCTGCATCTGCATAGAGACAGGGAGGTGGAATCTACTTTGGATGCTTACATCACAGGGTCCTGAAATCCATTAGGTATTCCTCTAACACTTATTTGCTACTTCTATACTCCCTACTGTCTCTTTATTTTCTTCATGGTTCCTTTAAAAAAGAAAGTCAGCCTTTCCCTAGTCCAGTAAGCTGTCAGATAGTCCAGATATACAGAAGCAAATCAATGAGTGATAAGTGAGTTAAGGCAAGAAGGGTTCCATGATTAACTCTTCATAGCAGCAGGGAGACCCAAGTGTTTTTGAGGGTGGGAAGTGAGGAGGGAAGGAGAACAGTATTAATGGAGCCAGAGGGGAGTGTATTGATTTCCTGTTTGATAACTAGTTTCCCTGGCAGTCTCAAAAATAAGGAGATCTACAAAAAGGCACCTGTATGGAATCATTTGGGGAGGAATAGGAAAGGTTCATCAAGAACAGATGTTATACATGGTTCCTGTCAATTTCATAGTCTGCCTCACTTCCAAGTACATTAGGAAACATTGAATTTGGATCTGTTGAGCAATATTTCTCTTAGACTCCTTCTGGATTGCCATTTGATGCTCAACTTCCATACACAGGAAGCTACATGATGATGTCAGGCAAGTCTCAAGTGAAATGTTCAAGGTGGTAGCCAGATAAATGTCAATGTAATTAAGTACAATCAAGTTAAAATACAGTTTAGCTAATAGGTTTTTAGGAAGGAAATATATTGTTATGAACTTAGGTCATTATAAAATCATGTGTCTTAAGGTATTTAAGGTTAAAATTTGATTTGAATGAGTAGACATGGAAGGAAAGGGGAATTCAAGTAAATACAGAAGGAATGAACCTTTGGAAAGGGGAATTTCAATACAGTTTGTGTAGAAATGGTAGAATGATGTCAAGTATGGTTGGGTCCTTTTTGGGGGGCAAGGTGAAGTTTTGTTGCTTCTTGAAATTTGATTGAGACTGTAGTCAAATGAGGCACCAAGAACATCTTCCTTGGAGACTCTCACAATTTAGAAATCCATGTTATCTTTGTGATACATAGTCAGAGGTTCTTTCTGTTGTTCACTTTCAACAGACTCATCAGCCCTGTTCGCACTTCATAGAGAGGACCATACCTTGCAGGATGAGTGACTCCAACATTACCATTTTCCACCCTGCAGTTTTTGTCCTCCTTGGCATCCCTGGGTTGGAGGCTTTTCATATTTGGCTGTCAATACCCCTCTGTCTCATGTACGTCACTGCAGTCCTGGGGAACAGTGTCCTGATAGTGGTCATAATCACAGAACGTAACCTCCATGAGCCCATGTACATCTTCCTCTCCATGCTGGCCATAACAGACATCCTGCTGTCCACCACCACTGTACCCAAGGCTCTTGCCATCTTTTGGTTCCACGCCCATGACATTGCTTTTGATGCCTGTGTCACCCAAGTTTTCTTTGTCCATGTGATGTTTGTGGGGGAGTCAGCTATCTTACTAGCCATGGCCTTTGACCGCTTTGTAGCCATTTGCGCGCCTTTGCATTATACAACAGTGCTAACACGGCCCGTTGTGGGAAAGATTGCTCTGGCCATTGTCATTCGAAGCTTCTGTATCATATTCCCTGTGATTTTCTTGCTGAAGCGATTGCCTTTCTGCCAGACCAATATCATCCCTCATTCCTATTGTGAACATATTGGAGTGGCCCGCTTAGCCTGTGCTGACATTACCATCAACATCTGGTATGGCTTCTCAGTGCCCATTGTCATGGTCATCTTGGATGTGATCCTCATTGCTGTGTCTTACTCGCTGATCCTCCGAGCGGTATTTCGTTTGCCCTCCCAGGATGCCCAGCACAAGGCCCTCAGCACTTGTGGCTCACACCTCTGTGTCATCCTTATGTTTTATGTTCCGTCCTTCTTTACCTTACTGACCCATCGCTTTGGACGCAACATCCCTCGACACGTCCATATCGTATTGGCCAATCTTTATGTGGTGGTGCCACCGATGCTCAATCCCATCGTCTATGGTGTGAAGACTAAGCAGATCCGGGAGGGTGTATTCCACCGGTTTGTTAACATCAAAGCTTGGTGCTGTGCTTCCCCTCTGGGCTGACGGCTCCCCATGAATCTCCACTTGCAACTTGATCAAATAAATTTTGTGTGAAATATAAAAATTTCCTTCTCTTCCTTTTCCTTCTTTTTCATCTTCCTCCTTTAGCTTTTCTTTTTTCCCTTCTACCCTTAGCTTCTTTGCCTGCTTCTCCTCTTTCTTTGTTTTCTCTAACCTCTTCTTATCGCACATTTCTCTCCCACGATCAAGTAATAACTAAGTGAGCATGACTCTGATAAGAAAATTTACTACCCTCAGTAGACCCAATATAGTCCAGGGATTTGAACAACATATGAAGTATGTTATTAACAAAATGGAAAAAACTAAATCCATGCTCAATATCTGAAGGGATTATATATATTTTTATCCCTGAATAGGTACTGTTTCTTCATACAGATTCAAGTAGTCCATTACCCACTTTGACACTGCAGCTGAGCATACCTTTAATCATTTGTAAAACTGTTCATTCTTCAAATTTCAGTTCAAGAACTGTCTCTTCTGAGAAGTCTTTCTGGATTTTTCCAGGCAGTCTAGTGTTCTATGTTTGTACACATATTGCATTTTGTACAAATCTGCAGATGTATGCAATGAATTATAGTGCATTATTTATCTGTATCCCCAGTCACTATAAACTCCTTGAAGTCATTAAATTGTATGCCATTCATATTTGTACTGTCAATGCCTTCCAGAGTACCTGGCACATAATAAATGTTTGAAAAATGAATGAAAGCACAATTACCTTCCTGAAGTTAGAACATGCATCTCTGATGCACTAAAATGATTAGCTAAATTAGTCCACAAACTCAGTGATTAGTCATTTTAGCTTCATGGAGGCAAATAGTGGCTGATCTCAGTGTTTTTGACTTCTCATATCTTTGATGTAGCTCAGAGACCATGGCATAGAGAGACAAGAGTAGGAGGAAATAGGATACTCTTGATTTGTTCTATGATGTGGCTTGTGATCATCCTAAGTATTAGGAATTAAAGCACATTGTTCTTGGCCATGTTAGCAAAGTTGGGGAAGTCTCTTTAAGGTCACAGTCTTGATCTCATTCTTTTATGCTTTTCCAGGAAAGGTCATATATACTCATTTTCCTTAACCATCATCTACACTACTGAGTCCCCATCTCTTTTTCATCTTAGAGCTCTTTAAGTTTATTTTTTGAATTGTTTTTAAAGTTAGTATGACCTGTTACTGTATACAGTTTAGAGGTATAGGATCATAATGCTTCAGATGTATGTTATCACATCACACCCACTGCTAATGTACCCATAGTTGTCCATCATAATCCACTGGGTTCCTTTCACACCCAGCTCACAACTGTCCCCCTATTCTTTTGAATGTTAGATGCATATATCCACCTAGCAATTGGATATCTCCTCTGGGATACAGAACTCCCACTTATGCTAGGTTTGCTCCTTTTTTTGGGAATTAGATTATGATGCTCCCATCAACTTCAGTGAACTGGGGCTTCTCAACTTCTTCCTCGCTAAACTGATTGTCAAAAGCTACTGACTTACTCATATTGATTGTACCGCAAAAGAGTCACCTGGCTGATATCTGCAGTCATGTTAGCGTTCCAGTCCAGGCACCATTATTTTCTCACTGTGAGCTTGTGAGATGTATTAAACATTTTCTGTCTTCAACCTTTCCATCTGTAAAATGAGGCTAGCAATAGTGCCTTGCTGGGTCGTTAGGAAGAGTCATCAAAATAAACAAAAAACACTGAACCCCATTCTAGCTCACAGTTTCTCAGAAATATTTTATTAGTTTTAATATTATTAATATTGTCAGTTTTCTCTTTAACATTGCCTCTACCAGTTATTTATATCTCTCATCATCTTGGCATCATTTTAAAAGTTGAATTCCTTGTTTTCAGTTTTTTACACTATAACCTAAGCTTTAATTTGACTTAACTGACGCATGCTAAAGCAGAGTCAATCATTTTACTTTCTGTCAGATAGTTCAAGCATCTTTTTATTACTTACAGAAAAGTTTTCTATAGAATATTCTGTAGAAATAGACATCAGATATAATAATGAATGTTTTATAAAATAATTCTACAGTCAAATAAGTGTGAAAAATGGGGACACTTGGTGAGTCATGCACATAGTTGTCCAAGTGAAAGTTAGATCCTATACTCTGTAAACACAGATATTTGTATCCATGCCCATATAATTTTTTGATAGCATATTGATTTATACCTCTAAAATAACTTGGTGTTTTATTGGATCACAAGACTATAATTTCTTTTTTTAAAAAAAAGATTTATTTATTCATGAATACAAGAACAGGGGTATAGGCCAGAGGTGTGAGGGGTGAGAGGAGTCACCAGAGACAGAGCAGGGAGCAGAACAGGCTGATCTACACTGCTGAGAGGAGCAGCAGGAGAGGCTGGAGAGGTCTGCTGTGCCATGTGGGTAACCTCCCTGGCCAGGGATCTAGCTTGTGCTGCAGTGGCTGAGGATAGCTTCATCGTGCTGTGTCTTAACCCCTTGTACCACCAGGGAGGCCCCTATGTGAAATTTCTAAGATAAACAGTAATTTAATAATCCTGCCCTAAATTACTTTCCATCACTATCTCAAAATACTTCACCATATAGGTATATACTAATGCATGATATAATATCAATAATAATAATGACAAGCACAAACATAGTTAATTAGTAGGAGATCACTGTGTGCTAGAAACCATGTGATGTACTCTGCTGTGCTACCTCATTTAATACTCATACATCCTCATGTGGCAGTACTGTTTTCAATTTCTATTTTATACAAAGGGGCACCCATGTCTCTCAGAAAGAATACAGGATCAAGGTCACAGAGCAGGCACATGTTCTGTTGTCAACACCTCTTTGAAGTTTTCACTAGTGTCCCCAAGTCAGAGGTGATCAACGCATTCACCTGTTCAGCTTGTTCTGCTATTCTCTGGGTCTCCATAGTAATGACATTTAAAGCTTCAAGTGGGTATTAATTGCTCTATGAGGCTACCAGAACTTGATTTCTTGTGGGCAGACAATGTCTTATTCAGCATTATAATTTCATCATGTTGTATAGGATTTAATATATACATTTATGGATTTAAAACATTAGTGAGGTGTTGATCTTTGACCTTTGAACTTTGCACTGTTAAATATTATCTAGTTTTATGACTGACAATCATTCAACACACACACACACACACCACACACATGCACACTTCCTTCTGAGATACTTTTTCTTCTATATCTCCACAGGCTTCTATGTACATTGAGGCCTACCATCTATAGGCAGGGTTTAATATTTTGCAAATTGATAATTAGCAACCAAATTCATTCTGTGACCATATGTCAGTTAGAGGCATGGAGGCATTGCCAGGTGTGGTTTGTATAGGTTGCTGCAGGCAAGACATAGATTACCTACCCTCTTTGATTCCTGAGCAGAAATCTCTGGAGACTGCTCATGCTGGGGTCTGCTTCTGTCTAATTAAACCAGATGTTCCCTAAAGACCTAGCAGACTAGAGCTGTCTCCTCATCCAGGGGGTTCCTGTGAAGAGCTACAAACAAGGTACTGTCTGATTTCTCTAAAGTCTGTATTTGCAGCTTCTTTCACATATTAGGGAAGACATTTCTCTTGAATTGTGGTAAGTTTTTCGGAAGGAAATAAATGCTTGGTGCCTGGGACTTTTAGATCTTCCATGATTGAACCCAATAAACTTTTGATTCAGACAAGACCTTTTTGAGACCTCTGGATAATGTAGACTCAGCACACACTGACATCTTGAACTGCTATAGACAGTTTTGCTCTGCAGGCCGGAAATGAGGGTTAACTCTTTTCCCAGAGCATTGGAGTAGTTTAAAAATATTGAAATACTGAAAAGCAGGCATGTTAAAAGTAACCACACATTTACTTCTAAATATATCATTTATATAAAAATTAAAATTTATTCTAATTTCAATGACCTAATGGAGGAAACTAATAATATTTTCAAAATAAAATTATGAAAAACTTGATCATTCAAAACATGTATAAAGGGGTTACCATTTTCCTTTTGCTTCAAATTCTAATATGGTGTTGTCCAGTGCCATTATTCACACGTTTATTTCAAATTCTGATTTGATGTGTTGCCTTAGTTCTGATTTTAGAAAAGATTGCATTCAAATATTATTTGTTTCCTGATTTTTTTGGTACCCCCTTCAATTCTGTACATGAAGTATGTAATTGCCTTTCCTTAGCCCTGGCCTTGTGATAGTCAGCTCTGAGGGCAGAGCATGAAGAGATGGAGCCGCTGGTGATGCGTGTTTCCAGCCTCTAGATAAACCCACTACTTGAAACACACTTTTCAGTTTCAAGAGCAAAGATATTTCCTTTTGTACTGGAGTCAAAATTGGATTAGATTTACTGTTTCTTAATAATGTAAAATCTCCTAACTTATACACACAGAAAAAAATTTATCTTATTAATTTTGATATTCCATTTCACTGAACTATATGTCATATTCTATATTCCTTTTAAAAAATGAAATTGTATTTCTATTGTAATACAGGCATCATGATTTATTCCTCACTTTATTGGTAGTTGCAGAAATTGTAAAATTTCTCCTACTATTCAATAGTGTAGCGATAAAAATCCTTGTTGATTTATCTGTATTTCTCAGGTTGTGCTGCCAGCAGTGGGGAGTTATTGTCTTTTCCTTGTTTTCCAATATGATAGGAAACCTATGATATTTCAACATTTTACTGATTTCATTTCTTTAAAATTTAAACATCTATTCACACATGTACTGACCATTTTTTCTTGTAGTATGACTTGCCTATTTTGACTGTCATATTTTCTAATTTTTCCTTATTCATGTATATGAAATTTTAGTATATAGTGGTATTAACTTTTGTCTACTACATTTTTCATAATTATTTTCTCATAATTTTTTATTTATTCTTAGCTGTGTTTTTGTATTATTGAGAAACACCATACATGAAAATTCACTCAAAATGGGCTTGGACATAAGACCAGAAACACCAAGTACTTGAATGAAAATATAGGAGACCCACAACAAAAGCTCTATTACAAAGATGTATTTGGGAATACAACCTCAGCAGTAAGGGAAACAAAAGCAAAAATAAACACATGAGACGATCAAAATTTAAAAGTATTCATACCACAAAAAAAGCCATCACTGAAACAAAAAGGTAACCTAAGATGGGAACATGTATTTGCATACCATACCATAGACAAGGTGTTATCTTCAAAACTGACAAAGCATTTACACGATTCAAGAAGAAAGAAACAAATGGCCGGAATAAAATAATGGGCAGAGGACCTCAATAGACACATCTCAAAGAAGACATTCAGATGGCCTGCAGACATGGAAATCAGTAGTTGGAAGGCAAATGCAAATGATCAACATTGAGACACTACCTGATTGCTGTGAGATGGGCTCAGTAAATGGCAAGGAGCAGGCAGACTCAACTCACCACAGCTGGAGATTCTAACAGGTGGGAACTCAGAGACACCAAGCGCCCAGTGCAAGAGTGAACTGCAAGGAATGCTGAACCCAGAAACACAGGGAGTGGGAGCGATATGGAAGTGATACCAGTTCTGGGGTACGCAGAGAATGAACCTGTTACTGGGACTCTGTCTGGGGCCTCCTGTTCACCTCAGCGAATCCCCAACCTGGGTGGGCCCAGAGCAGGGTGCAGGTAGAACTGTATTTCTTCTGCATTAATGTCAGCTCTATGCTGTTTTTGCACCTGGTCCTCATGTACGAGTCTATGGTGAGCTCAAGTACTGTCATCTCTGTCTGATATTACACAAAGTGTTCATCTTGAATTCTATTGTATCTCAATTAAGGTCAGCTCTGTTAAAGTTATCATTCATTGTGCTCTGATGAATCCCTTACACATAGTGTTAATGCACAACTCAATTGTGAGCTCAAGTACAATAAGCTCTGTTTTAGTTATTACGCATCTTTCTCATGTGGAACGAAATTGTGGGCTCATTTAATGTCACCTCTGCTACACATGGTACTCATGTAGAACTCAATCATCTCAGCTCTGTTGTATATTAGTTACTACACATGGTGCTCATTAGAACTCAATTCTGAGCTCAATTTAGATTAGCTCCGTTCTTATTATGCAAGCTGTTCAGGCAGCTCTTTATTACTCAGCATTTTTGGTTATTAGCACTGATTTTATTATCATAAAAATGCTGTTATGAACTTTCTTCATTTTTGGCAATGTCTCTGAGTTGCCTGTTGATGAGGGAGGAAACTAGTGATTCTTGCCCTTTCCATTTCTAGAAGAGCCTTAGTTTTTAAAATAATCATGTGTATGACTTCATAATATATTTGAAGCATAAACTTTTTTTCCCTTATAACATTGACTAAATCCCAGCTTGTTACTGGATTTTGTATTTTATTTCTAATGCTTTGGAAGCTGGACAGTGCTTTAACTTTAATTTGGATTTTGAAAAATGTATGTTTAAAGTTATTAAGAAAATCTCCCCAGAAGAAATTTAGCTGAATGATGTGGGTCAAATTCTTTTTTTCCCTTCCAAGTTTACACTTGGAATTGAATAATATGCAATTTTTTATGCTTTATAATAATGCATTTTATTTGCTTATTAAATTCTCCTGTAAGTTAATGATTCTGGGAGATCCTGTTCAAAATGCTCACCATCTGTTATTCAATTTGTACCACTTTGATACTAGGTTGTGTTCAGATTGTTTTATTGTTCTGACTTTTTTCAATATTTATTTCATTTCCTTTCTCCCCAACAAGATTAAAAAAAAAACAATAAAAACTCCCAGAAAACTGTACTGCCAGCAGCCAGGTGCAGAGCAAGCAGGGCGGCTGAGGGGCCAGGAGACTGGCAAGCCCAGCCCCCAGCAAATCTTTACTCTGTGTGCTCTCTCTGGTGTCCACTTGTGGTCTCTTTTAACCATTCTCTGCTGCTGTCTTCTGTAGCTCTGTAGTCACTTTCCTCTTGTAGCCCCACGTCACAGCTATCTTCCATCTGAGTGACACCACTGAATAGCCTCTGCCTCCAGGCCCAGGTGTGCCCACCCACGCATGCCTACACCATGCTCCAGCTATCCACCATCAGGCACTCTAGCCCAAGGCCCATGCTCCAAAGCATCTCCTGCATCCAAGACCACAGGTAACAGCCACGGAGGCCACAAACCTGACTATCTATTTACCCTACAAAAACTCAAAAAACAAATTGAACTGGATCATGTATGTTTTATTTATAAAGAAGATATAGAATATTTTTTTCTATTTTGTAAAGACAAGTAAGTACCAGTCATTTTTCTTTCTGCTAAAGTTACTTGGCAGTTATTTCACTTTTGCTACCATTTCAGATATTTCCGTAGCAAGCAACATTTAAAATAAAGCAAGTTCTAAAATGATTTGATTAAATTCATTGAGCAATCAACCATTTTTTCATGTCAAACACTACATCTGTGTAATATATTTAAGGGTGGTGGAGTTTTTTTCTCTCCGATAAACCACTGTGGAAGAAGACAGAGTGGTAGAGATTGTCCAGAGTGCCGCAGTCTTCATGCTGCTGGGAAGCTCAGAAGCCACCACCAAATCAGAAGTGGCATGAGAAACAGTACATGCCGGCACTGCCCTCCAAGCCATTCCTTTTGGAGGTGCTTCCCATGCAAAGGTGCTGGAAAAATTAGGAGTTGGAGCCAATCAGTCCAATTCTGTCATCTCTCCCACCCCCACCAAGTATGTCCGAGTATCCGATTAAGTACAGGATAAATATCACAGCTTTTGCAAAACGCTACATGACATATATCTCAGTAACATCTTTAAAGACACATCACCTAAGGCAAAGAAAGTGAAGGAAAATATAGGTAGCTGGGACTACATCAAATTAAAGAGATTTTGTATAGCAAAAGAGCCATTACCCAAAACAAAGAGACACCCCACTGATTTGGAAAAAATTTCTGCACTCCATACAACTGAAAGGGACTGATCACAAAGATCTACAAAGAACTCACACGACTCAACAAAGTAAACAATTTAGTCAAAAAATGGACAGAAGAACTTTTAAAAGACACTTCTCCAAAGAGGAAATGAAAATGGTCAACAAGCATATGAAGAATATCCCTCATAATCAGGGAAATGCAAGTTAAAACCACAATGAGATACCACCTTACACCAGTAAGAATGGCACCTATTAAAAAAACTAGCAACTATAAATGCTGGAGAGGATGTGGTGAAAAAGGAACCCTTCTTCATTGCTGGTGGGAATGCAAACTGGTCAGCCAGTATGGAAAGTTATATGGAGGTTCCTCAGTTCACTAAAAATGGAATTACCATATGACCCAGCGATCCCACTCCTAGGGATTTACTCAAAGGACACAAAAACATTATTCAGAGTCACTCTTTCTCAAGGATTTAAAAACTACTGTATCATTTGACAGGAAACTTTAAGAGATAAGTAATTTATAATTTCACTAAGATATTCTTCTTTTTGTCATCTCAATTTATTTAAAATTGATAATAATTTGAATAGAGACAAAGGGTCAAGAGTAGGAACTTTAGAGACTGACTGTTTGGGTTCTAACCTCATTCTGTGGCAAGTTTTTAAATTTTCTTGCCTCATACAAAAATGTAAAAATAGCAATAGAACTTGCTTCCTAGGTTTGTTATATATATATTACATGAGATAATATTTGTGCAATATTTAGAACAATGCTATGCACATTATACATATGTGTGTGTAGGGCATTATGTATGTGCTATACAAAATAGGTGAATTAATTTGAATTAATGTCCTAACAATTGGAGACTTGGTGTAATTGTAACTGAGGACTACTGTACTCCAAAGCCTATGAAAATTCTGTAATGCCTCTTAAAATGGTCTCACTTCCTGGACACATACTCTGCCACACCAAGCACCCTGCAGAAGCTCCCTCTCAGCTCCTGGGTCCTAAGAGCATACACCATGGGGTTAAGGGCTGGGGGTATGATACTGTGTAACACATTGAGAAGAACTGGGATCAAGGGAAACTTTCTTCCAGCCAGATGGGTGACAACATTACAATAATAGCTGTGCAGAAAAACAGAATGAGGATGACATGAGAAGTGCAAGTACTCAGAGCCTTTGATGTTGCTTTAGCAGAGTTCAGCTCCAGCACTGAATGAATAATCAGAGAATAGGAAGCAAAGACCAGAACCATGTCCCCCTGTAGAGGCAGGATGGGGGCGGCACTGGAGGCAGGTTCGGGATGGTTCTGGGCAGACGTGTCAGGGAAGGAGAGTCTCTTGGAGCCCTCGGTGGCTTTTATACTTTATTTAGTAGAGGTGGCCAGGTACATGGCAGGCAGGGGTGCCGAGGGGGCTGGGAGGCTGGCAGAACTCCCAGCCCCCGGCGCATCTCACCCTCCTTGCTACTTCTTCTCTCTCACTGCTGCTGCTGCTGCTGTCGGGCCTGTTGGTTTTCTCAGTTCTGTCAGTTGGTCCTTGCAGTTCTGTCTGTTGGTCCTCACAGTTCTAGCGTCCTCATGACGCCGCCCATTTATGCCCGTGTCCAACACAGGTGCGCCCACTTGCGCATGCCCACTCTGGAATGCTCACAGCACCACAGGTGTCCATCATCAGTGGTGGGAGGGTGGAAAGACCTGATCAACCTTTACCCTACACCCCCCAGCCATAACCCAGGCTAGAACCAAGTGGTAAAATCTATTCATCATGATGCTGTCACAGGCCAGGCTGTGACAAGTTGGAGCACAGGCAGTGGTCAATCTCATTCCTGGAACAATAGTGTTGCTGGGCAGTCAGAACAGGCACTTGGATGGTGAAGAGACAGTTTCTGGGTATCATGGACAGGGTGACTTTGATCACAAAAGCCTGCGTGACGATGGAGGGGTACTGAAGAGGATAGCAGGTGGCTACATAGCGATCCACAGCCATGCAGAGGAAGATGCCTGACTCCATGTACATGAAAGCATGGATAGCATAGATCTGAGCAAAGCACTCAGGGAGGCTGGTGACTTTGGCTTCAAACCACAGAATGGCCAACACCTTGGGAAGGATGGTGGTAGCTAGGGCAACATCTACCACAGGCAAGATAGCAAGAAATTGATACATGGGCTGATGAAGTGTAGGTTCATTGTGGATGGTGATTAAGATGAGGAGATTGGCGCCAAGAGCCAAGAGGTAGAGCAGAGCCAGGGGCAGAGAGAGCCAGTGCTGCCACTCATGAGTGCCTGGGAACCCCATCAGGATGAACTCAGACACCTGAAAGTCTGAGCCACTGGCTATGCTTAGGGGGTTATCCATAGCATAGGATGCCTTCTCGGCATCTATTTGTGGATGAAGAGAGAAAAACAAGCTGGTAAGTTCCAGTCCTAGTTTGTGTAGGGAAAGAGACTCACAAACAATAGCTCAGCTCTTTTAACACAGTGCATCATCAGGGTGCCCTTTGACACCCTGTGTAAAATTCAGATAAGAACAAGAGAAGGGCCAAAATAGATTCTAAGATAAAGATTCTTGCCTTTTTTTTAATCATTAAATTTACTTATTTTTTTACACTGTTGTTCCTTTTGGACAGCATTTGATTGCCCCCTCAGCTGTAGTCCCCATATTTCTCCCACCACCATAGTACCCCTGATGCATCACCACTGTCTGCTATGCTCTTCCCACTCCTGTTTTGACCCCTCTTCCTCCCCTTGCTGTTTGCCTCAGATCTGTGATCTGCTTGCAAGTTTTGTCTTTATTCTGACCCTTTGTTTGTGGCTCATCAGGGTTCAGAAGCTTGTTCACCTGATGGACAGTGTTCCTCGCTGTAGGAAAGCTTCAAGTCTCCCAATCTCAAAATACATCTTTATTTCATACTCTTTCCTGAGATAGTCTTTATCTGTCTACTGCTTTAGATGTGCTGTGAGCAACGTCTTTATTTTGCTTCCTTATCCTCATCATTTATATACTGATTTTACTGCAATTTAATTTTGTCTCAACTTCACTCTAGCTAATGAACTCAAAGTGCCAATAATAATGTAGTTTTTTAAAATTTAATTTTACCTGATCCCTCTCTGGCATCTTTCTGTGTTGACTGGCTCCTTCTAGGACCAGTGGCTCTCTTGGCTTTCATCACATTACATTCACAATTATTCCATATAATTTCACTGGAATAAAATAAAACTACTGAGTCTGTATTCAGCTCAAGAATTCCCTAATGAGAGATGCATTGTCTGATCAATCTGTCTGCAGTAGCGACTCCGGCCCTAGCAGACATTCTTTGTCTTCGCGGCTCATCTCATGACACATTATCAAGTCCTTTATCTGCTTTACTTTTCTTTCCACGCACTAATGTACTCTCTTTGCCAGTGTACTTTTTGTCAGTTTTGTTTACTTCACTATCCCCGGTACTTCACTATCTTCAGATACTAGAAGAATGTATTAGGTGTTTGATAAATGTTTGTCAAATGGATTAATAAACATTCAGGAAAATGGGTTGGGGGGGAATTTCAGAGTGTGATGCTGATGCCACATGCAGTGACTTCTGCCATTTGATGTTTAGTGCTTTTGTATTTCTAGTAATTTATGATTATTAAAATTTCTGGTAGCATGCTTTAAGTAACAAAGCAGAAAATGGGAAGTTTGTTTTTCAATTTTCAGAAAATTAAAATAAAAATCCTGTTAATAATATTATACAGAGATATAGCACATTACATGTCTTGATCAATATGTCAAATTCATATTTACCACCACAAAAGGTACCTATGGTTTTAGAAATTTTGTCAACTATAATTCTGTTTGTTGGGTTTTGTAATATAATGCAATGTAAAGTTCATATTGCTAAAGTTAAAATGTACAGAATCATAAATTATCATCAAGCTATAGAGAAAAAAAACACACAGATTTGTCAGAAGATTAGAAAAATTTGCTTCTTTAAAAGCGAGCATGGTCATGGAAGTAAGCAGTTCTGGATGAACAGTAGCTATATATATTCTTAATTTTGGCAATAACAAAGTTGTATATATATATATTTAATTTTTTAAAGATTTATTTATTTATGCATACAAGAGCTGGGGTACAGGCCAGAGTCGTGGGAGGTGAGAGGACTCACCAGAGACAGAGTGGGAAGCAGAATAGGCAGATGGACTGAAATACACTGCTAAGGGGGCAGCGGGCGAGGCAGGAGAGGTCTGCTGCGCCCTGTGGGTCCCCTCCCTGGCCAGGGATCAACTCATGCTGCTGCAGCAGCAGATGCTCCACAGTGTGGCGCTCAACCCTCTGTGCCACCAGGGAGGTCCACAAATATATATAGTGATAAAAATAGGAAGCTGATTCTGGCAGCTGCCTCAGCAATAGGATGACCATTTTAACAATGTTAATTTTTCCAATTCATGAGCAGGGACTATCTTTGTATTTTTTGTGTCTTCTATTTCTTTTGACAATGTATTACAATATTCTTTGTATAGGTCCTTCACTTCCTTCCTTAAGTTTACTCCTAGGTATTTAATTCTTTTTATTGCAGTGGTGAATGGCATTGGTTTCTTGAGTTCTTTCTTTTCTAGCTTATGCTTGCATATAGAAATACAGCCAGTTTCTGTAAATTTAGTTTGTACCCTGCCATTTTATTATAGTGATTTATTATATCTATTAGTTTTTTGTGGAGTCTTTAGGATTTTATATGTTTATTATCACGCCATATGCAAATAGTGGTAGTTTTACTTCTCCTTTTCCAGTTTGGAGATCTTTTATATCTTTCTCTTGCCCAATTGCTCTACAAGTTGAGTTGGTGAGTCATTGTATTTCTGGTTTTCTTTAGTTGTTTGCTCGTGGTTTTCTTTAATTAATTGAAGTTATTTAACACAATTTGAAGTATTTTTATAGTAAGCCTAATTTCCCAAACTGTATCTACTTTTCCCTTGTGTATGCATCAGATTTATCATTTGTATAACTTAAACATTTTTCTCTGAAACGGGACACACTGAATATTATAATGTGGCAAACATTGGAAATCACATTCTTTTCTCTCATAGGTTTTGTAGTAGTGTTACTGGGCTGCAGCCAGCAGGAGGAGTGGTCTCTGACTCCCCTGTAAGTTAGTGTGGCAGTCCTTCCTCAGAAACCTTTTATGTAGCAGTGTGCTGCCTGGATCCTGGAATGGACCAGTCGGGTGTGAGCTGTGGGTTGATTGATACCAGGACTCTGCCTCTCATCAAAAGTCAGTGGTAGCAGAGCACTTCTTGTAAATTACACTTCCTGAATTCTGGAACTGGCCAAAATGGACCAATCAGGTGCAGGATTGGAAAATGGACCAATCAGACTGTGGCGGGGAGCACCTTGAAAGTGCAGGGTTGAAGGGAACATTTGGGATGGGAAGAGATTGGGATTTGGAGCAACCCAGAGAAGCAGACAGAGAAGCAGCAGCCCAGACGAAGAAGGGGTTCAAAGAAGCAGCAGAGGAAGAAGAGCTCCTGCAGAGGAAGAGGAGAAGATGGTTCCAGCTTTCAAGGAAAGGAGGGAAGCCTCCAGCAGCCACCCTCTGAGGAGGGAGAGAGACTGAAGGATTTTGTAGGAACTGGGACTCGGTCCTGTCTGTGACACTGACTGGAAGGAGAACCAAAGACCCTGGGCCTGGTGTCTCAAAGAGCTGTTTGTTGGTGGTATAAACCAACAACTCACAATAGCTGTAACACTGGGTGTTCCTGAACACTGCCTCTGTAGGCCCGTAGTGGTCATTGCTACTGGACAGTGCTGCCTAGAACTGGTGACGGGTGACTGCCAACATTGATGCTGTCCTGATGAAGCAGTCAGCCTCTTGTGGAAATGTAAGCATTCTTGTTTCCCCTGTTTGTAAATAAACCCTATGGTTGTTGTTCCTGTAGCCTGAGGTCCCTTGCAATTGTGCATGTGGGTGAGAACCCATAGACAGTGACCTGTATTGGGCACTGTCTTCTGATAGGCTATAGCTCCTGTTGCTATAGCCCTTGATTCTGGTTTGTCGCCTTTTAGCCTTTTGGGGCTTTTTGGGGGGCTCTCTGACCTCAGGCCCTCCTCTGCCCCCTGTTTTAGTAGTTCCCCGTTTTTATTGCTATTGTTTATTTATTTAGTTGTTCTTCTAATTTTGTAAAATCAGCATTCTTTATTTCTGTCCATGGAATTCTCTGTTTGATTGGATTTGGGGCCAGGTAGTGATACATCTTATATTTCTTAAAATTCCAGAACTAAGAATACATGTGTCAGTCTTTGTAGATAGGATCTCTTTCTGTGTTGAAACATGTCATCAACATTCCACCAGGCAGTTTACAGCTCTGTCTTTATTGTCACTTTTTGCTTGTGCACAGACTGAAAGCCAGAGAAAGGTGAGAGCTGAGGTACTTCTAAGGTCTTTTCTGAATTCACATAAGTCCTTGGCATGCTTATTGCCCTCTATGTGGGAACTTTATAGCACCGTTATTCTCCATGTCATCTTATCACCAAAGGAAGGACCTGGGCTCCTCACCCTGTTTCTACCCTCTAACAACACAGGCAGATAAGTACTGTCCACTGCTCCACCCACTCGAAACCATTGGGATTTCCAGTGGGTGGGGTCCCTGCTCCCAAGACCAGGAAAGAGCTCTTGAGACCCTCTGCTCAAAACTGAAAAGAGGACACTGGTGAGGGCAGACAAGGAGTCGGTGTTTGTTGATTAGCAAATTAGCAAGGAAAGAGAGCTTGGGGAGACTTCTCTGGGCATAAGAGAGAGACTTGGGGAGGTTGAAGGACCTATATAGGTCTTAGGGCTAGAGTTTGAGAATAAAACAACTAAACTTTATAGGCTGAGAAAGCAAGGAGAGGAGACTTGGCCAAAGCCCGTTTGTTGCTGCGAGTTGTGAGCAGCCATCAGAGGCGGCTTGGGGGTCGTGCAGGGCTTGTGGCCATATCCAAGGCGAGCATCTCGCGGTGGCCCACAGCTCCAGTGTGACCCAGTTTGGTCTCAAGGTCTTTGCCTCCTTTTATCTTCTGGGTCTTTTAACTTCCCTTTTTCCCATAGTGGCCCACTTGATAAGCTGTGAAAAGATAACTCAGAAATGCCCAGACTGGGGAAATTAGCTAGAAAAAAACAACAATTTGCCAAAGAAATTTATGATATCACATGTCAGGGCCTGGAGGCAGTAGGTTTTTACCGTTGTGTTCACCAGTCTGTGAGAACAGCAAAATTCTTGGAAAGGTTTTGTCCTTGTCCCTGTCCTGAGATCCTTCCTGCCTCAAGCTCAGTGCAAAGACTTTCTTCCAACACTTTTTGGCATGTCTCTTCCTCTGACTGTCACTTCTGGTCACTGGTAGCAGAAGCTAATACAATTATCTTTAAATCTTTTTGACTAATGCTGCCAGGTAACCTTTACACTATCTTGGAACAGTTCTGAGTTTCGTGAAATAATGATAAGCTCTTTGTTCCTGGCCTTCATGAGCTACCAAGAATGTACAAATTCTCCCACAGTTCTTTGAAAATAACATCCTTTCTGTTCCTTCCAGCACCATGAACCCACACAGGGATAACAAGATGCTTTTTCAAAAATGTCACCATGCCAAGGACAGAGTATAGGGCCTGCTAAGTTACAGTGACACAAAGCTCTCCTGCTGAGATGCAGGTGCCTTTTCTTGATTAAATGTTCACCTGGTTGCTGTAAAACTTTGATTTTTTTTTTACAGTTCGAATCAAGTTGATTCTGACATAATGTGCCAATTTATTTGCTATCTATATGGAAGAGATAGCGCCTTTTCTGTCTTCCTACTCCTACTCACCATTTCACTGAAGTTACAGGAAAGGGTTTTATTTCCAGGTTCTAGTAAGTTTGTTCACAGGGTCTGCTGTAGCATGAACAACTTCTTCAGAACCAGCTTCTCTGGTACAGGGCAACCAGCAAGTACAGGCAATTATAACGGGGTGGTCCCCAGCAAAAGGGAAAGTTCCAGATTCCTTGCCCCACCCAAGGGAGGGTGAAACTAAGTAGGGAGGAGAAAGAAGCTGGGAGAAGACTGAAGAAGGAAGGAAAAAAGATGGAGAGCAAGAAGGAGAACTAGAGGAGGCACATGGAGCAGAGAGAAACGTATGAAGAAGCTACACTAGCTTCTTGGTATTGGACTGGTTCAAACAGGTGTAGGTGAGAGACCATTGAGGTGGTATAGTAGCAGCTTTTGTCTTGACTTCGCTCCTGTTGACACACTGGCTCCTTCTGCCCTTTCCTGTGGGTCCCCACCAGAGGTGCCTTAGACTCATGGTAGGCTTTCTTGCCTCAGTGGTCTTTCTTTGACCAACCCTGTTTGGCTTGGCATTTACCCTCGAGGGGACAGGCAACTTTGAGTGCTTGATTTGAAAACTATAGTCTTCTCATTTTAATAGAAATTTCCTTTCCATTAAAGGTCTTACACACTAGATTATGTTTTGTCTTGATGCAGCAGAGGGCAAACCTATTTAGAGCAGTTTGGTTTGGGGGTTCTGAGATGCCTTCTGCCGGCCCTGTTACACCTTTTCCTTTAAATATTCAGAATGAGAAGAATAAAAATATTTGGGGGTATGAGTAATTTCATATCATTTTCAGTTTTTATTATTGACTTCATTTATCTAATTTGATGAAATCGATATTTTTTCTAGAAAACTAATTCTTTTTTTAACTTTTTTTTATTTATATATATTTGACATCAATTGTAATCCCCATGTATTCCCCATCACCATCTCACCAGTGCACCATCACCTCAGTCCCCCGTGCTCCCGTCTGCCCTTAACCCTCCCTCTCCCCCTCCCAACCAAGTGTCCCTAATTTGTCCTTGTCTTTTTATTTTTGGTTTTTGTGTCTTTATTGTTATTATTACTATTATTATTGTTCTTATTCCTTTCCTTGATTCTTATTTGCTCCCCTTATATTCTTCCTAGGGGAGGAACCATCTGGTATTTTTCTTTTGCCTTCTGACTTACTTCGTTGAGCATAATCCCTTCCATTTCCATCCATGTTCCTATGAATGTGTCTGGTTTAGAAAACTAATTCTTAAGGTCGATGAGTTGTTTTTAATAATATTGTGATGATGATGTTGATGGTGGTGGTAAAAGTACTGGCAGTTATTGCTGACACATCCAAAAAGTGTTTAAATGCCTTGGTACTGTTCTCAGTACGTCATATACACGAACTCCACAACATGTTCCTATTCAGATTAGGGTTGGTATTCTTAAGATTAGTATTCTTAAGAAGAAAATATCTCACTAAAAAAGCATTTTAATAAGAATCTGATGTTTTAGTTGAAACTCCCTGAATTATATTTGTTTAAATTTATGTGAAAATTTCTTGTACTAAATGCATTTAGAAATTCATGTGAAGATGTATCTTTGTGCTATTTTTTAAAAATTATGTGAAATGCAGAAGGGAATACAACATAATATGTGAAATTGCATATTTTACATTGGTAGGTTCTAACATTGTGTCTTCTCTTGACTTTCTTAATATTGAATTGGATAATATTAACATAGTTGCAATATTTGCCTTTGTTGCAATGACAAGATCTTTGGTTGTCAGAGCATAAATGTTATGCTTTTTCAAAACACTGCCTTTAAAAAAGATAAAGTATTTCAAAAAATGAAAAGAAGAACAATTAGCTATTGGTGATTTTAAAACCATACATAAAGTCGAAACACCCACGTGGGAGATAATCATATACTAGGTTGCAAACTAATTATGTTAATAATTAACTGATTAAAATAAATTGATCACTACATGAAATTAATAAATCAATTTTCAAAAAAGAAACATATTTCATTAGCAAGCAGAATTAATTGTATTGGCTAAATAAAAATTTTTTTTTCCAAAAAGAAAGGAATGAATAACACCATACATGAAAATTTACTCAAAATGGATTAAGACTTGGGCATAAGACTGAAAACATCAAGTAATTAAATGAAAATTTATGGACCCCATGACAAAAGCCGTACTATGAAGATGTTTTTGGGAATACAGCCCCGGCTGCAAGGGAAACAAAAGCAAAAATAAACACATGAGACTATCAAAACTTAAAGCATTCATACCACAAAAGAACATCATGAAACAAAAGGCAACCTACAGAATGTGAAAAAGTATTTGCACAGCACGCCTCTGACAAGGGGTTAATCTCCAAAACTGATAAAGCATTTACACAATTCAAGTGAAGAAGCAAAGAAACAATCCTAATAAAACAATGGGCAGAGGACCTCAATAGACACATCTCAAAGAAGACATTCAGATGGCCTGCAGACAAATGGAAAAAAAAAAAAAAAGGTTCAAAATCAGTAGTTGCAAGGCAAATGCAAATGATCAACAATGAGACACCATTTGACCACTGTGAGATGGGCTCAGTAAATGGCAAGGAAATATCTCACTAAAAAAGCATTTTAATAAGGCCAGACTCAACTCATCACAGCTGGAGGGTTTTTTTTTAAATTAATATAAAATACTTTTTTTAAAATTTACATATACTTGCCATCAATTGTAATCCCCATCACCATCTCACCAGTGCACCACCACCTCAGTCCCTCGTGCTCCCATCTTCCCTCAACACAGCTGGAGGTTCTAACAGGTGGGAAATCACAGACACCAAGAATCCAATGTAACTGTGTGAACTTGGGTCTTGATTGTAAGGAACAGACACTAGAAGCACCAGAAGGAGACACCAGATGGTGATACCAATTCTGGGATACACAGGGAACATTTGGAGATACTACCAGAGGGTGAACCTGCACTGGGGCCCATCTGGGTTCTCCTGTTCATAAGGGGAGTCCTTAGCTGGAACCACGGTGGGTTTCATGTAGAACTCTATTTTTTCGGCATTATGGCCAGCTTTAATTTTTACACTTGGTGCTTATGTAGAGGTCTATTTTGAGCTCCAGTACTGTCAACTCTGTTCTGGTATTAAATATGATGCTCACATGGAAACTCTACTATTGAAGTGGAAAACTGCCAAGTTTGCTAATAAGAGAAATTGCTGCATAGACCCTGCTGCTTGCTGGAGCGTAGAGGTTGCTAGGTAAACTATGTGCTCATAGCAGAAAGATGAGAAATTGGCTACTTCGAGCCTTTTCTGAACCTGAGTCCTGCTTGGGCTAACTTGACCCTTCCCAACCACCAGTCCCAACACAATGAACAATGCTTATGTTATGATTAATATACTTATGCTGTGATAGATGAAGTAGGAAACTTTTCATGTAACTTGTATAAAAATCCTGCCTTTTCTGCTGTTTAGGGCTCAGGGTTTTGGTAGTGATCCCACTGGACCCACCGGTGTGACAAGTAAACTATTCTCTCTCCACCTCTCTGAGTGCCGCCTGATTTCTTTGGGAAATCGCCATAACACTATTGCTCAATTATGGTCAGCTTGGTTACAGTTATTACGCAAGGTGCATGTGTCCAACTCCATTGTTACTCAATTATGGTCACCTCAGTTCTAAGTATTACAAGTTTCTCATGTAAAACTCTACTGTAGCTCAAATATAGTCAGCTCTGAAGTGTTTCGCACACATGGTACTCATGTAGAATCAATTGTGAGCTCGAGTACCGCCAGCTCTCTTTTAGTTATTACACATGGTGCTCATGTGGAACTGAACTGTGAACCAATCTAATGCCACCTCTGTTGTCTTTACCACACATGGTACTTACGTAGAACTTGGTCATCTCAATTAGTGTCAGCTCTGGTATATCATAGTCATTAATTATGGTGCTCATGTAGAACACAGTTCTGAGATCACAAACATCAGCTCTGTTATCCTTGCTACACAAGTTGCTCACGTATAACTCTGTAGCTTAATTATCATCAGACTATTCTAGTTATTACACATGGTGCTCATGTGGAATTGAATTGTGAGCTCAATTAATGTTAGCTCTATTCTCCTTATTATGCAAGACGTCCAGACAGTCCTGCATTACTCAGCATTTTTGGTTATTAGCGCTGATTTTATTATCATAAATGCTGTTGTGAACATTTCTCCTTTTTGGCAGCATGTCTGGGTTGCCTGTTTATTCTGGAGGTAACTAATGATTCTTGCCCTTTCTCCCTTTCTAGAAGAGCCTTAATTTTTAAAATGATCATATGTATTACTTCCTAATACATTGGAAGCAGTAAACTTTTTTGTTCTGATTAAATGGACTAAATCCCAGCTTGTTATTGGCTTTTTTGAATTTATCTTTAATGATTTGGTAGTTGGACAGTAATTTAACTTTTTACCTGGATTTTTAAAATTGTATATTTAAAGTTATTAAGAAAATCTCCCCAGGAAAAAAAATAGGTGAGTGATATGGGTGAACAATCTTTAATTCACTCCAGGTTCTACATGAAAAGCATGAAATTTACACGAGGGAAAATACACACTTTCTTAAATGAATTTTATTTGCTTATTAATTACTCCTGGAAGTTGATGATGGTGATGATTCTGGGAGATCCTGTTCAAAATGCTCACCATCTGTTATTCAACTTGTACCACTTTCATACCAGGTCATGCTCAAATTGTTTCATTGACATGACTTTTTTCAATACTTATTCCATTTCTTTTTTCCCTCAATAATATTTGAAAAACAGAAAACTGTAGTGCCAGCAACCAGGTACAGAGCCAACAGGGGGACTGGGGGGCTGGGAGTCTGCAACACAGCCCCCCAGCACATCTTTACTCTTTGGGTTCTGTTGGCCTCATCTTGTGGTCTCTTTAACCATTCCCGAAGCCATCCTCTGTAGCTCTGTAGTCACTTGTCCTCTTGCAGCCCCATGTCATAGCTGTCTTCTCTCTGAGTGATGCTGCCAAATAACCTCAACCTCCAGACCCAGGTGTGCCCACTCACGCACGCCCACACCACCATCAGGCACGCATGCCCAAGTGCCTCCTGCATTCAAAGCTGCAGGTAACAGCCACAGAGGCCAGGGGCATAAAAGCCCGACCGTCTAATTACCCTACAAAAACTCAAAGAAACTTAAACTGGATCATGTATATTTTATTTATAAAGAACATTTGAAATATTTTTTCTACTATTTAAAGACAATTAAGTACCATTTATTTTTCTTTCTGCTAAAGATGAAGTTACTTGGCAGTTATTTCACTTTTGCTACTATTTCAGATATTTCCGTAGCAAGCAACATTTAAAATAAAGCAAGTTCTAAAATGATTTGATTAAATTCATTGAGCAATCAACCATTTTTTCATGTCAAACACTACATCTGTGTAATATATTTAAGGGTGGTGGAGTTTTTTTCTCTCCGATAAACCACTGTGGAAGAAGACAGAGTGGTAGAGATTGTCCAGAGTGCCGCAGTCTTCATGCTGCTGGGAAGCTCAGAAGCCACCACCAAATCAGAAGTGGCATGAGAAACAGTACATGCCGGCACTGCCCTCCAAGCCATTCCTTTTGGAGGTGCTTCCCATGCAAAGGTGCTGGAAAAATTAGGAGTTGGAGCCAATCAGTCCAATTCTGTCACCCCCCACAATTGTATTTGAGTCTAGCTGACCAGTAACTGAACAAAGGTCACAGCCTTTGCACCCAAGGATGGTTGTTTGAATTTTATTGAGGAAAATGATGAAGTTCTGGCTGCTGGATTTGGCTGCAAAGGTCATGCTGTGGTGACATTTCTGGAGTCTGATTTAAGGTTGTCAAAGTATCCAGCGTCTCTCTTTGGCCATCTAAAAAGGCAAGAAGGGAAAATCAAGGCCGTATGTTTAGACAGTGAAAACACCTTAGTGTTAAAAAAAAAAGAGTGAGAGAGATTTGCCTGATTTACACACAGTATAGTTGCAGAACCCAAACTCACTTTCAGTCACCTCAGTACTAATATTGTTTAATAAGCCTCAGCATAACAAAGTGTTAAGTGCACTGTGTGGCAGCCAGACAGATCTACTGCATATGAAGAGCTTATTTCTGCCACTTACTTAGCTGTGTTTAGATATTTGTAAGCTGAGGATAGGAGAGTGTCTGCTAGGAATAAATGAGAGCATGCAGACATGGTAGCTATCCCATGCTTAATATATGATGCCTTCAATAATTTTGACTATTAGCAATGACAATATAAAATCAATGGGGTCTTTGGGAGCTTTTTCATTAGAATCCCTTGAACAACTTGTAAACTTGACCATATATTCCCCAAATCCATGATATTTTAAAGTACGTTTTTACATGACTCAAAGAATAGTCTTCGGATTTCCTCCTTGTGAATGAAAGCTGATCTGACCTTCAAAACTTATTTACTAAAATCCAAATGTAAATATAAGTTACATTTACGATATATTCAGATGTATATTTTAAAATGATATTTACTATTTTAGGATCACAAAGGTAATAAAGTGTATATTCATTTAACAACATTAATATTTAAGTTCTGTAAAACAGGCCACACATTCAAGAACTGCTGCTACATGAAATGTTTCTAAACCTTACACTTGAATTATGAGCCACAGAGTTAGTATCTGCAAATAGGTCATTTAATATAATTGTACCTCATGGATTTCTCTCAGTTTGTATTTTGGAATGCAGTAACTCTCCTGGAATATAAAAAGAAAGGTGAATTTTGTGTGTGGGAGGAATGATGATATTAAATAGTAGAGGAAAAGAGTGAAAATTGAAAAGGCAACCACCTGTAATATAGGAATATATACAGACCCATTCTATTGTATCAACTCTAGTCTAAAAGTTTATTTAATTCTTTTTTTAAAAGATTTATTTATGTGTACAAAAGCTGGGGTACAGGTCAAAATCATGGGAGGTGAGAGGATGCACCAGAGACAGAATGGGGAGCAGAACAGGCAGATCAACTGAAACACACTGCTAAAGGAGAGCAAGGGGCAAGACAGGAGAGGTCTGCTGCGCCATGTGGGTCCCCTCCCCTGGCAGGGATTGAACTCCTGCTGCTGTGCCACACATGCTTCACAGAGCGGCGCTCAACCCACTGCACCAGCAGGGAGGCCCAAAGCTTACTTAATTCTAATGAACTTGTCCAGATCTCCTAGAATTCACTAAGATAGGGAATGCACTGTCATTTACCCCCTTTCAGCCAAAAGCCTGCAGGGTTTAATATGGAACTCTGGCTTGATTCTTGAATAAAACCAGATTGTCCTTATAATGTCCAGGAAGAATACTCCTAATCTTGCTTTTCCAAAGTTCTGATCATAGTAAGTTTAAAGAACTTATCAGCAAATTTTAACGTATGTTGACATAAGCAGTGCTTTTCAATAGATCTGGTGTGATTTCTGAATGGTAATCATGTTTCCAGAATTAACTCTATTCTGTTGTGATGACTCAAAGACTTGATATACCAATGAACGTGATTTGTGAACACTTTATTTGAAGTTTTACGACTTTACTATAATAAGAGCGAGTAAAATGTTTATTTTATATTGTTATTTTAAGATTTTGGTAACAGGTTATGATAACTTCATAAAATCCACTAGGTTACTTTCAGTAATTTTCAATGTTGGGAGCTATCTATAAAGTACTTTTGTAATAATGGGGTTCCCAGAGATAGGGGAGGTTCCTGGTTCCCTGCCCCACCTAAGGAAGGGTGGAGCTGAGCAGGGAAAGGAGAGGAAGGTGTAGATGGGCTGAGAAGGAAGAAAGAAAGATGGAGTACAAGAAGGAGACCTGGAGGAGACACATGGAGCAGAGAGACATGTGAAGAAGCTGTACTTGCTTCTTGGTCTTGGACTGGTTTAAACAGATGTGGGTGAGAGACCGTGGGAGGTTAACAATGGCAACTTTTGTCTTGATTTTGTTTTTTCTCTTTTCATTTCAGACTTGTCTGGCCCCTTCTGACCCTTTCCTTGGGTACCCCCAGAAGGTACTTTAGACTTGTTGCAGGCTTTTGGGTCTCAGTTGCCCTGCTTTGGACCAACCTTTTTTTGTGCTGGGCATTTAACCATGAGGGGATGGGTAACTTCTGGAAACTATTTTTTTGTCTTTTCTGTATTGCACACTAATTGTATGAAAGTCCTTTCCATTAAAGGTCTTACACACTAGAGTATGTTTTGTTTTGATGTAGCAGATGGCAGAACCTATTTAAAGCTGGTATCTTCTGGAGTTCTGGGGTGCTCCAACCCTACTCTATAATACAACCAGTAGCACACAGCTGGGCTGCTTCTCGAGCATTTCTCTGTCACAGTTTTACACTAGCCTCTGGGGAGATGCCTTCTTAGGAATGATTTTCCCTGGCATCCTGGAAATTGTATTTTTAGCACATTCTGCTGGCACATTATCATAGTGACCTCTCTCCTTTTCAGCGCATGGACTTACTGCATCTCTACCAAGACCTAGATCTCCACCTGGAGAGCTCTTCCTTGGTCAGTGGAGTAGTAATGGCTACTCCTTGCATCTGCTAACCATGTATTATTTAGGGTTTTCTTAACTTACTAGTCAAACCTTTGATATTCCAATTCTAAGTTGACATTTATTTATATTAAACATTCCTTGTTCAAATTATTATATGGTTTCTCTCTTATGATTGTATGCAGAATGATACATTGGGGAAATGAAATACCTAAGAAATTATTATGAGCAGTGAATTTGGTAAGATATCCCAACAGAATAGAAATAAAATAATGTAGAGGTGAATTGTAACTAAATTCACAATACTTTTGAAATTGAAAGGACACCTTTGAGGAGAAAGCATGCATTGTACAAAAAAAGGAAGAATGATATAATATATATTAATATACGAAATTAAATTTTAAAAAGAAAGGGTATCCTTTTAAAAAAAATCAATCATGACCCAGGACTGAACTTTCAATTGATTCTAACAAAATCCAACATTCTAGTTGTCTGTGCTTTATTGAAATCGCACTCAGACACATTTGCATAAAACAATAACTTTTTTTTTTAATCATCCTTGTGGATTCTGTGGGTAAGGAATGCAAGCAGAGTGCAGAGGAGATGGCTTGCTTCTACTCTATGATGTCACCGCTTCATTTCAGAGCTGCAGCTGATGCCGATCCAATGGCGGAGGCTGGGATCTGTGAGGCCAATCATGGCTGGTGTGGGCTGGCACGATCCAAAGCAGGTGTCTGCTTTAGTTAGGACTGCTGACCCGGGCACCTACCCATGGCCTCTGCATGTGCTTTTGACTTCTCATCACATGGCAGGATTCTTGCTGAGAGTTTCTCAGATGGAGCAATGAGAGAACAAGCATTATCAGTGACAGATGGATGCTGAATAGACTTTTCTGGTCTAGATTTCTGCCACCTTCTATTGATTATAGGCAAACCACCAAAACCATCTTACATTTAAGGAAGAAATGAAATACATTTAACTTCTCAATGGAGGATTTTCTATATTATAAGAACATGTGGGATAGAAGATATTATTGTGCTTATTTTTTAGTTGCCCTAATAAGACAGTTGTTTCATGGGGAATAAAAAGGACTATAATTGTTAGAGTCTTTCCCCTGATTTTAAATAGGGAAAAAGAACATGTTGCATAATTATTACATCATTTTGGTGATTAAGAATAAAATAAAATTTGAATTTTTTTTTTTACAATCATGAATACAACACCTTGACAAATAGACATACTGTATTCAGTACATGCTAATTGGAGAAATGAACACTGTTGATCTTTCTGAAAACAATTCCTCCAACTCACTTTCCATTCTATTATCTTTGCATGCGCTTAAATTTTTATGTATTTACGATAATCAAACTTTCATCTTATTTCATGAGTTTTAAGGGTTTACAATGTAAAATACAGAACTTTAGTGTTCTTTCTTTATAAAATCACTTAAAAATTAAATTTGTAAGTGATTTGAAACCTGACACAGAATGAGAAGTATCTAAATTCACTTTAATGATTTAATGGATAAATCATTATTTCTGCACCATTCAGTAAATAAGTCTTCCCCTCATTAATTTGCAGTAATCATATTTTAAATCAAATATTAATCTCAAACATGTCTTTGCACATCACTGATGGACTGGACAGTTCCTCACTTAAGTTCACCTCATTGAGTGTATTTACCATGTGTTAAGGAAGACTCTTACTGATGATTTCAAATAGTTTTTAACTAAAAAAAGACTAATTTTGGGGAGTGTAAAATAAAAACATAAGTTAATTTTTGAAGAATACTTATCCCATTCATGCTTTCCTTTCAAGAGTATTTTTTTTCCTATGGAAGGTATTTTTGAAAAATTTTCTGTACTTTTTAATATTTTGCCAAACATAGAAGTACCACTGCTTTCCAAAGTTAATAACATTTTAGTAAATTCTCATATTTTCTTTTCAGTAGAAAAGAAATGGTATTTCCTACCATCAGGGAAACTTTGATATTGCAAAATTTTATTTTTATATTGCATCTTATTTATTTATAATTCTCTAAATTGTATAAAAAAATATTGGCAGTCAGCCTCACTTTCTAGGTCTGGACTTTAAACAGAATGTCTCTCAAGCTGTCTCCTGGGGTGCTGGCCTATGCTGTTCTGATAGATGGTCTTTTTCATTTTGATGAGTTGATATCCATTTCTAGTTTTGCTTGTCTGTTTGAATCAGAAGAGGGTGAATTCAATGGGTAGCTCTGTCTAGGATTTTGAGTCTAATTTCAATGGAGTATTTGCTGCTTCCTTGTTGGTGACTTGTTGGTCCCTCCACGAGGCAGCCACTTGGTTGCTCTTTCCTCTGGCGGGGATGTCCACTCTCTCTAACATGGCAGGAGGAGAGTCAGAAAGACCAAACAATGGAAGCAAACTGAGAAACCAAGGAGGGAGGAGAAAGGACAGCAGGACAAACAGAACACAGCAAGAAAACAGCCTCTTCCTCTCACCTCAGTCCCTGGATCCTCCTGGCTGGAAGTTTCTGGAGGGGTCTCCATATGGAACCATCATCTACAGCTGCCCCTTCCAACTACATCTTTCTTTTATGCATTTGTTGCTGAGAGCACTTTGAGAGCACTTTTTTGTCCTCTGGGGCCTGGGCTATTGTGCAAATTGGAGTCCTGAGATACCCAGAACATTCTCTGCCACTCTCTAAACCCTCCACATGACTCTCTCTGAACTTTTTTCCTGTGTGATTCAACGGTTGGTGTTTTTTTTTCATCACAGTCTTAAATGGCCACAAAGATCTTAGAGGTTCATTAAGTTTATCTCAGGGCACAGAAGTACTGAATCCCCCATCTCATGTGAGCACTGTTAGATGACCATCTCTGTCTTGATGAAAGCTTAGAAGAGGTGTCCTTCTGTGTGAATCCTGAATGCCTGCCCCTAGCCCCTGCACATATGCTGCCCTTCAATCTCTTCAGGAACAATTCTCCAGAAGATACATCATGCTTTATGTTTTACCATTTCCTTTTTCATGAGTTTCCCCTATCATATATAAATATATAAAATGCAGATGCTTCCTCTGCTGGGTACCTATTTGCTGTTGAAGATCTACTTTGCACCTTGCTCAGTAGCCAGAGGTTGAAGTCTACAGCTGTTAGCCTGTGGTTACATTTGGCTAATGGGAGGCACTGGTAGGTGATAAAGGGCAGCAAGAAAGACAAGTTAATTTGTTTATGGTCCTGAATTGTTCCTTACTAGTCCACTGTTCTGCAATTCTGTGTCCTTTCCTGAAGACCTCTGCTCCTATCAGATTGTTGCCCCAGTGGCTTTTGCCAATACTGCCGTTTCCTCCCATCGGCCCTCAGCAATGGCTTTTGAGGTTGCCAGCCCTGGTGTATTCACCATCTTTGTTTGTTCGTTCATTTACGCTTTGCACATATTTTCAATATTCTTTTTATTATAAAGTTGTCTGTCAACATCCATGGGAGATTGGATCCATTTCTCCTGTGGATTGCAGGGCCCATAGAGGTCAGGTCTCTTGCATAAAATCACATAGTATTTGCATACGCTACTTATATCCACCTATCTCTTTTGATCATCTCTAGTCTATGATCAATAACTAATACAACATAAGTGCTATGTAAATAGTTGTACTGATTGTTAACGGAATAATGATGAGAATTAAAAGTTTGCACATGCTCAGTATAAAGCAATCACCATAGACCTAACAACATAGTAGGTAGTTTTGATTTAAGGATGGTTGGGACGTTAGTCCCTTATCAGTTTTACATTGTCTTTTGTTACTGGAATGCCAGTCTCAGTTCATTTGGCCAACAAAAGGAAAAAGAGTTTGAGAAGGAAAAGAGCAGACCACCATCCTGCTCTTTGAATTTCATTAAACGAGACTAATCACACCTCAGATCAGATTTTTTTTAGAAACTGCATTTGATTATGCCATTTAGAGAATCTTTGTTTAAAAATTAAAAGATCAAATTCAATCACATTTTGTGATTGAAGATATTTCTTTGTTAAATATTTTAAATGTTTTCTTTAGCATAAGCTTTTTTACTTGTTTTTTTTTTTGGCAAAGCATTCATTCTTCTTATTTTTTTTAATTTCAGCCTTCAGGTTTTATTTTTTTTCTTTCGTTTTTAACTGAACTATGGCTGAAATATTTGAAAAATCAATGTTGTGACATTACTTTAGGTATCTTAAGGACAGAAGAGAATATTGGTCTCACATGTTATTTTATCTATAAATATACTTAATGTCAATTAACTTATTATTGATAGTATGTATCTGAAAGATTTGATTTTAAATTTCTTTTTTATATTTAAACTTATTTAAATATATTTGACGTTAATTGTAGTCCCCAGGGAATTCTCACCACCATTTCACCCGCGCACCGTCAGATCACCTCAGTCCCTTGTGCTCTTTCTGCCTTCATCCCAGTTCCTCCCCACCCTACAATTTCCTTTGGTTTGTCTTTGTCTTTCAGTTCTTGTTGTGTTTTTCTTTCTTTCTTTTTTTTTGATTGTTACTGCTCTTTTTCTTGAGCCCTTTTTTTTGTTCCTTTACATTCCTCCTAAAGTGAAACCATCTGATATTTTTCTCTTGCCTTCTGACTTATTTCACTGCCGCAGGCCAGCTGCAGCAACGAAACAGGGTCCCCACAGGATGAGACAGCTTTGGTGATGAATATATAGGGAAAGGGGAAAGGGGAGAAGAAAACCCAGACACTCTTTCTATGGCACCAAAATCTTACATCTTCCTCTTATATCTTCCCCTGAGAGTCTCAGCAGTTCTTTATTTATACTCTACACACAAGAAGCAGGAAAGCAGGGAAACATCATTTGTAACATTTTTTAGGAAAAACAGGGGAGTTTCAGGCCCCAGCCCTGTGCAAAAACATGTTTTTGAGAACAACAGAACAACATTCGTTACATTTCTTAGGACTGTACAAAACAACATGTATCCATCCGTATACTAAACTTTTGAGGCAGATGCAATAACCCAGCTCCATCACAATCAACTAGCCCTTTCCACCACAGGCCCCAAGCAAAAAGGAAATATTAAAATTAAACCCCAAACTATATCTATTCCTTACCATTCCATCCCCAAAAGCAGCCATTAACTCCAACCTATCCTGAACCCAATAGTTCATCATCAAAATTGCTCAGCAACCAGTTATTTTGTTTGTTTAGTAAAACAGTCAATCTTAAAAATGACCCCCCATGGGAAATTTCCAATTAGCACTTAACATGCCTTTACAAGATGGTGACAGTAATATCAGCCAAAACAGTGGAGATCGGGCAGGGGCCAGTTTTGGAGCTCCTCATTTTTCAGTGTTGTCCCTCATGCCGGACTTTTGTCACTCAGCATGAGTAGCATGGCCCCCAGCATTTCACTGAGCATAATTCCTTCTAGCTTCATCCATGTTTCTATAAATGACTCTAGTTTATCTTTTTTGATTGCTGAATAGTATTCCATTGTGTATATGTACCACATCTTCTTGATCCAGTCATCTACTTTTGGGCATTTGGGTTGTTTCCAGGTCTTACCAATTATAAATAGTGCTGAAATAAACATGGGGGTACAGGTACTCTTTTGGATCGGTATTTTTGTGTCCTGTGGGTAGATCCCTGGGAGTGGAATTGCTGGGCCATATGGTAGCTCTATTTTTAGTAGACTGAGGAACCTCCATATGGCTTCCTATAGTGGTTGGATTAAATTGCATTCCCAGGCAGTCATTCTTAGACAGTCTTATTAAGTAGAAAATTTTCCAGGAAAGTGTTTTCATTTTTAAATGTATTATTTTTATTCAATTATTGTAGACTATCTTTTGCTCAAGAAGAAAAAAATCCTTGTGCTATCTTTCATTCAGAGAATATGCAGCCAAAGCTATAAAAATTTATTAGTTAATTAATTAATAATAGGAATAGAATTCAATGGAAGCCTTCTTCCTTCTCCTCTGTTTCCTCAACACTTATCTCTTTTATGCTTTGTGAGTTTAGGTGTCCAACGCTAGTGAGTCACTGTACAATATTCAACTGTCACTTTTCAACTTTTCTTTCTAATGTTACCTCATTTGTGAAGCCTTCCCTCAGCCCCATAGGCATAATTAGATGCTTACTCTCCTTGGTGTTTCCATCTCTCTGAGGTGTGGTTGCAGATCTCTGCTTATACCACTGATCTGCATGTATGACACTTTACTTTATTGTGAAGTATATATTCCACCTGGCCCTGTTTAAATCTATATTTCTTCATTCACTCTTTAGAGGAACTCAGGAAAAAATTTTTTGAGCTAAATTATTGATCCAAATCTTCCTAAATATTTTTGGAGCTTCAGTTTCATTCCAGTATCTTAATATTTTACACGATTTTAACTTTAAGTGGGGAGTTGAGATTTATGGCCAGGTGGTCCCTATTCACACTAATCTAATATTCTAAAACTTTTCTTTATTTTCTGTGTTCAAGTTTCTGTTTCTGTTATCAGTGAGTCCTCTTCGTTAGTCTTGGATTGCCTTCTGTATTGCTTTCAGGACTGAATCCTGCCTACCCTTTCCTTCTCTAATGGGTTCTAGGCTGGTATTTTATTTTATTTTTAAATTTTTATTATTAAGGTAACATTGGCTTATAGCACCATATATGGTTTAGTGGAATAGGTTCACTCCTCCTCAGATGTCCGTCCCTGAGCCACACCCAGTACCAAGGCATCCTTATTCCTTTACCATGTACCACTGGGCTTCTTTGCCCCTTCATTCCTACACCTCTCCTCTGTAGTAACCTTAATTATGCAGCCACATTTCTAGGCTTTGTTTTGGTTTGGTTTAGTCAGTTCTTTTGTTTGTTTCTCTAGATTGCACAAATGAATGAAATCATTTAGTATGTCTTCCACCCTCTGGCTTTTTTCACTTAACATAATCCCTTCCAGGTTCATCCATGTTGCAAATGACAAGAATTCATCTTTTTTATAGCTTAATAGTATTCCATCATGTATATGTATTGCTTTTTCCCTAATCTTGTCACCTGTCATTGGACACTTAAGTTGTTTCTATAGCGTGATTATTTTAAATAGTGCCACAATATGAATATGGAGTCCATATAGCACTTCAAAACAGTGCTTTGTATGCCTTGGATAAAATGCTAAGGAGTGGAATTGCTGGGTAGTTTGGTATTTTCTATTTTGTAATGTGTATCTTCTGTAGTTTTATATATCATCAGTCCTATTCACTGTGTTCAAAATCGGCTACTTTTTCAGAAAATGGAATGCTTCATTTCGGGGCTGTTAATCTTTGCTCTACCAAAATGACATCTGTTAAATCTTTTCCCCTCTGGATCAGGTCAATATACTTAGGAAATGTCTCTCGTAAATGGATAACTGACCATTCCTAGTGAATCTTGTGCTATTCTCTTTCAATACAGCCCATTTAAAGGTAGGTCTTTCTGATAAGGGATTAACATTTTAAAGACACAGAAGTCTGACTGAGTTTTGAGCTATAAATTTGCATATGTTTGGTCTTACTTTTTTTTGGCATCTTAAAACAAATTTTTTTTGGTCATGAAGATTTTATTTTTGGATTTGAAGAATTCATGAAGAATCATGCATGCCACCACAAGTGTTCTTTGTAAACTGTATACACTCAGTTTCTCCAATCCTTTCAATCCAATGTAATGTTCATATCCTTCATATAGTTGAATATCCTCCAACATATTAACCTGGAATAATTTTCAGGAGTGATTGTGGTGACTGAAGTGAAGTCAAATGTAAAGCGGTCAATAAAAAGAACAGAGTTATGAATTATTTAACTAAAGTGAGATTTCATATGGATAAGCAGTACCTACAATTCTTGGCTTACCCTTGTACCTGCCATTTTGAGTTTGGACACAGGAAGACATTTGATTTTTCTCCAGCCTTATTCCTGGTCATGTTTTGTCTTTTTACAGACTCCCACGTATTAATCCACTTTTCCTCTTATGGTTCCACTTAAGTCACAGAGGGTCATCTAGGTAATGGATGTTGATACTGGAGTTACCTTTCCCATCTTGCCTGATCATCAAATATCTGGCCCCATTTCCCATGATTCTCCTTGCTAATGGCTGCAGGGCCTTGGCCCCATCTTGGCAAAGCACCCTGGAGTTTGCTGTTCAAAATATTCCCTGCTGGGCCTGTTCCCTGAGGCCCCAATAAGAGGAAGAAATCTTGTTAGACCTTTGTTCGAAGAAGAAGCAAAAGTACTAATTGGTATCTAAGTGGTGGGAGTTTCATTTTGGGTCCCTACAGGCAATATCTAAAAAGATGTACATTAAATACTCTGTTCTTGGGACCTGACTGGTAGCTTAACTTCTTACCCCAATAGATTGATCAAATGCATCTTTTCTGGTGAGTAATGGCTAAGACTCAAGGAATAGAGATATGTATAAGTTCCATACACAAATTAACTTTCTCCCAATCTTCCCAGATCTGGATAATCTGATGGGATTCTTGGGGTGGAATGCATGGATTTGATCTAAATAGGAAAAACTGGAAGTACTGACAATGCTGTTTATGTCATGAGAGATATATGTCGCCCTTTTGTGCCATATGGACATAAGCAAAGGATAAATTTGATATGTGAGAGCTCCTTCCTCCAAGTGTGTAGTCATGTTTCTATATTGGGATCAACAGTAAGTTATTTGTAAATCTGTTCTTTGAAACCCTCAGAGTGGGTCACAAGGAAACATTTGTGAAATTCCCAAAAATTGTGTCCTAGACTCCTTACCTCCCTTCACTTACTACCCTGATGGAGGGAGAAGGACTGAATTTTCTTGGATCATTGTGCATTTATTTTTTTCTAGACCTCAGTTTTCTAATGCACATAATGATGGTATTGGGCATAGAAACTGTTGATAATCTAAATAGTTTTGTACACATTTTGTGACTGCATGAAAAATGGAACTGGAGGGATAATCTGCCCTTTTTCTCTCATGTTCTAAGTAATGTGTCTGTAATATAGAATTTTTTTGACTTTCACATGTCATTACTACCAAAAGCTTCTGTTTATTCTAGGTCACCACCTAGAAGGAGAGAGATGGATAGGAGATAAAATCAGAGAATGTGCTGAGATACTGGGAACAGATATATACTTGCATATATACATTCACAAAGATATCATTTGTGAATAAATTGGGGGAATACTCCAAGGAAGACCTCACCGATACTGATGTCATCAGGGACCATTTATTCTGTAAGCCAGGAGTCAGGAAATGTCTGAAGGAGAGGGAAATATCCAAATTAAAAGATTTTCTAGATGTTAAATTCTGGGTAGTTTTAGATGAAGGTTATTGTTATAAGATGAGGGGACCATGTGAGGTCAATTCTGATTACATCACCAGCATTCAGAACTTGGAAACATGAGCATGATGGGAAGGATTTTAAATTAACAACAGTTCCTGGGCAACTGCTTATATATGGTCATCTAAATTGCTCCAGGTCACACATACACTAGGATATCTAACTCTGGGATCTGGTTTCTGAAGTTCTCATCCAAAACATTTCCCAGCGAACTAAACTGACTTGCCTCTTCTGTGCTTGGAGATCTTGCAGAAATATTGACTAAAGCAAAATTATTTTTGATAGTTTTCAATCCCCACATCATTGCATTTACCCTGCATGCCTTTCTTTGCAGTGGCCCTTTGCTCTTGCCAGTGAGATGAGCATGATGATTCTTTCCAATAATTCTCATCTCTTCCCAAATACTTTCTTCTTGGCTGGCATTCCAGGATTGACTGCGGCCCACATTTGGATCTCACTTCCTTTTTGCTTCATGTTCTTTCTGGCAGTGACTGGGAATAGTGTCCTGCTTTTTCTCATCCAGACAGAACGCAGCCTTCACCAGCCTATGTTTTTATTTCTTGCCATGCTCTCCTCTGTTGATCTGATCCTCTCTCTCTCCACACTGCCTAAGATGTTGGCCATCTTCTGGTTTGGGGCTACAGCCATCAGTTCCCAGTCCTGTCTTTCCCAGATGTTCTTCATCCATGCATTCTCTGCCATGGAGTCAGGAGTGCTGGTAGCCATGGCCTTGGACCGCTTTGTGGCCATCTGCAACCCTCTGCGTTATGCAACCATTCTTACCCCGGTTGTGGTTGCTAAGATTGGAGGCCTGGTGGTGCTGCGAGGAGTGGGATTGACCATCTCCTTTCCAAGCCTGGCCCATCGGCTTTCATACTGTGACTCTCACACGATTGCTTATACCTACTGTGAGCACATGGCAGTAGTGAAGCTGGCCTGTGGGACCACCACCGTGGATAACCTCTATGCCTTTGCTGTGGCAATATTTCTTGGTGTGGGAGATATGGCCTTTATTGCATACTCCTATGGGCAGATTGTGAAGACAGTGGTTCGTTTTCCTTCACCTGAGGCACGTGCTAAAGCAGCCAGCACTTGTACTGCTCATGTCTGTGTCATCATCTTCTTCTATGGACCAGGTTTTCTTTCTGTGGTCATGCAGCGCTTTGGGCCACCCACCGCCTCTGCTGCCAAGGTCATCCTTGCCAATCTCTACTTGCTTTTTCCCCCTGCACTAGACCCCATTGTCTATGGGGTCAAGACTAAGCAGATCCGGGACCAGCTGTTCAAAATTCTAAACCCCAAGCGGATTGATCCTACCTGAGTATAGTTATGATCAGCTGACTGTAGGGCCAGGGGGACCCTCTCTGTGGGTCACTAACCTGGTAAGGATGGTGGAGACAGACACAATGAAGCTATCCTGAGTGTTTGGGAGTTGGAAAATCTCTTCTGAGTCCTAGACTTTAAATATGGGGATGGAAACTTGAGAAAGGCTGGGTTATCATGAGCGATCAATCAGCAAGTAATTTTTTGATACCGTTTTTTCTTTCAAAGTTTATGGTTTACTTGTGTTGACAAGATAAAGTAATCCAGTAATTAATAAACAATTAGCAATTTGACAGATTTGGATCACATAATTTAGAATAGGAGTTCAGGGAGAGACTGGGTGCCTATTGTGAACATATGAAAACATGAGCTACTTCCCCCATGACACTGACATGCAGCCAGGCTTTATCATGTCAGTAAAAGGTGGTATCACAGAACAGGGGTAAAAAACTATGGGGAAATTTAGAATTTCAAGTTTATGAGAAGAACTCTTTAAAATATTCTTGTTCCATCTGACTCCAGAATTGCAGGTAAGCTTGGTTTCCTCACTTCTATATTTTTTCACTCTGTTTTTGAGCTTAAAGACCCTCTATGACTCCTATAGTATTAAGTTTTTTTTTGTTTTTTTATTAATATAATTTTTTTTTAAATTTACATATACTTGCCATCAATTGTAATCCCCATCACCATCTCACCAGTGCACCATCACCTCAGTCCCTCGTGCTCCCATTTTCCCTCAACCCTCTCCCTCCCCTCCCCACCAAGTGTCCCCAGTCTGTCCTTGTCTCCTCATTTTTGGTTTCTGTGTCTTTATTGCTGTTATTGTTATTATTATTGTTCTTATTCCTTTCCTTGATCCTTATTTAGTTCTCAGATAGCATTGAAAATTCTTTGTTTATTTTTTCATTTTTAGTCTTAGTTGTAGAGACTTGAGTTAATATTTGTTGTATACAGTAATTCTTGTTCTAATTCTTATTTATCTTTTGTCTTCATTCCTAACCCTCTTGGCTATTTCCCTCCAATTCCAACCACTGGTACCCTAATGTTTTTGTTGTATGTGTGAAAGTATTTGCATATCCTTGTAATAGATGTAGTGCTGATTAAGTGTTGTGTACTCCAAATGTACATAAATATCCTTTTTAGTGGCTCAAATGTCCATGCTTCTTCTAGCCATAATTTATCTCAGCTCTTCTTAATGGGACTGCATTTTATCCCTGTTTTATCCTTGCCATTTGTACTAATTATGAATTTCAATTCAAATCTCAAGTCCTTGAAAAATGATTTTTTACTGGATGGGTCACTTGTTTTCTGAACTGAGAACTCTGTGTACATTTCTGTCATTATCCATCATAATTTAGAATTATATATGATGATTTGTTGAGTGATCTTTCTACCCCTGTTAAATGGTATGTTGTATTGCATTTTTAGCATAGTACCAGGCTCTAAATAAATGTTTGCTCGATAATTAAATCTCATTATTTTAAAAGACTGTCACTAGCATATTTGCTCATCATTTACATTGACATGTGTCTTTTTAAATAAATACATACATAAAGCTCCATAAGTGTCACAGCTGGCAATCAATATTGGAGTTTGCCTGACTCTCTTAAGTAGCTTCTGCTCTAGGATCCCATTTTTTTTCTCTTTTAAGTATTAATATTCAGTGTTGTTAGTAAGATGATAATTCTTCAAAAAAGGACAAAAAGTAGAAACTACCTCCTCTTCTTTTATCTCTGCTCCATGGTTGGGAATGAAAGAAAATGTGACTGAGAGGTTGTAGAAGATTTCTTAGTAGGTGAAGGCTTGAGCAATATTTGCCACCAAGAAACTTAGATATCCCCAAGGGTTTTGGTCAAGCTTTTTTGAACAATCTTAGTCTGAATATGTTCCATTAGTGTAAAATCTTGATAATAGCGTCAGTTCCGTTATTTAGCTATTACTCCAGGGTACCCTGAACTCTTGAAGGAAAAAAAATCCTTGCACATAAATATTCTCATTTAATGTGTGCAAAACTGATGTTTTCTTTTTTGAAAATAAGCACTATACTTATTAAATGGGGACTATTCCTTTTCTCATGCCTCTTCTACCTCTGGTTTGGGAATGAGTTCACTCTGCATGCATCCAATTTTCAGTTCTTTCCTGTAAAATCAAACTAACAAAAAAATAAGAATAGATGATACCTTTGAGTTTTGTGTCATTCATGCACTGTCTACCACTCCTAGTTACTGGTATCTCTCCTGATTATACTCCTTTGTTAAGTTATGACTTGGCCAACATTTTCTCATTTTTTAGTCACCCATAATCCTGGGAGACTTCAGTGTTCAAGTTCAATGATCCATTGAACACTCTCAGCTTTCATATTCTTGATTGCTTTTTCCCCAAAGACCCCTACTTCATTTATGCACTCTCATGGCATACCCTTAAACCTCTAAAGAGATCACTCTTTGTTTACAACATATATGCAGACACTTAATGCTTCCCTTGCTATCTTATCTCCTACCATGATATTTGATAATGAGATTAGGAGTGTGTCTCAATATTTTGCTTAAAGCCATCATGACTTTCCACTGCCCTTTGTCATCATTTAATGTGCATGCTACAGTTCTCACTTGCATACCAGTTCGTTCTTGAGTATGACATCCCCAAATCATGATTCTCTCTGCTTTGAAAATACCAACACCTTCCCCGCCTGCCTCAGGAATTTTGTATCCAGGAAGAAGACAATACAAAAGATCAATGAAACCAAGAACTAGTTTTTTGAAAATATAAGCAAAATTATTAAATTTTAGTTATATTCAGTTAGAAAAAAATACAAAGGACAAATAAAGTTATAAATGAAGGAGAAGTTATAACAGATGCCAGAGAAATACACAGGATAACAGAAGAGTATTATGAACTTTCATAACACAACAAATTGGGCAAACTAGAATAAAATCTTAGATTTGCACAACTTTTAGGATGAATCATGAGAAAACAAAATCTGAGCAGATCAACCACCAGTACGTAGATTGAAATAGTAGTCAAAGCTTCTTTAAAAAAGTTCAAAACCAGAGAACTTCATTGATGATTTTCTCCCAAACATTCAAAACTTTAATATTTATTCTTATTAAACCCTTACAAAAATTAAAGAAAAAGGGATGCTTCCTCATAGAGACTAGCACTCACTTGACAAAAAAATAAGGGTGATACAAAAGAAAACAAACTATAAGCAAATGTATATGATGAACATAAATGCAGCAATTTTCACGAATTATCAGCAAATTGAATTCAACACGCATTAAAAGGATCATCACAATCAAGAAGGATTTATTCCAGGATGTAAGGATGGTTCAGCATATACAAATCAATTGACAGAAACAGCGTACCAACAAAATGAATGATAAAAAATCACATGATCATCTCATGCATGCATGCATCTCATACATCAGATGAAGGAAAAGCACTTGACAAGATTCAGTATATGTTTATGACACAAACCTCAATAAAAGAGACATAGAAATAATATACTTCAACATAAAAGGGCACATATGACAAGTCCATGGCTAATATCATACTCAATGATACAAATCAAAAGCTTTTCCTCTAAAATAAGGACCAAGATAAGAATAATATGTCCACTCTCACCATATTATCAGCATAGTATTGGCAGTCTAAAGAGAACAATTAGTCAAGTAAAAGAAATAAAAGATATTCAAACTGGAATGGGAGAGATTAAATTGTCACCATTTGAAGGTGACATATTAAACCTAGAAAACAGACTCCACTAAATATTGGAAATAATGAACGAATATGGGTAAGTTTCAGGCTGAAAACTCAATATACAAAAATCTATCACAATTTTTCACACAATGAACTAGCAGAAAGAAATTAAGAAAACAATCATATTTGTAATGTCATCAAAAGGAATAAAATACCAAGGACTAAATTTATCTAAGAAGGCAAAAGACTTCTACACTGAAAACTATAAACAGTGTTTAAAGAAATAGAAAACACAAAGAAGTGGAAAGACATTCTGTGCTCATGCATTGGAAGAATTATCACCGTCAAAGTGACCATTTTAGGCAACAGTTCTTTTGTGACTACGCAAGAGCTTCTTGTCACCATCTCCCTCCAGGGCAGCCGCTTTCCTGCCTGCCAGTGACCTGCACCATGCTGGGGCTTCTCCTCACTGACCTCCCTCAGTAAAGACAGCTCTCCTCAGAGCCACCCATGCGCAACTATGCAGGACTTTCTCAGAAAACCCATCCCTTTTGGGGCAGTATTTCTGCCCATTTATGCCTGTGCAAGTGTCCTTTATTCTTATGTCCTTTCCCCTAATAAGTCTGCTCTTTTAAATATAAAAAAATGACAATTTTATCTAAAGCAATCTGCAGTTTCAATGCAATCCCTATGAAATCAAAAGTGGCATTCTTCACATAGATGAAACAAAAATCCCTCAAATTTGTAGGAACAACAAAAGACCCCAAAATAAAAATAACTGGGTAAAGAGCGAAAATAGAGATATCATGTTTCTTGACTTCAAGCTATACTACAAAGCAAAAGTAATCAAAACAGTATGGTATTAGATGAAAATGGACACATCAATGGAACAGAATTGAGAACCCAGAAATAAATCCACAAACACAGTGACAATTAATTTATGATACCGGAACCAGAAAAGTATAGGTAAAAAGGAAAGTCTTTTAAAAAATGGATTTGGTAAAACTGAGAAATTGCATGCAAAAGAATGAGACCAGATCATTATATTAAATTATCATATAGGTTAAATTATTATATGAATTATCAATTAAAATATATTAAAACTTTGAGTTCAAAAACACTATAGAGAAAAAAACATAGGCAAATAGCAATTTGACATAGCAAATTGACATAACCTTTGTGATATCTTTTGGATTTGACTCCAATGGCAAGAAAAACATTTTATCATTTTATATATGTTTTTATATATGTTTATATAAAACATGTTTATATATGTATATATATGGCATATATATGGCATATGTATATATATATATGGCATTATTTGCAATAGCCAAGATATGAAAAGACCCTAAATGCTCATGGATGAATCAATGAATAAAGATCAATGGACACACACACACACACATTTGTAGCAACCTAAACCTTTTTATTTACCATTTGTTAATTGCACTGAACCTCATATAACACTAAAAAAATGCACATTTTGCCTCTTACTTGGAACATGTTTTATTATGTTATGTTTGTATCCCTTTTGATTGGAAAACCCCATCCTTTTAAGGGTGTCATGTGATCTTAGAACACACCTCTTACTTCTTGTTTCCTGATTCTCTACAATAGTGAAGAGGATGAGAGGAGGTACTGAATGTGAAGAACCAAACAAAGAACATCGAACATGGTAGCCAAAGACAAGGCATAGAAACAGATTCAGAGATCAGAATAGAATTACAGAAGCCATCTCATTGCTCAGGTTGCAGCTCACTGACCGGTTGACTTACTGCATCAGGAGGGGCTGTGAAGAGACCTTCAGGCGGCCACGCCTTTTGTAGCTGCTTCTGCTCTTCTGCCCTTAGCTGCGTGTGTTCAGTCTTTTGTTGTTCAGAGCATGACCCTGACCTTGCTTGACATCCCTGGAATTAAGGGTTTTAGGTAAATTCAATTCCTGTGATTCCTTGTATTCCCCATCCTATCCTGAGCTGCTCCAGGGTGTAATGCTTTTTACACTGAAATGGAAAAATACATTCAATACTCATAGGGGTTAATCAAATAATTTCTGAGGACAGAAATTCAATCCTAAACCCAGGAGTACCCCACCAGATGGACATCTTTCTACTCCAGACTCCCCAGAGCTTAAGTCACACTTCTCTCTAGGATATGAAGTTTCCTATCTCAAAATATATTTTTATTTCATGACTCATCCTGACATTGCCCCTGTCTGTTTTCCCTTTCATAAATTTGTGAGTAAAACTTGAAATTTACTTTCCTCTCCTCATCTCTGAAACATTTGTTATTTTACCTGTAGTTATACTTTAGTTTAAATACCAGAGATTGTTGATGCCGATACTCTCAGATTGCCAAAAATACTGAATTTATTCTCACCTGAACACTGTCCAGTATTTGTCTGTGTGGGTCAATTTCTTTTCCTAGAAAATGTTGCCTCTCTTGCTTTCGTGGCATCACATTGTTAGTGGTAATTAAGCAGGAATAAAATTGATATTGAATTTGTGTTCAATAAAATGTTCCTAATGAGAGATGTATTTACTGTCCAAAACACAAGTTTCAAAATCTGTTAGTTTCTGCTTTAACGCTAGTGTACGTATCATGACAAGTCATGTTATAAAGCTATTTGTTTGTTATTTTGATTTGTAAAATTATTCCCTTATTGTGTGGGTTGTCTCTTTGCTTCATGGTATACTTTAAAGCACAAATGTTTTTAATTTTGATGAAAACCCAATGTGCCTACTTCCACACCCTTGTCCTACTCTTTTGTTATCATAACTAAGAATACTTGTCTAATGTAAGGCCATGAAGAAGTTTTTGCACATTTTCTTCCAAGAGATTTGTAGTTTTAAGTTTATGACTCAAAAATTCATTTTTGTATACAGATGAGGTAGGGTTCAACTTTTCTTTTTCCCTTTTTTTTTTTTTGCATATGGATAATCAGTGAGCCTGACAACATCTGTTGAGAAGCCTTTTCTATTCTCATTGAATAATTTTTGTTGGCACCTTTGTTAAAAATCAATTTACTATAGCTACATGAATTTATTTCTGGACTCTTGAGTCTAATCCATTCAACTATTTGTTTATGTTAGCACCACATTGCTCCAACTTTGTTCTTTGCCAAGATTGTTTTGATTCAGGGTCCCTTGCAATTTCATATGGGTCCCTTGCTTTTCCATTTCTGCAAAATTAAAAAATAAGTTAGTATTTGCTAGAAATTGCATTAAACCTGTAGATCAATATGAGAAATCTTGCCATAAGGACTATAGAGAGACTTTCACTCATGAACACAGTTGTCTCTCTTTAATTTTTTTTAAGAAATATCTTGCATTTTTCATTATACAGTTCTTGTACCTCCTCAGTTAAATATATTCCAATAATTTGAATATTTTATATGATAATACAGCATTATTTTTGATTCCATCTTTTGAGTTATTCTTTGCTAAAGTGTAAAAATTCAGTTGATTTTTTTGTTACTGTATCTTGCAATATTGTTGAATTTATTTTGTACTTTTTTTTGGCATGGGTGCATTCTTTAGGATTTTTTATAAAATCATGTCATCTGTGAATAGAAATTGTTTAATTTCTTTTCTCATTTTAAAATTTTAAATCAGTTAGCATTAGTTTACTACACTGTAGATTTTAGGTATACAGTTTTTCACTTCAGCAACTATATATTTCATACAACACCCACCACCAAATGCCAAATCACCATCCACTATTGAGTTATCCCCTCCACTTCCTTTGGTACCCACCATTTTGTTGCCAGAATCTAAGGAATTATACAACTCAACAAAAAGAAAACAAATAACCCAATTAACAAATGGGCAAAAAAGCTAAATAAATACTTCTTCAAAAAACATTTACAGATGGCCAACATCACTTATTGTCGGGGAAGTGCAAATCAAAACTACAACGAGATGTCATCTCACACCTGTGAGAATGGCTCAAATCAAAAAGACCAGAAAAAAGAAAGATTGATGAGGGAATACATAGAGAAGGAGACTTATTACACTCTTGATGGATATTTAGACTGGTCCATTCCCTATGGCAAACAATATGGAAGTTTTTAAAAATGTTAAAAATGGATCTACTGTATGGATCCAGCAGTTCCACTCCTCAGTTTCTACCTGAGGAATATGAAAACAATACATCAGGTGATCAGGTGGGAGATACACACTGCCGTGTTCATAGAAGCACTATTTTACAGTAGCCAAGCCATGGAAACAGCCTAAGTGCTCAAATACAGATGAGTGGATCAGAAAAGTGCAAATAGTAACCAAAAACCACTTACAGCAGATGATATTAGTATGTGGATATACTGACATGATTATATGTTCTCTATCCTCCCCTTAAGGATACAAAAAGAGTTGGTGATTTTTCAGTATGTTTAGTTTTTCACTTGTATTAGGATGGAGTGGTGAATTCTAAGTTCCTCACACGCAGGAAGGGAAGCTAGATGTTCCTATAATATATTTTTTACAGCTATTTTGTAACTGCATTAGATAATTTCACTTGACTAGTTTATTTTTTAAAGATTTATTTATTTATGTGTACAAGAACTGGGGTACAGGCCAGAGGTGTGGGGGTGAGAGGATCCACCAGAGAGGGTGGGAAGCAGAACAGATGGATCTACTGAAATACACTGCTAAGGAGAGCAGCGGGCGTGGCAGGAGAGGTCTGCTGTGCCATGTGGGTCTCTTCCATGGCCGGTGGCAGGGATTGAACTCATGCTGCAGTGGCTGTGGTTTGCTTCATAATGCGTTGCTTAACCCACTGTGCCACCAGGGAGACCCCCTCACTTGACTAGTTTTTTTAAATGGAATTATTAGATAAAATAATTCAAACATTTAGAATGATTTTGATACATTTTGCCTATTGTCTTTTGGCATCTTTGGGTCAATTTGCAGTGCTACCAGTGGTATGAAAGTGCCGGTCTTATGGTTGCATCGTTGTACAAAAACATTTTATTTTTCAACTTCTACTTGTTCTTTAGCTAGTAGGACATTTAATTATAATTTTATTATGCATATATTGATTACTATAGCTGACAGTTTTCATAATTTTTCAGCCATTTTTTCTAGTTAGGTTACAACCCAAGTGTATTAGGTAAAAGCTGTCCTTTCCTAACACTTTAATGGATTTTTATTATCCATTGTAATTTGTAGTGACACATATAATTATTGGTTGAATGGCCTGGTGCCAATTTCTGCTATGTGGTGAGTTCTATTATTTTCTTAGTTTAGTTCCTGACACATTATAGTTTCAATGAATAAATCTCATTATTTAATAAACTGGCTTTACTAGCATATTTCCTTATCAGTGACACTGACTTAGGATGTCAGAGAACAGATAGACCTCCTAAGTATGACATTGTAGGCACACAATAAATTTTTATTGAAGAAATGAAATAAGTTATCATAAAACTACCGCTGCAGTCACAGTCAGTATAAACATTCTTGCATTTGGTGCCATCAGTATGACTAACACCAAATGTAATTCAAATGTTGGTATTTGCACATTGTGGTGCTCCCGAGAGGGTGCAGTCATTCTTAGAAGGCCGTTCCACTGCTGTGCAAAGCATAGAACAAATAGACAAACTGATGTTTGTCTTTTCTGTTTTCTTTCCTTTTTATCTTTTTCCCCCATTATCTTCCTCATCCTGAGTATTTACATGCTCTTAGAGCAATAGTAAATTTCAAAATCTAGAAATTCTGATAGAATGTCACAGTGTTGTGGCAAAGATCAATTCCAGGTCATAGAGGACTATCTTTAGTGGGTTAGGAGGAGCCAGAATGGGATATGGGTTGGGTGAGGTTAAAGGAATTCTATACATGTCCAGAGTTTAGAAACTATGGGCTTGAGTGGTTGGGTGGTTATGTAGAGGGTCAGGTTAAACTTAGGTTCTTGGGGAGAAATATCCTTGAATTTTCTCCTAAATGGCTTCCATTCTATCCCACGCTTTATGATCCAAGTTTACTTTTGTTAAATGTTAATCTCCAATAAATTTAGTTAAGAAGATTTTTTTCTTTATTTATATATATTTGACATTAATTATGGCCCCCATGGATTTCCCACCACCATTTCACCAGTGCACCATCATCTCCGTCCTCTGTGCTCTCTCTGCCCTCAACCCACTCCCTCCCCACTCCCCACAAAGTGTCCTGATTTGTCCTTATCTTTTTGTTTTTGTTATGGGTTTTTTGTTTGTTTTGTTTTTTTATTTGGTTCCCTTATATTTATCCTAAGGGTGAAACTATTCAGTATTTTTCTTTTGCCTTATGACTTATTTCACTGAACATAATCCCTTGTTGCTCCATCCTTGTTTCTATGAATGACTCTAGTTTATCTTTTTGATTGCTGAGTAGTATTCCATTGTGGATATGTACCACAACTTCTTGATCCAACCATCTGCTTTTAAGCAAGAAGATGGTTTTAAAAGAAAGGGCAAAAAGTGAAGACTTCCCCTAACCTTGGCCCACCTCCACAGGGCTGGTGGGGGGAGTGGAATAAAGAGCTGCAGGAATCAGAGCTGCCCTGGGGCAACAAGGAAAGATTCCATAGTGGAAGTTTGAACAGGTTTAGGAGCCTGCTAGTGTTTTGTCCAAATTAGTTTTAAGTAATCTTAGTATAAATACATTATATTGGTGTAAAATTCTGATATAATCAGTTCTTTTTGTTGCACTCATACTCTACTGTAACTGGAGTCATGGAGAAAAAAACCTCTTACATAAAATCTTATTTAATACCCACAAAATACATATGAAACATATGTTCTTATTATTCCCATTTTTTTTTCTGGATGAAAATATTATGCTTTCTGGGGCCTCCCTGGTGGCTCACGGGGTTAGGCGTCACACTGTGTGGCATCCGTGGCCACTGCAGCACAAGTTTGATCTCCAGGGACCCACATGGCACTGTAGGCCTCTCCTGCCTTGCCCACTGCTCCCCTCAGCAGTGTGTTTCAGTCACTTTGCCTGTTCTGTTCCCCACTCTGTCTCTGCTAAAACTTTTTTACCCCCTGTAACTCTTGCTTGTACTCCAGTTCTTGTACACATAAATAAATAAATCTTTAAAAAAAGAGAAAATATTATGCTTCCTACTAACTGGGAGCCATTTGTTTTGCTCCACCTCTTCATCCTCTAGTTTGGTAGTGAGTTCACTATTCTCATTCCTAAATGCAATTTTCACTTTTTTCCTAAGAAAACAGACTGGTGAGCAAATGGTCAAGCCATAGAGTGTTGCTTTTGAGCTTTATGTCATTCATGGACATCATCTTTTACCATTACTGGTACTGGTATCTGTCCTGGTTGTACCATTTCATTAACTGATGACGAGGTCAGTATCCTCTATTTTTTAGTCATCCACAATCCTTGTGGGAGTTTCTGTATTCATGTGAATGACCCATTGGATACTCTGAGGCTTCATATTCTTATTCCTCATATATCTCATAATCCTGGCATACCCTTGAGTATCTATAATGATCACTCTGTGCCCAACAGATCTTCTAGCAGCTATACCCCATCCCTTCCTATCTATTTTCCTAGCCTGATATTTGATAATGAGATTTTCAATCTTCTCCTTAAAGTCTTTATGGATTTCCCCTGCTTAAAATATGTGTACCCACTTACACATCAGACTGGCCCTAAGTACTCCACCCCCAAATTACATGATTCTTTCAGATTTTTGATAATATCAAGTTTCTTTCCCTCCTGATTTGGATCTTCACCCTACCCTCACATCTTTCTTTATATTTAATCAATTCTTTTGGTCACTACATGAATTAACTAGAGCAGTCCTGAACATCTCAGGCTGAAAATGTTCTCCTATTATATACATTTAACACAATTTAGTTGTAAGTCATAACACTTATATAAAATATAATAAATACATATAAAAATAAATATAAATAAGATATATAATAAATCTGTGGTCATATACTTAGTATATGTATGTCATCTTGTCATCATAATGACAAGATTATTTTTTCATATTTTTGGCAAAATCCAGAGAGAGTACTTGAATTTCTAGATAATTAATAATTATTAAAGAGATTAGTGAGGCTTCCCATAGGCTGTAAATGAAATACTTGCTGACAGATGAATGCAAAGATGGTACAATTGGAGCACTTTTTTCCAAATGGAGAATGTGGCCACTGGGATGAGCTGGCACTTCCTTTATTAGAGATGGAAACAAAGGAAGGGTTTGCTTAGTAATGGGGAGTTAGGATAGAGGAGATCTTAGTCCATCTCACTGGGAATTTGCTAAATGAGACTATGTAAGATTGTGTGTTTATTCCATACTTGCCATGGTGCTGGAGCTGATATCTGTGAACTTGTAACACTCCTCCAGAAGAGAATCGGTGTTTAATTCACCTGAAGCAGGTAGCATTTGCCTTAGGTAGGGTTCTTCAGAAATATATTCAGGTGTATACTTACATATAGGAATCTTTTGTGAATTATACTTGATATCAGTGCCTGTTAAGCAGTGAGGGAAATCTTAGGAGGCAAAGGAAAATGTTAAATTATGATCCAGTAGCTGCAGATGCCTGAGATGATCCAGTGGAAAGCTCTCGAAGGGGATGGCCCTTCAGTATTGCTTCAAATTGAAGAAAGGGTCAGTTCTTTGGATTCTTACATAGAGCAATCATTAGTGAGAGCTGTACTCAGGAAGGACAAGGTAATCTGGGTTAGGTCAGGTTTTTTGTTCAACGGAGAGTTACACTATTATGAGATTTTGGTAGCCAACACTAATAACAGATAGAAGAATGAACTCATTTAGCTACAGAATCCCAAATAAATTATTTGATTTGAATCTGATCTATGAAAAGAAGTCTGAGCTTGCAGAGCAATATGAGATTTCCAGCAACATAGCATGCGATGTCCTGTCAAGTCACCGGATGTGCAGGTTTAGGTGTGATGCCCAACACTGGCCAGATGTGGTCAGGGAGAGGAAACACTTGTTGTTTCTCTGTCTCTCTGCCCAACCAGCTATCCCTGGGGCAGTACACTTAGCTCAGTGTGCCTCCAAGCAGTCTAGAGACTAACTTTACCTCTGTCCAGGTGTGTCTGTGTGTCCTCTGGGACTTCCCAAGTAGTGATAACGTCTTACCTGCCCTGTCCCTCTTCACAGACAGCAGCCCTGCCTTGAGGAAATCAAGAATGGACTTGTCTTTCAGGGTGAAAATGACAGGAACAGCTACAAGTTCATGTGTGGAATTTCAGGTTTGGAAAATGAGTTCAGGGTTGAGGCTTATATATTGACATCTGACTTCTGTCTTTCCCAGAGCTCTGTTATCACAGTTATTTCTTGGCTTGGTTGCTATAAAGCTTCTAATATTTCTGTCCAGATGCCTCTTCATAGTCTTAAGTTTATTTTCCCTTGTTTCAGAGTAACTCTTCTCCCTGGGTCTGACTCTTCAAGATGAACCCTCTCTGTGTCATTCCCTTTAGCTTCTGCCTTCTGCTGTTATAGAGTTAACCTGTGAGCTTGTAGATAATTACTACAAGTAATTAAAACTTCAGGGTTAGCTGAGGCATTCACCCTTTAGCATGCTCCTAGAAGGGAATCTTCATCACCATGCAAGGTACATGGAGATATAGTTGATTTATCTCTTTTACCAAAATCTTGTCAAAACTAGTACTCTTGGAAAACTTTAACTGCACAGCACCTCCCTGATGATGTAGGAGTCAAGACTCAGTGCTATTATGTTATTATCACTGTGGCCTGGGTTTGATCCCCAGCCAAGGAGGGGACCCACATGGTGCAGCAGACCTCTCCCGTCTGACCTGCTGCTCCCATCAGCAGTGTATTTCAGTAAATCTGCCTGTTCTTCTTTCCACTCTGTGAATCCTCTCTCACATACACCCCTGCACCTCTGGCCTGCATCCTAGTTCTTCTATGCACAAATAAATAAATATATATATTTTTAAAGTTTAACTGTACAGGCCTCAAGTGATACATTTCATCTTTGGTGTTCAGAGACTTCTGGTGACCCTTCTTTATGTAATCCTTTCCATTGTTATTATTCCTCAACTAGGACAGAAGGTCATCCTGGAGATTGAAGTGGACACTTCTGGTATTTCTGCAAACTGAGCAGAGAGACCCATAGTGGAATTTTCTTGATCTGGGTAACTTTCTCCTTTTTCTAAGTTCTCTCCATGTTGCTGAGTGTCCTTTGACCTGTGACTTTAAAGCACACAGCCCCAAAAAGCAGAGACAGGAGGATGGAACATTTGTACTGAGAATATTTTACTGATGTCTTTTGTGTCTCAGATTTGACACCTGAACTCTGCCACTGAGTGTCCGATGCTGCTTCTCTCTCTCCTGATTGGTTATTACCTTGAACCCACTATTTCTGTGCCCTGCCCAAACCTTTTCCTGCTTATGTCTTTGTATCTTCCTTTTTTACTATTATACGTAGTTATGCCACTGTTGAAAAACTGGTCAGGGAGAGAGGGACAGGTCACCACTCATGGAGGTGACTCCCTGCCTACAGTGGCAGAGTTAGTGGAACAGTGGCTGATAGTGACCACAAGAGTCACACACCTAGAGTTCTGTCAAGGCGGTTATGACAGAGAGTTAACAAAGTTACTTTTACCATGAAGCACCCAGAATATTCTTCAGCTGAGGAGCACTGAGACTTAGTTCCTCCTTCTGTCACCACCCCATCCACTACACCATTCCTAGCCCTGAAATTTAGTGTCTTGTCAAGGTCCTGAAATCTTTGTTTATGCACTCATACATTTATTTTTAAAAAATCAATCACATGTGTTACTTATTCATCAGACATTACTGAGTATCACTTGGGCACCTCTGAGAATTGTCCTGGGACTGCTACAGTAAGCTAGACATGATTCTTCCTTTTCAAAGACGGGTATGCTGGTAGGTTTTCCACTGCGAGGTGATCTGCATAATGACAGCACTGGTAAAGGGGGTTGATAGGAAAGACAAAGTGCTTTACATAATTTGAAGACAGCTTCATGGAAAACAGTTGGATTAAACTGGATTTACATGCACATCAGTTCTTCACTATTTATCTGCTCTGGTCAGGGATTAAGTATATCTTCATGTTTAGGTTCCTGGGAATAAAGTCCCTTCTGCTTTTTCCCTAAGAAATACTGAGACACATTTTGCTCACATTAGTCACTGATGCTTAAGAAGCAGCCTTTACTTATAGACTCTCCAACCATGTAGCACACAGAACAGCCGGTTATCTCAGGTTGGTCTCTGCTTCTCTCCTTCACACTCTACACTTTGGCTTCATCCTCCTCTGTTCCACTGCAACTACTATCAAAACAACGGCTAGCCTTTCAAGTTGCACAGTTCTCTGACTTCCTAGCTGAAAAATGAGAAATGGGCTGAAACTTGCAGAAGAAGAGAGTAGGTAAGGGAGATAAATAACTTCCTCACTATGTAGAATGTTAAGTGTCAAATTGTGAATTTTTGTACTTTAATGAAATTCTCTTGAGGTCTCAATAAGAAATATGTTACTGTTACTTGAAGTTATCAGAGGATTTACATCTAGAAGGACAACAAAAACTGGGAGACAGATGGCCAGCATGCATTTCAGATTTTGTAGCTGCCTTATTAGAGTTTTGGACAATGTCATAGTCATCATCGAGTTATGAAAAAGACACTTGGAGTGATCTATAGATGCAAAATCCACCAAAATAGAGTCATTCTTGAATTTTAAAATATTTATGTATACATTTTCATAAACATGTGCAGCCCTTCTTATACAGAAAAATACAATTATTTCAGACTGTCTCTATCTTTTAAGACAAACATAAAGACATAAACATATCCAGATTCATGTATCTTTGTTTCAGTACTCAAGAGGTGAATCACGTGGGTCACCTATTTAATGGGTACTTCTTGGTAACATGGGGTGTCAGAACCACTGAGTCAACATCACATCACAATGAGAGACAGACACAGCAATGGTGAGAAAGAGTGAAGCAAATTTAAAGAGTCAAAGTAAGAAAGAGGCCAGTGCTCATTTATTATTGATGCTAGTAGCAATGATAACTATATTTGAAATAAGACAATCTTTGAAGATCTTGAACACCAGTCATTAAAAATGTATGATTTTATATCATTGATTAAATTCACTAAAGCATTTTAACCTCAGAAATTATATAACATCTCTAGGAAATTTCTTGAGTGCAAGGTGAAGAGTGGTTTGAGAAGGGCATAGCAGAAAAGACAGAGAGCGCTAAGGAAATAGGCAGGTGAAAGAAACTAGGAGTGCGCACTAAGGTAGCAACATTGGGGTCAAGGAAAATATGTGGATATAAGAGATTAAAAATAAAGTCAACAGGAACTGCTGGATAGGTAAAACAGATGAGAGAGAAGAAGGAATGAATAAGAATTGTTTCTAAGTTTCTATATTGGTTTGGGAGGGTAGCTAGTATATAATTCATGAACTATATGGCCAAAAAGAGACAGAATAAATTTGGGAAGGATAGGTTAGTTAATTCAATTTTGAATATGATGAATGTGCAGTATAAATAATTGAGAGCAAATGTAGATAAAAGTATAAGTACACTTGTGTTTCAGAAAAAATATCTGACTTAGAAACAGATTTGGAAGAAATTGAAGTATATCTAATCATATATATGAACTATCTTAAAACCATGTGAATGGATACACTCAAAGATAGCACAGGGAATAGGAAAGAGAGGAGAAGATGTAAAACCTGGAATCAACAACATAGAATGAATAGGACTGGGGATATAGGAGAAATAACTGCCGTGCCATGTTATGGAAACTGTAATTTAACAAAATAGCATATTGATTATAAGTGTTCCGTAATGGCAAAAGGTAGTAAAGAGAATCTTTTTAAATTGATAGTCCCAGATGATAAGTAATTGAATAGTAGAGTTTAAACCTCTTCCTAAGAACAACATAGTCTTACTCGTATATTTAGATGAAACTAGACCTATCCTTAATTCACACACATGGATGTCTGACCTTTTAAATATCACCAGGAATGATTTTTCCCCTGCATCTAACTTTATTCCCTTGTATTGCAATTTAAGCCTCTTTCTTCTGAAGAAGAAGAACCACATCTGAACAATGTGATGGCACAACAGGAACGAAGAAATAATGATTTTGGTTTCTCTTCCTCTGCTGTCTTTGGTTCATCGATGATGGTGCTGAGTAATTCCAGCTGGAGGCCCCTCCAGCCTTCATTTTTCCTGGTCGGCATCCCAGGTTTAGAGGAAAGCCAGCACTGGATAGCATTGCCACTGTGTGCCCTTTACCTCCTTGCTCTCCTGGGCAATGTAACTATCCTCTTCATCATCTGGACTGAGTCATCCTTGCACCAGCCCATGTACCTTTTTCTGGCCATGCTAGCTGGCATTGACCTGGTCCTGGCTTCCTCCACCGCCCCCAAAACCTTGGCAGTACTCCTTGTTCATGACCATGAAATCGGATACACTGTTTGCCTAATCCAGATGTTCTTCATCCATGCATTCTCTTCCATGGAGTCAGGTATACTTGTGGCCATGGCCCTGGATCGCTACGTAGCCATATGCTATCCTCTGCACCATTCTACAATCCTGTATCCAGGACTCATTGGGCGCATTGGAATCACAGTGCTGGTGCGGGGATTACTCCTTCTCTTACCTTTCCCTATCCTGTTGCGGAGACTTACCTTCTGCCAGCCCACCGTCATAGGCCATGCCTATTGTGAACATATGGCTGTGGTAAAACTCGCCTGCTCAGACACCACGATGAACAGAGCTTATGGGCTGGCAGTGGCCCTCTTTGTGGTTGGGTTTGATGTCCTGGCTATTAGCATTTCCTACGCCCTCATCCTCCAGGCTGTGCTGAAGGTCCCAGGGGGAGAGGCCCGACTTAAAGCCTTTAGCACTTGTGGGTCTCATATTTGTGTCATCTTGATCTTCTATGTTCCTGGAATGTTCTCCTTCCTCACTCACCGCTTTGGCCACAATGTGCCTCATCACGTCCATGTTCTTCTGGCCACACTGTACCTCCTTGTGCCACCTTCTCTTAACCCTCTTGTCTATGGGGTGAAAACTCGCCAGATCCGCGAACGAGTCCTCAGGGTATTCTATATAAAACGATAGACCTGCGCACTTCCCGCATTTTTTCTTTAGCGGTTCAGGAGCCCATGACTGGGATAGGCTGTAAGGACAGAGGCCATTCCCCAGGGAGAAGTTCTTGTTCTGCTAGTCTCACAGCACAGACTATGCCTGGGCACTTTCTTGGCTCCATACTTGATTGGGAAAGTGAGATTTATGAATATTTTCTTCATTTTGCCTTTTGCTTCTGACCCCAAGATTTCTCTATCCTTGTTTCAGGGGAAACTGGGGTAGGATAAACTGATGATAGCTCTGGATATTCCATGTTTTCGACTTTACCACTGATTGACCATGCCATATACTCTGGGACGGGAATGGGAAATCTAACCTATGCTTGGCTACAGTTCTAGAGTCTTCAAATCCTGCAAGTTAGTGCTGTGAGCAGCTGTGTCTCAGCAGCTGAGACAACTAAAATGTGAGAAAGCACCTTTTGCTGTAATATGAGTGTTATCCATGTCTTGAAAAAAAAAACGAAGTGGGGGGGTATGCTTAACAGGTTATTGAAATAATAAAATGATTTCTATTTTTTTAACCATTGTTTTGAAAACCCACATTTTATTTATTTTTTTTTAAAGATTTATTTATTTATGCATACAAGCACTGGGGCACAGACCAGAGGTGTGGGGGTGGGGGGTGAGAGGACTCACCACAGAGAGCGGAGAGCAGAACAGGCAGATAACAGAAGCACACTGCTGAGGGGAGCAGCGGGCACAGCAGGAGAGGTCTGCTGCGCCATGTGGGTCCCCCTCCCTGGCCGGCAGCAGGGATCGAACTCGTGCTGCAAGTGGCTGCAGTTTGCTTCATAGTGCGTTGCTTAACCCACTGCGCCACCAGGGGAGGCCCGAAAACCCACATTTTAAATCTATATGGGATAGTGGATATTAATTCAACTTACTGTTGTAATCATTTCCATATACACACACTGACATGTATATATAAATATCTCTATACATCTAGACATGTGTATGTATATATATATATATACATTGTAAGTATTATGCTGTATACCTTAAACTTACAGTGCTGTATGTCAATTAAATATGAATAAAACTGAAAGAAAACTTAGGGAATTTAGTGTGGTACAGATGTTTTTCAGTTCCACAGAAAATCTGTGAGCGTGGTCACGGGCTTTGTTTCAATTGTGCAAGAAGGGGGTGTGTTAACAATGGAGAGGGGGACTAGAAGAGGCATAACGACAGCTACTGACCTTGCTCCCTCGTTTATAGGTTAGTCTCATTTGCATGAGGAACACAGCCTTTTGAGAATGAGTATCTGAAACCACTGAACACCGCTATTCAGGAACAGAGCAGATTTAAATCAAGAGCTGGTGGCAAGAGAGAGCAAGTCTCTTTGAATTAAGTTATCTGGATGGGCATCTATGCTGATGGCCAGAACCCAAAACGAAAACTTAAATACTGTCGAGGAAGGAAAATTACAGCCTTCGCACATCATCAAGTGGACCTGGGAGCCTCTTACTACATAGTTGTCCTGATTCTTTATTGTGTTTCACATGTATTTCAAACACATGGGCATTAAAAATTGGAGCTGGGACTGTCACAGGGCAGCCCTAATATAAAATGGGTTTGCCTGACTGGGTCCTCACCCGCACGCTCGAACGGCACTTATAATGACCCGACTGCAGGCACACACAACAAAGGTTAATAAAGGGTTTTATTTACAAGGGAAGGAGAAATAGCATAATGAATAACACAAGGGGAAGAGAGGGATAGAGATCTGTAAATATCCTACCAGTTCCTTGGAGCTGGAACCTAACGGTGCACTGGGAGCTGACTCCCAAGGAAAAAGGATCCCCCAAGGCCCACGTGTCTGCTTTTATATTCAGCCTGGCTGCTCAACTCCACCCTCAGGTCCCAGTGATCCGCTCTTCGATAATGACCTTATGGGATTTGTAGTCCTTGGATCTTGTAGGTCTGGAATGGGGGTCGAAGTCCATAACCTATTTGTGTAATCCATTCAGGAGGGTCTTTCCCCCTAACAGGACCTCAGCTGCCCAGTGTGGGTTATCAAGGTTGTATGCTAGGAAGTCTGAATAGTGTAACACCCCAGCTCCTAGAGCAACTCTTCATTGTTGTCCAGCCAACAGTGCCTCTTTGTGGCTGTCAGTAGGAACAGCAACACTGGGATGAATTCCGTTCTCAGTCTCTGGTGTCTGGTGTTTGAAGGACTGACATAACTACTGGGAGAACTTCTGGATTTGCACCTGTTGTGGGAAGGGGTGGTGAGTAGCTTTGAGGAGATAAGTTCTTCCTGCTCATAAGTCAAATGGGGGTTGGAAGATTAATTCAAAGAATAACAATGCATGACAATTTATATAAAGATTTTCTCTTCTTCAGTAACCTTTGAGTCAGTATCAAATCAATGACACAATTTAGGTATTGAAAAGGACAGAGTGCTTCTTGGTATTTAAAAAAGTGTGACAGCAGCAGTATTTGGCTAAAAACTATATAATAGCATTCATTTCAATATCTACTTTACTAAAAATTATTGTTTACTTTATGTACGATTAACACAGTAGTGATTAGCATAGATGATTACCAAGATGCAAATTACATTTGCAGAGATTATGGTCAAAATAGCCCACAAATTATCAATATTCCAATTTTGGCAGATTATATAGCTACCAAAAAAAATAAATTGTTAATGGCCATTCATTTGACTTAACAGTCAGAAAATAAACATGTTTGCTACTTGTGGTGGTGTAAAATAGGGGTAAAGTCAGAGGCACAAAGGTAACAGAATTCATCAAGGACAGAGTGGAGAACAGGAAAGACAGATATATGGAAATATCCCGCAAGAAAACAGGGACAAGAAGGGAGGTATCTGTGCTGAAAGGAGGATTTGAGGCTCTCTTCTATACTCTGTTTCTAATTTGGGGTGATAGTTTGCACCAGTTAGCTGCTAGAATGTCTGATTTGGGGCACTGGATTTTGAGACAGAATGTGTCCTGGCCCTGCTTCTGCATTCCTGGAGCTAGGCTGTTTTTTCTGGACATAGCAGTCTGTCTTATGGCCTGGTTCCCATGGCAACCTTATCTAGCCCCTATCAATGCAAGCCTCCCATACTTGCCTGCAGGAAAGGAGTGAGGTTTAGCTTTCAACCTTATTAAATAATGCCCCAACAGAACTTAAAGACATTTTTCCCAAAGAGCTCACACAACTCGACAAAAGCAAAGCAAAAATTATTTTTACTTTTTGATTGTTTATTGAAATAACATTGGTTTACAATATTATGTGATTCAGGGATACAGAATCACATGTGTTACCACACCACACAACCACTCCCAAGGCACCCACAGTCCTCCACCAGAGTCCATTGTGTTCTCATCCTTCTCTGCTTTTGTCCCCCTCCCAACATCACTTTTACAGTCAGATTTCTAAGATTTGTTTTTGGTGTGGTTTTGTCTGTTTTTGTTTTGTTTCTCTATATTCCATAGATATACGAAACCATCTGGCATTTGTCTTTCTCTTTCCTTCTAAATCTTTACCATATCCACTTTAAAGTTCTTTTTAGTCTAAGATTTATATACTAGACATATGTAAGTCTTATCCAATTATTTTTTTAAAGATTTATTTATTTATGCATACAAGAGCTGGGGTACAGGCCAGAAGTGCAGGGGGTGAGAGGATCCACAAGAGACAGAGTGGGGAACAGAACAGGCAGACTGACTGAAACACACTGCTGAGGGGAGCAGCGGGCGAGGCAGGAGAAGTCTGCTGCGCCATGTGGGTCCCCTCCCTGGCCGGCGGCAGGGATCAAACTCAAGCTGCAGTGGCTGCGGTTTGCTTCATAGTGCGTTGCTGAACCCACTGCGCCACCAGGGAGGGCCCTTATCCAATTATTTTATATGCTAATTCATGACCCTTTACCTTACTTTTGTTGAATAGCAACACACACACACACTTCTATTTGTAATGTTGGTATTATTCCCAAGTTTTGGACATAGCATATTTTTGAATTATTACTGGATATCTCTACATGGGTATTTTGTAGATACTTCCTACATAACACTTAAAATATAAATTTCTCTTCTTGTTCTCAAAACCCCAGTCTTTGTTCCCATTCCTCTTTCTAATTTTTCAGTAGTTAATTCTTCCTGTTTTGCAAGCTCAAGAATTTGATATCACATCTAACATTGTGACTTGGGGTCCAAGACCATGTTTTATTTAGTTTGTTGCACATATGTTGCCTGATTGTCAGGAGCAGGTACTTATCAGTAAGGTTGCATAATGAAGTCTCAAATGTCTTTGTATATTCATAATTCTACTTGATTTTTAGTTTTGAAATGTCTGTCCAATCCATTTCTTCCTGTTCATCCTGAAATCAAAGAGTGGCTCTTGGTATTAAAGAGAGGTCACTACAATTGTAAAACAGATGCAGGCCATGCAGGCCAGGGCTTGGAAACTTACAACAGAATTCTTCCTCTGTCATGTACCAAATGTACATATACTTCTGTGTATTCTCCTTTGAGGAAGTGCTGGGTTTTCCTTCCACTTCTTTCCCTACTTTCACCACCTTTCTTTTCCAAAGTAACTGCTCACCGGCCACCACAGTGAGATTCATCACATTGATGGGAGATCTACTAACTGACTAGGTTCTGAGGACCTATTTGGGGAGGGTACTTGCTGGATCTAGATGCAAAGGGCAGATCATCTTTCCCTGACAAGAAAGCATAGAGCTTTATCCTCAAGACAGGAAATCATCTGTCTAATTGCCAGGTGCAGGGACACAGCCCACAACCCTGTGAGGGTCCCTTCCCAGGGGACTGGATTTCATGTATAACTCTTGGGGGTTGAGACTCAGTCGCATGCAGGTTGCAGGCGGTGGCATCCAGGGCCTCACGTTTTCTCAGACGCTGGGCAGAGGTAGGTGAGTCTGCTTCTGGTCATGTAGGAAGAGGGTCCACAGTGACAGTAACTACTGTGAATAATGGAGCTCTGGTAACTCAACCAGGATCTCTATGATTAGTTCATCTCCAACGTATGCAGCAAGAGAGAGATAAGAGCAGTGCTGGGAATGACCCATATTCACAGTCGCACATCAGTCATTAACAGAGAAGCACACAGCGAAACATGACACGATGTATAAACTGCTGTCAGAAACCCAGGGATGTCTTTGAAGAGACACACAGGAACAAGGTATGTGATATGCAAACACAAGAAAAGATACCAATGGCAACTTGCATTAGTTGAGAGAAAGACAGTGTTTCTTACATCCATATGTTTTGTCTCCTGAGAAGAGAACCCCACACACGGAGCACATACATTTTAGTGGGAGAAGGTTATAGCACATCTGGAAATTGGGCAGAATGGTTAGGAGAGGGAAGCTTAGGAACCTGGGTAAAGAGGTTAATTTTGCTGCAAAGGATGGAGGTTGGTCTTTGGGAGAAATTCACATAGTTACCCAAGGAACTGAGTAATTGAAAGGAAGTAGATTCATAAAGGGAGAAGAGAGCGCCTCAGAGAGTTATGGTGAAGATGAATTTAGAAGATGCACCTGAAAGGGCTTTTTACACAGAAAAAATGATGAAATGCCTGGTGACTGCTTAGGTGGTGGTGCTGGTTCTGGCAGGCTTCCCAGAGTGATGACCTAGGTAGTCAATAATTCCTGCAATGAGAATAAGTTTATTAAGCAGGAGTATTCTGAATTTGTAATATGTTTGGAATACTAAGGTACCTTTTAGAGTTTCTCTACAAAGACTGTCAACAAATGGAAGGACTCCTATGGTAGCAGAAACCTTGCGTGAAAAGAAGATGCAAAGTACTGGCAGGCCTAGAACATAAGCCCTAGAACCCAAGCCCTGCTACAGGTCTGCATTTGGGTCAGTACCTGGCAGAGATTACACATGATGTAAATGTTTTTCAAATGAGTTAAAACATAACTGTCACTTGTGGAGTGGCAGTGTTGGCAGTGGCGGGATGAGAGAGATTACTCAAAGTCCTCGTGGAGAAGTGAGAAGCTTAGAGGGGCTACTCAGGGATGTAATGTGCACCCCCATCCTAAGGCAGTCTCATTTATCATCATCACATACAAAGGTGCAGAAAGGCTGCACAGAGTGTACATGCTTGGGGGATGTGTTACCAGGGATGTGAGCTACAGGGTACTGTGACCAGGGGCTGTTGCCTGGGGGGCTCTATTGTTCCCATTAGTCAGAGCATGTTGTCTCTATTCTGACACCTGCCTGCTGTTTTCAGCAGATACTGGTTTCCCAGTATGTACCTCATACCAGACTTAAGCCCTTGGTGAGAGGCCCCGACAGGACCCTATACCTAGCTGACAAGCAGGAACTCTGGGCATGGAGACAATATCCCCTAGCACAAGAGGACTGGAACTCTCACACATCAATACCCAGGAACCTCTATCATATAACAGAGGACGGCAGCAGTGGTAGGTTTGCAGATGATGTGAAATACAAACGTAGAAAGCGTAAGTACAATGTAAGAGTATTAAGAACGCATAATAATTTATACTGCTTTGGAAGGTTCATGCAAGAATAATGCAATAATCCAGTTAGGAAAAATAGCTTCTGCTCCCCTCCTCACCCTAAGGGACACCACAAGGAATGAACAGAGGACTCCAAACTACACACAAGCCTTGGTTCTTCTCCTTGGTTGTTCACATAACCTTCTTTTCCCTTCCCTTAGAGTGCGAATCACAGATGTTCAGTCCCATTTTATTAATCACATCATATTGATTAGTTACATGCTTTATAAAAGGAAAACTGTTGAGGGTTATTGGTGAAGAGGGATGGCTTCTAGAAAAAGTTAAGATAAATATTTATGTGCGTCAACTCAGTAGTTGTGAAGAGGAAGAAAAATAATTTAGTAGATTTTTTTCCCCCCATCACAACTTGAGTGGTTACTATTTTCATTAGAAAGCAAAGCGAGCAAGGATTATTTGTCAGATTATAAAATGAAACAGGCAGAAGAGGTGAATAGAAAGGTGAATCTAATTGTCATTGGCAGGTAGATGGGATCGATACTGAGCTTCACATTAAGAGGGAAAGGAAAGAGGGAAGACTGGAGTAAACGAAATTTGGGAATAAAAATGATAAAATCCCCTCCTGCATCAAGCACATCTTGGGAAACAACTTCACAGTGTGTCAATTTTAGACAGTGGAAACAATAAGCATAACCAATCCAAGTACATGTCAGTCTACCTCCAAAGCACTTCTGGAGACCTTGTTTAAAGCCATGCCACAGGGTTTTTTTTCCTCCTTAAAATTAGTAACCCCTGTATTAGAACTCACTGCACTCAAAAGGAAACTGAAGGGAAACAGCAGCTGGCACTGCCCTGGATTTGACACTCTCTAGATACAATAAACCTGATCAGTGTAGCGCTTCCACTCTGTCCCAGAGCTCGCCCACAGAACACACAGAGTAGCAGGAGAATTCCTAATGGCACATTCTTCTTTGCACGCAACCAAGCGCCCAGGGGTTGCGTCATGTCAGATTTCATGATTGGCACTGGGCTAGCTACAGCCCAGATTCAATCTCAGGGCACACACAGACGGTTAGGTAAAGGAGCTACTCACAATTTACGCATAGTAGCATCCATTGCTGTTTCAGATAAACTCACTATAACTCTGATAAAAATTATCTTGTATCCAAATTGATGCAGTGGGATCACTAACTTTATCTTTTAATTTTAATTTTAATTTTTTCACTTTAACTTTATCTTTTAATTTTAATTTTAATTTTTTCAAGATTTATTTTATATATTTATTCATATAAGAACTGGGGCCTAGGCCAGAGGTGCAGGGGGTGAGAGGATTCACCAGAGACAGAGTGGGGAGCAGAATATGCAGATTCACTGAAATACACGGCTGAGGGGAGCAGCAGGCGAGACAGGAGAGGTCTGCTCCACCATGTGGGTTAGCAACCTGGTCAGGGATCAAACTCATGTACAGTGGCTGGCGTTAGCTTGATAATTCTGGGGCTTTAAACTCTGTGCCACCAGGGAGGCCTGGGATTGCTCTAACTTTAAAAAAGATGAAGATATTTCACTGCCTTTATTGACATGGCATAAAGGGATTGTCCATTAATATAATGCAGTATAATGGCAGGAAAAAAAGGTCATAAACTACAAACAGCTCTTCAAAATATCTGGAACACTGAGTGTTAATCTGTTTAGGAAAGGAAATGAAATATACAGTGAATGAAGAAACTTTGTAGTTCTAGAAGGCAGTGTTATTTTGCTGAAATTTTGTAATAATCTTCCAGTGTGTTCAAATTCCTTAGTTCAGATCCAAATATCTGCTATTCAATCCTCCTTCGCTGGATTTTTACCACATAAAGTAGTTTTAGTTTTGAAAGTCCATTTTGTAAGAATATGTCATTCCTTTGATGCATCAGGCTGGGTCATCAGCCATCTACCCCTCAATCTCAGTTCAGTGACGGTTTACACACAAACAAACACACAATCACACACACAAATAAGCACATACTCAACCATCTTGTTTATGTCTTACATCCTAATTAACAGCTATAATTAACAGTAAATATTTTCTAATGTCATATGCAGGTTCTTCCACAGAGACTGAAAGGAAAGAAAGACACGAGAAGTGCAGGATTGCGGAGTTTGGTAATTTCTACATTTTCTATGTGGATGAGGCAAGTACATTGAAAAGAAAATGGCTCTTTAACTGAGCCTCATATTCTCTCTCCACATTTCCTCTGCTATATGATGGAATTAAAGAGGGGATTTTCTGTTTCTCCAAAAAATAAATGAGGTTTGGATCTCCAATGGAAGCAGGAAAACCAGTGCAAGAAATGTATCCATAGCCAGTTGCCATCAGTATGCTTCATCCCAACAACACACTCTTCCACCCTCCTTCCTTCCTTCTGATGGGGATTCCAGGGCTGGAAGACGTGCACATCTGGATGGGCTTCCCCTTCTTTGTGGTCTATGTAGTAGCCCTCCTGGGGAACATGACCATCCTCTTTGTGATCTACACTGAGCGTGGCCTCCACCAACCCATGTTTTACTTCCTGGCCATGTTGGCCATCACAGACCTTGGCCTGTCCACCGCCACCATCCCAAAGATGCTGGGCATTTTCTGGTTCAATCTCAGGGAGATTATGTTTGGTGCTTGTGTCACACAGATGTACATTATCCACACATGCACTAGCTTGGAATCCGTGGTGCTGACAGTGATGGCCATAGATCGCCATGTTGCCATCTGCAACCCCCTGAGATATAGCATGATCCTCACCAATAAGGTGGTAGCCCTACTGGGCGTACTCATCATAGTCAGGACTTTGATGTTTATGACTCCATTCATATTCCTCATCTTGAGACTGCCTTTCTGTGGCGTCCGGATTATTCCCCACACCTATTGTGAACACATGGGTTTGGCAAAGTTAGCTTGTGCCAGTATTCGGGTTAATGTCATCTATGGCTTGGTTGCCTTCTCAGTGGGTTACATCGACCTTTCTGTGATTGGGTTTTCCTACGTCCAGATCCTCCACGCTGTCTTCCGCCTGCCATCCTGGGACGCCCGGCTCAAGGCGCTCAGCACATGTGGCTCCCACGTCTGTGTCATGGTGGCTTTCTACGTACCAGCCTTCTTCTCCTTCATGACACACCGCTTTGGGCACAACATCCCTCGTTACATCCACATACTTGTGGCCAATCTGTATGTGGTCGTTCCCCCTGCCCTTAATCCTGTTATTTATGGGGTCAGGACCAAGCAGATTAGGGAGCGTGTGTTGAGGATGCTTAGTCCTAAATCTGTTAATTAACATTTAGCCCCATGTAGTTCTTGAAGATAGTTTAGTAGAACAATGATATGTCAAAACAGAGGCAAGTACTGAAAATGTTTTCCCTGAACTCCTGCTATTCCCACATAAACCCATCACATTACTTCCCCCAGTTCCTCATAATTTCCAAACCCCATTGGATTGTATAGCACAAAAATTTCAAATGAGTCTTTCTGGTTGCCATAAGAAAAGCTAAAAAAAAATGTCCATATTCAAATCTCATGGGTACTGAAAAATTGTTAAAGGGGGTGGGGAGGGAGTGTTTGCACAAGTTGTGATCCCAGTAACTGCTTTGAATAATTTCCTCCCACATGAAGATTCTCTCCGCTCATATATTAGAATAGGATATTCATCATGCAAAGATGAGGTGAGGTTCTGTGCAAACCAACACAGAGGCAAGAGATATTGTAACAGGGTGGTCCCTAGGGGGAGGGAAGATTTCAGGTTTCCTGTTCCACCCAAGGAAGAGTGAAGCCGAGCAAGAGGGAAGAAGCTGGAGAGGAAACTCAACAAGGAGACCTGGAGGAGGCCACAGAGCAGAGGGACATGTGAAGAAGCTGCGCTTGCTTCTTGGCCATGGACTGGTTGAAGCAGATGTAGGTGAGGGACTCATGGGGAGGATGACAATGGCAGCTTTATCTTGACTTTTGTGCCTTCTGTCCCAGAGGTGCTGGGCCCCTTCTGTCCCTTTCCTATGGGTCTCCACCAGAAGGCGCCTTAGACTTGTGACAGGCTTTTGGGTCACAGTGGCCCGGCTTTGGGACAGCCCTACTGGCCTTTACCCATGAGGGGATGAGTAACTTCACGTGCTTTATTTGGGAACTTTCCTTTTTCTATATTACACAGTAATTGTATGAAAGTTCCTTTCCATTAAATGTCTTACGCACTGGAGTATGTTTTATCTTGATATGGTGGATGGCACAACCTGTTTAGAGCAGGTAGATTTGGGAGTTCTGGGGTGCCCCACTCCCTGCCCTGTAACAAAATTAATTAGGAGTCATAAGATCCAGATTCAAATGCAGGCGCTGGCCGTGATTAGAGAACACTTGAGAACTGTACTTTGAGCTTCAGTAGATCTGCAAATAAAATACTGTAAAAGAATATACACTGGGCAATGCAAACTGAAAAGCCTGCTGTGATAAGTTTTGTACTTGTAAAACATTTTAAAAAATGTAAGCAAATTTCAAAAATATATTTCTGGTGTGATTGTTAATTCTTATCTATGTGGCTATGGTGTACTAAATCTAATTCTTGTGTATTATCACTAGTCTCCAATACCAGAAAGCTGCTCGCACTTGGAGTTCTCAGATCCTCTCAGCCCTTAGTCAGAGTGTTTCAGTCAGATGACAAGTCTGAGTTATGAGGACATTATCTGGGCTTGAGGATTGAGAGAATCCCCATCCCTCCTGCATCCTATCCTCCATAGGGTGAGCTATAGGGCAGACTGTAACGGTGTGGCTGGGGATACAATGTAAGTCACTCAAATTAGAATATAGAAGGTAGATAGCACACAACTGGTATTTCTTTGGTATTCTAGAAGTTACCAAAGCACAAAGTTGACTTCTAATTGGAAATGGGAATCACCCTGAAGTTTAATATTGGGTGAGCAAGGAATATGCAGAGAATAGGGATAAGGTAGCTATAATAATAAAACTAGAGTTAACTCAGGAAAGGATACTTTCTATATAAATGTATAGTATAAATATAGAAAGAGTAATCAGGTGATCATCTCCTAAATAAAAGTGAAAGGGACACAAACAAGATTTAGAGAAACTAACCATATCAAAAGACAGTGTGAAGAATACAAAATAATTTTTGCACATTTTCTTCCAAATAAGATGTCAGGCCACAATAGTGTTTCATGCTTCCCAGGTTACAACAGTTATTTCACATTTCAAAAAAATTTTGAAAGCCTTGAAGATTATTTTTGAAAACTAACATTATTCTGAAAAATCAGCAGTTATACATAAATTCCACAATTTAACTTGGTAAAATGTTTTAAAAAAAATAATAAAATGCAAATAAAACTTGCATTACCTTTCTTAATTTTCAAAGTAATCCTAAAAGCTATATACTAGTAGTAATGTCATTTTACATAAGTGATAATTAAGACTTCAAAATGATAAATTTCCTTATTTATGTGTAGCTGCTAAGTAACTCTCTAATTTCAATTTCCAAATTCTAGATCTCTATTATTCACTGTCTATAATTAGACAGTTACAGACTGTCTAATTAGAATAATTATAATTATATTATTAGAATATTAGATTATATAGAATAATTATAGTTATAATGTTAGAATTAGAATAATTAGAGAAGAGTAATGTTTAAATATTAGAAAATATATGAATTACAGCCACTAATAAATTAATGTATAAATGTTAAATGGTAAATCCCATCAATCTGGAAGACAGCGAAAAAGTTCAAAATATTGAATTATTGTTTAAAATATATAGAAAGAAGGGTAGCTTAGTAACATGGAAGAAAAGTTCTTCCTAAGTACATAAGTCCCATTAAAATTAGAAATAAATATTAAGTTTTACCAATCAGCTCCTTGAAATTACTTATGAAGACATTTCTCACCTATAGACTTGACACTGTTAAACTCAACAAATAAATAGATCATATAAAAATTAAAATGCATCATCATTTGCACATTCTTACATTTGTTGATTCTGTCGTATTTGGCATTATATCTTACCTTTAACTGACTTTCATTGCCACATAGGATATATCTGGGCTTTTAACATATATTTTAGTTGGCAGCACCGAAGACTTTATTATTAGCAGTTTTTGAGATCATTATCACAGAAACTGAAACCAGGAGAACTTGGGGAACAAGAAAGCTACCTTTGCCCCCCAACCCCTAGAGTATCATGAGTGTGAATAAAACCACACCACATTATTCCATTTCTTGTACATTAGTAGATGGCATTAACTAGATGACAGGAACGACATGATTCTAAATTGTTTTTAAAGGTGAAAAGGTTACTGCTGCACTTCCCACTGTTGTCACTGACTAGGTTCAGAGTGTGCAGAGAGAGAAATGTAAAAGGCTATGTGGAAGAGAGGAGATGGTGTGGAAGATCCACATAGCACAAACGCAACATCCAGAAATATAAAGATCTACACCGAGTTCTAAAACATCAAACATAGGCTAGGGCTGTCACCGGAGACAACACGGGCTACAAGAAAAATGTGTTGGAAGAGAATAGGAGCACTAGTTGGAGATTCAGGAACACATTGTTTCTCTGGAAGGAGGAGATAACTGCAAGAAAGAAGTGTCACCTTAGAGATGTGGTGGCCCAAAGAAAGAAATGAGGGTGGAAAATCAACATCCTAAAATAAGAGAAAAACCTCATTATAGTGACTTGCGCCAGCAGTTATACAAGCAAATTGATATCAACGATACTGACAGCAGGGGGCGCTATTGGATTAGAAACGCTATCAAAGTCAATGAGACTGGAAAAATCAGTTCATATCTAAAAATACTGCAGTAAGAAGTAAATGGAATTGTACCATATACAAAAATTCACTTGAGACATAGTAAAAGCCCACTTATAACAGCTATAAAACTCCTTTTACAAACTATAGAACTCTTGGGAGAAAACATCGGAATAAATCTTACTGACCTTCAATTAAGCAATGATTTCTTATAATAATGATAATAATAATGATTATGTGTTTTAATAATACCTAAAAGACAAACAACCGAAGGTAAAATAAATTTAACTTGGCCAAGTTAAATGTATAAGTTGATCCAATGATAGTATCAAGAAAGTGAAAAGGTAACCCACAGAATGGGAGAAATATTCGTAACTCACATATGCCTGATGATACAACACAGGCAACCTTTTTTTTCAATCCTCGAGGTCCTTGTGATTCCCACGGGACAAATTCATCTGGGAAGGGTAAAGTATCACCATAAATTCTCACTCCTCAATATAAATTATCACTTCACAAAGCCCACAAAATGATGGCCCTTTTAGAAGATGGGAGAGCTGCTAAAGCGGTTGGTGAGTTTGTTCTCAGCTGGATAATGAAGGACTTGTAGAAGCCAAAGGAAAAGAAATCAGGACTGAGGAAGAGAAGACGGAAAGAATAAAATGACTCAGAAACATTTATTATAAAGTCCTTGAAAGAAGGATAAAGAAAATGACTCTTAAATGGTGTTGACAACTGAGGGAGAAATATAGGCAAAGAACATCCGTAATTTTTATGAAACTTCGGTGTACCCATCCATGCATCCATGACTCAGTTAAACCTATATCCAATTACCACTGAGAGTTTAATTCTTACTTCCCTCACTCCTCTCCTCTCTCCCCTCCTTACCCCCTCTCTCACACACACTCCATCTAAATAAAGTTGAACTTCCAATGATAATCTCTGTTTTCCACTATCTTTTGGTGGACCACAAAATACTTCAAGAAAAATAAAGAATTAGAATATTTATTGCTACTTCTTTATAGTTTTGCCTCTTTATTCTTCCATCCATATAATGACTGCGGATGACACATACCACCAACAGCTTCCACTGATGACCTCCAAATGTAGATTATCAGCCATGTCCTTTTCCTGAGGGTCAGGTATTTATACATAATTGTTTATTTGGCATGTCACTGGATATGAAGTCTTGCTGGCAAATATCTAGGAAGTGAGAAGGTAACCCACAGAATGGGAGAAACATTATTTGTAACTCACATATGCCTGACATTATACTGAATAATAATGAATCTATAGTTTTAACTTTGAAATAAATATGCCAAAGAATCTTTCACATAACCACTAGCAATGTATGAGAGCTTTTGTTATTCCACATCTTCTTCACTATATGGTAATGTCAATCAATTTCCCTTTAGACATTCAAGAAGCATAAAATGAAAATATTCTGGGATATTTTCATTTCCATGATGACTAATAATGTTGAGTACCTTCCATTTGTATATCTTCTATTAGCAGTATCTGTTCTCTTTCCCCTTTTCAATTGACTTGATTCTATTATTATTGTTGAATTTTAATTATACTTAATTATATTTTCACAAGATTTGTCATTATGTGGAGGAATTTAATTCTTTTAGCATGCTTGTTTTTATTGCTAACTTAGAAAGCAAGAATTATGCTAAACTAATCATCAACCCTTGACATCTGGCTGCAGAATTGAGGCTATCAGAAGCAAGGGTGATGGGGTTGGAGCAGAAAAAGTGGGGAGTCCAGTGGAGATTGGACTACAGGGGGGTTTTGGTGGTAGGCATGGGAGAGGTTTGAAAGCATAACTACTAAAACAAGTACAATGATGTAAAGCAGCCTTACCTCACTGCATATTTAGAGTGAGAAAAAAAGGAAAAGAAAAGATATGTGAGTTAAAAAAAAGTAAGTTCTGAAAAAAGGACTATTTCTTTATAACCATAATATACCTTAGCTATTCCTACATCTAACAACACTAGTTACAAAGTTAATAATTACTGTTAAATAAATAAATGAATCATTTATGTCTCAGGAAGATTTATGAGGTCCAAGACATCCAGCTTTCCATTAAAATAACTTTGTGTTTTCCTAAGAATTGAATTGTAGCCATTTAATTAAATGCATTTTTTATAATTTAAGGATATATTGCAAGCTCATCTTAATATTAATTGTAATTGAAAGCAAAACAAATAGATGAAACAAAGGAAACACTTATTTTTATACAAGATGAGGTTAATTTCTTATTCAATATTTTAATTATAAAAATTTTTACTTAGTATTTACATTTATATGGTTAAAGAATATAATGATTCTCTTTTTTTAGCATTTTCAACTTACACAACCTTTTTTTTGAGTCACAGCTGTTCATTTTATTTATTTTGTTTTTTTTTAATATAAAATTTTTTAAAATTTACATATATTTGACATCAATTGTAATCCCCATGTGTTCCCTATCACCGTAACACCAGTGCACCATCACCTCAGTCCCCCATGCTCCCATCTGCCCTCCATCCTTTCCCTCTTCCCTCCCCACCAAGTGTCCCCAATTTGTCCTTTTCTTTTCATTTTTGGTTTTTGTTTCTTTCTTGTTATTATTATTATTATTGTTTTATTCCTTTCCTTGGTCCTTATTTGGTTCCCTTATATTGCTCCTAGGGGAGGAACCATCTGGTGTTTTTCTTTTGCCTTCTGACTTACTTTGCCGAGCATAATCCCTTCCAGTTCCATCCATATTCCTTTGAATGAGTCTAGTTTTTCATTTTTGATTGCTGAGTAGTATTCCATTGTGTATCTGTACCACTTAGAATATCTGCTAATGTTTGTCTTGTGTCCCAGTATGTGGTCAATCCTGGAGAATGATCCATGTGCACTTGAGAAGAATGTATACTCAGTTTTTTGGGGGTGTAATGTTCTATATATGTCTATTAAGCCCATGAGGTCTAGATCCTTGTTTAGTGCTCTGATCTCTTTGCTTATTTTTTGTCTCGTTGATCTGTCCCTTGGTGAGAGTGGTGGGTTGAAGTCTCCTACTACATATGTATTTTCTTTTATGTCAGTTTTCAAAGATGTTATTAGTTGTCGAATATATTTTGGTGCTCCTTCATTGGGTGAGTATATGTTGATGAGTGTT